>CM036554.1:1098901-1566401 GCA_020745685.1 Tautogolabrus adspersus | reverse complement strand
TCCCCATATCGCAATACGACTGTGAGAATTTTGCAGCGATGAACGGCTCACCCAAAGACAACACACCAGTCAGAACCTCATCCAAGAACCACTACACCCCGGTGCACGCCTCCAAATCCAACCACGGTAAGAGCTCTCTTCTCCCTGCACCAGTTGATGTGTCATGACGCTGCTCGAATTCAGTTTGAAGGCAGATTTCAGGACTTTAATCCTCCCTACACTCTATCTTTGTGAAGCTTTTGTGATATATTCTTTGTTTCTTTTCAATATTCTGCATCCCCCACCAAATATCCCCCGCTGTGCTCACCCTTTCAGCAGTGTAATCTCCGATGTTAACATCCAGTAATCATCCGATTTGTGTGTTAGAGTGCAGGCAGAGCGACAGAGAGAAACAGAGGCCTGCTAGTGGAGATAATTACAGGCTGGGAGGTAGCGCGGCCCTGCAGTGTCTGACAGGCTGGAAGTGATGACCTCTCAGTCACTCTGTGGGTGAATCACACACGGCGTGATTTAACCCCACGATTCAGAGAACAGACAGGGAGCATCAATCGTTAATATGGAGGAAAACTGTGCTGGAAAAACAGAAGGAGCTGGGGAAATTGGGAGGTTCTCCTGCAGAGAAGGTTTTATCGGGGTGAGAGGAGGCACAGCAGCACCAATTTGTAAAGAAATATCCAGCATTGCAGCATTTAACAAGCAAAAAGTCAATTTAGCAGCTGTCAAAGCACCAGCATGACAACATGAGTGTTGTTAGAATGGGCAAACACTATACAGTAGTAAAAAAGGCTTGGTGGAATGTTATCTCAGACTGAATTAGTGAATCGTTTACGACTCACAACCAAAGCTCATGATGTATGCGCTCGCACTGTAACGTCTAATTGTCTCACACAACCTGAGAGCTCGCACTGTACGAGTTAGATCAGGACGAGAGTTAACCAATGTGAGTGAAGTTCCCTGTGAAGACTCCCACAGATGGAAGTTGAAGTCAGATCTATGTGTCATTCAGTCGTCTCAAATACAAACAGCGTCAAAAACACACACACTCACTCTCACGCATTCACACACACACACGCACACACACACACACACACACACACACGCACACACACACTCTGCATCACCAACAAACACAAGCCAACTAATAAGCCAAACCAACACAAATATTCACCGGTCAGCTGGAGCTCTGCAGATTGTTCCTGCCGACGTTTCTCCCGTTGGGATAGGAGAAGGAAGACATGTCAAACATGGATGTCTGGTGTTGCCATGGTGATTTCAGACTTGAAGTCGGGGAAGTAGCTTGTGGTTCTGCGTTCACTGTGCGAGCAAGAGGATGCAGTCGCACGACTAAAATTTCATACATGCCAGTAATGAATGCCATGTTTGGCCCTCGTGCTTCCCTGTACACTGCACTACAAATAACGCTGTTTCAAGCTGAAACTCGGGCCGACATCAAAATCAGTGGTGCGACTCAGAAATCGGACGCACAGTGTACACGGCCCTCACCGCTGCTGCTTCCTTACTTAGAGCTCATATTACTACGCTGTGCTTCTTCAGCCTTTGACTGCAGGAGTTCTGTTTTTGGATGGAGGGACATGCTGGCTGCTTGTAATTCTTTAAATAATGACATCTAAAAGTCACATTTTATCCATGGGGATGATTTCTTTCACAGTTGCAACTCAAACACTGTTCGTTGCTGGAACAAGCTTAATGATTGGCCGAATGGTACCAGTGTCAATGTAACATCAAATCCAACACACAAAGGAGCATATAGTTATTAATAGTAACCATTGTTGACCTTGTACATCTGTGCATTTACAACAGGGTCTAATCACTCGTCATTAAATACCAACACTTTTTTAGGTCCTGGGTGTCACTTAACCCAGGTTCAGTTTAGGAACAGAAAATATTTGGTTAAGTTGAATAAGAAGATCCTGTGGTCGGACTTGAACCTGCAGCTCTCAATGTTCCCCTCCAGAGTTTTTGTCCTGTATGATGCTTGTGTTTCTGAGAAGCCCACAGAGCTTTGTCTATCCAAAGGAAACATGTCTTCCACACACAGTTAATGCTTCTGTACAGATTCACAAACATAAATCATGCTAAAATGTTAACTGGTTACGTTCATCTTCATGCATTAACTCTGGCAGAGTGCCACTTTTACACCGTGAGGGGATGTTTGCTCCTAAAAATGAACACTGCACGGCTTCAGCTCCTCCTTGGATCAATTAGCAACAAGCCATCGGATATAATCAGGTAAATATTCAAACGCTTATAAACGAGAGGGTCGAGTTGTTTTTCTGTAGCCTAAAGGCAGCCGTGTGCAGTGCGTGCGTGAGTGTGTGTGTCAGTGTGAGTGTGTGTGCTTGAGTGTGTGTGTCAGTGTGAGTGTGTGTGCTTGAGTGTGTGTGTCAGTGTGAGTGTGTGTGCGTGAGTGTGTGTGTGTGTGTGTGTGTGTGTGTGTGTGTGTGTGTGTGTGTGTGTGTGTGTGTGTGTGTGTGTGTGTGTATGAGTGTGAGGCTTTTACAGGTTCTGACAGACCTGCAGCTGCATTCCTGAAGTTCTGACACCAGAACGTCATAACACTCGATGCACTGCATGTCGTTGTTCCGCTTCATTTGAGCTGCGAGACAGCGGAAACATTTTTGCATCTTTGTCTCTAAATAATAGATTGTGCAAACTTCCAGCTTTATTTGGGTTTACAGACTCTCGTGTGTCGCGTAAACTTGGCCTCTTTCTGCCAAGTCGTCGTCGATCAAATATTTTCTGGGAACACAGAGTTTGCTGCAGAAACCACAGACTGCGTTCATTCAGTGGCTGCATCAGTACATTCCCAGCGGTCACTATGCGCCCACGCGGGGGACGCGGCTGGTAGGTAGCTGCACGTGGCGCGTTGCCTTCAGTCTGACCTTGCATATATGCACACTCAGAGGAGGTCAGGCGTGACTTTATCTGTCTATCTGCCGCTCTGCTTGGCTGCGACTATTTTCCTGCTTTCACACAACCACTTCAACACAGGCCTGCCCAGCTCAATCCACCCCAGCCAACAACCCCCCCATCAGGGACCAGAGCAGTCCTAACGGGTTTGGACATGAAAGGCAGTGACAGCGCGGGCGAGAGCGTGGTTAATGCGTGCATGGAAATTGGAAGCCCCACTCCAAGGTGCTGTGAAGAGGGAGCCACTCGCTCTTAGAGAAAATGCATATTCATGGTCGCCTAAATGGGCGTTTGGCAGCATGAGCGAGGAAGGAAGGGGGGTGAGGGGGTGCAGGGCTCTTAAGGAAAGAGTCCTCTGCTGAGAATGGCTCTCAACATCCAGAAGCTTTTTGAGACACTTTTAATCGGGGGGAGACCTCCTGAAGCGAGTGGCGTAAGGGCCCGAGAGAGTCCTATTAACTTATTTCAAGAGCGGGTGACGTTCCCTGCACGCTCTCAGCAGTAATCACTTCCTCAGCCCAGTGTTTTCATCTAAAAATACAGACTGGTTAATTTATCCCATTGCAGGCGTTCTGTTATGGCATGGTTCTCTGCTTAGCTACGGCTAATGCTAGCTCCAGCTTTACGAGTTACAAGTTAGTCCATACTGAAAGAGTTAAACCTAAAGATACCAGAGGGAGAAATCTAAAGAAGTTCAGAGAAAGGACACAATCTACTTTTTAAAGGATGTGAAATTAACAAGATAAATGTGACATGAAAACCAAAATCTCACGCCAGCAACAGAAAACAAAATCAGCGATGATTGAGTTTATTTTAGTGCAAAGGTTTAGTATAAACCAGAAACAATCCTCTTCCATGATATTCATCGTGAAGCTGATGGAACGTCAGCCGGTGGTTTAGAAATACTTTCCATCAAACACTGAATATTTCAACTTCAATACATAGAAACAAACAAACACGCATTAAAATATCAGATTTAAAACATGTAAAAGACGACCAAACGTTCTCAGTGGGGAATCAGAGCTAAACACGTCCTGTGCCTTTAACAAAGACGGACTGTAACCAGAGGAATGTGCACCTTCCTCTCGGCCTACACTCGATGTAAGCCTCGGAGACGATATGCGCCATAACATCCTGCGAGCTTCAAGTTTATTTTGGCACTCTGTGTGGACAGAAGAGTACGTCTTATCTCTTCCTGCTTTCTTTTAACGGTCAGATCCTATCACTCATTTTGGGCTTCTGTAGCCCAATGGTTAGTGTGCGCGTCATGTACAGAGGCTATAGTCCTTCAAGCGGGCTACCCAGGTTTGAATCTGACCTGTGGCATCTTTCTGGGGGCGGCTGTGGCTCAGTTGGTAGAGTCAGTCATCCATCATCAGTAAGGTCGGGGGTTCAATCCCCAGCTCCTGCAGCCACATGTCCGATGTCTCCTTGGGCAAGACACTTAATCCCAAGTTGCTCCCGCTGCTTCGTCAACAGCGTATGAATGTGTATGAATGGATGAGTTAATACTGATGGACTCTTTACACAGCAGCCTCTACCATCAGTGTGTGAATGTGTAGGTGTGACCTGCGGTGTAAAAGCACTTTGAGTCGTCAGAAGACTAGAAAAGAAAAATACAAGCTCAAGTCCATTTATCATTTCCTGCATGTCCTTCTCCACTCTCTCTGATTTCTGCCTCTCTCCCCTGTCCTATAAATAAATGAATAAAAAGCCATAAGTTAAACCTTAAAAAAAGATCTATCACTCATTTCACATTTTAAATAAAAAAGTAAATTTCTGCAGCATGCTGTTAATCTTCTCGTCTAACCCGACCTCAGAGCAGCGTTTTAAGGCGTGGCTTTTTAAAAGAGAAATAATCAATGTTCTCCCTGATGGTCTCATTAACTTCAGAGTGTGTTTCATGACGTACTGAACACTCCTCACCGCAGCTTGAACTTGAACCTTCTCAGGTTTACCCTCGATGATGTGGCTCTCAATCGTAGTTGAATTGTTAACTCCATAAAGAAAGCAAAAAGAGAAATGTACCTTCTTGAATCATATAATTAAACTTCTATAACGCGTATTACAAACCTGGTTAAACCCCGAGTTGATCTACACCTAGTTTCCTGCTCCTACAGCCCGTCTGCACTGCAGAACGTCCCGGCTTTTTCAGAACGCTGTATTCTTTTTTAAAGAAACACGGGGCCTTGAGCAGAAAGAGAACACACAGCATAATATGATACCAGCCCGAGTGCTGCTATATTTATTCACATCCACTCTGCATTGTTGTGGATCACATCCTCTTTAAGGTGGGGGTGTAAACACGAAGCGCCTCACAGCCTCAACACGAGCAGACCTTGAACAGGGTGGAGCCGCGTCTTCACAGGAGTTCGCCTTCACTAAAAGTAAACAACAAACGGCCGTCTGAGTGATGCAGTGTGGCCTGCAGCTCTCTGCAGATGAAGTCGATTTATTCACCAAACACAGGCTGAGATCTGCATCCTCTCAGTTTCCCCTCTGTTGTTTTCCAGATGCACAGAATCATGACTTTAAGTTTTCAGGTAGAGCAGAGGACGGTCGTCAAAGTGTTCCATACTGGGATACATATCAATACCACGTGTTTTAAAACGATACGACCTCTGTTATTTTAACCATCAAAAAGTACCAAAGCTTTAAAAAACCTTCAAATCTTCAGTCAGAGTTTGAACAAAAGTTGCCGCCAGAGAAAGAGCGAGTAATGTATTTGTGCAATTCAGCCAGTGTGCAGGAGTTTGCCTTCATTAAAAATAAGATATTTACCGACAATGGGCGAGCAGAACTTTCATTTTTGTTGCCGTTGAATTGAAGCAGGTATCAATGTTGTTTGATTTTTACTAGAATTGTATCATAATCAGCCCGCCGTTTCAAGCAGTGATATTTACATGCATGTCTGACTGTGTGTGTGTGTGGAGCTCCCGCTGTGCTTCTGCAACGCCAAAATGCAATGTGAATTTACAGACTGGAACACCAATATTACGCTGTTGCAGAATCAATATGAAAGTACAAAGACGTGATGACGGCTGAGCGTTTGAAAAATCTGGTATGGTGACGACGCCGAAGAGAGAATATCTCTGAGTTCATTCAACTAAACAAAAGAGAAAACAATGAAAAGGCAAACAGGATTATGAGTTATGGGTCTGAGTTTACAGCACCAGAAGGATCCGAACAACTAGAATGTGAATAATGTGTGTGTGTGTGTGTATGTGTGTGTGTTCATGCAGAGGCCTTCAGCCATTCAGTTAATTTAGTCTGAGATGAGCGACCTCTCAGCTGAAGGTCAGCTGCTGTGGACAATTAGAGGTCGTGATGATAGGAAAACATTTCCAGCTATTTAGCAGCTCTGACATGACCTTCAGATATTTTCAAAGCACGAAGCATTCTGTGTGTGTGTGTGTGTGTGTGTGTGTGTGTGTGTGTGTGTGTATTGTGTGCCACCCAAACAAGAATGTATGCCAGAATAACGAAGCAGTGACTTAATTATTCGTGTTTTTCACCAGAAGGCTCTTTTATAATCACATCCAGTCCGTTCTCTTAAAGCTCATCAAACAGCCGAACATGAAGCTGAGTGTGATGTCTCCTTTCTGTCCTCTGGTTGATTGTTTTCTTGTGATCGTTGGAGTTGTGATTTATAATGAAGGGTGTGAATGTCAGTGTTTGGGTGGCGGTTTGGGGTGAAGGCCGGGTCAAACCAACACGAGACTTAAATCGAGCACGCCAGGCTCAATCAGAGTAAAAAAACAATCAGTCAGTGTTACAGTAACAACAGAGGAGTGTTGCTGAGGCTGCATGTGTTACGTTCATTAAGTTAAGAAACTTTATATCATAACAAGCATACAAAGATCAGGCATAACATTATGATCACCTGTGCAATCTAATCATCACACAACAGCTCGACTACAAGCTCTGCTCTAACGAGGATCCTACAATTTCACTTTTTGTTGAGGTGGTCAGAAGGTGATGAATCTACTTTATGTGTTTATGTGAAGTTGGTGGCGGTGTACAGGAGTGCATTATATTTAAAGGAGTTCCTAATAATTGGCCGACTCATGTTTGTTAACTGCACGGTATGTTAACTCCACCACCAGGGGGCTCTCTGTCAAAACAATAACAAAAGATGACAGCGAGGCTGGCGGGGAATCATGGGAGTGATTCTCTCTGCTACTCCCCCCCAACCACCACCCTAGAAGAAAACGACCTCTGAGTTGACCGTAGTCATGACGACCGGGTGAAACCGTCCTGAAGAAGAGAATATGTTTAAAGACGAGCTAATGTATCCGAGTATACTTTACATGATGTTTTTATCACAGCAGCACAAACAGCAACAGTACGGCAGCTTTCAGTAGCAGCTAGCGCTTCATTATGCAGCGGTCTTTGACGTAACATCCGGTGTTTCCACGGCAACGATAAACATGTTGCTCTGTCATGGCGGCCGCCTCGACATGACACGTCCTGTTACAACTCTAAAACGAAGGATTTCTCTGGCTTTGATAACTGCTGGAAATGTCTGAGGTAAGAACTCAACTAAAAATAAGTATAACATACACTATATTGCCAAAAGTATTGGCTCACCAGCCTTGATTCGCATATCAACTTAGGTTACATCCCATTCTTAATCTATAGGGTTTAATATGACGTCGGTCACCCCTTTGCAGCTATAACAGCTTCAACTTTTCTGGGAAGGGTGTCCACAAGGTTTAGGAGTGTGTTTATGGGAATTTTTGACCATTCCTCCAGAAGCGCATTTGTGAGGTCACACACTGATGTTGGACGAGAAGGCCTGGCTCTCAGTCTCCGCTCTAATTCATCCCAAAGGTGTTCTATCGGGTTGAGGTCAGGACTCTGTGCAGGCCAGTCAAGTCCATCCACACAAAACTCTCTCATCCATGTCTTTATGGACCTTGCTTTGTGCACTGGTGCACAGTCATGTTGGAACAGGAAGGGGCTATCCCCAAACTGTTCCCACAAAGTTGGGGGCATGGAATTGTCCAAAATCTCTTGGTATCCTGAAGCATTCAGAGTTCCTTTCACTGGAACTAAGGGGCCAAGCCCAGCTCCTGAAAAACAAGCCCACACCATAATCCCCCCTCCACCAAACTTTACACTTGGCACAATGCAGTCAGACAAGTACCGTTCTCCTGGCAACTGCCAAACCCAGACTCGTCCATCAGATCGCCAGATGGTGAAGCATGATTCGTCACTCCAGAGAACGCATCTCCACTGCTCTAGAGTCCAGTGGGGGCGTGCTTTGGACCACTGCATCTGACGCTTTGCCTTGTACTTGGTGATGTATGGCTTAGATGCAGCTGCTCGGCCATGGAAACCCATTCCATGAAGCTCTCTATGCACTGTTCTTGAACTAATCTGAAGGCCACATGAAGTTTGGAGGTCTGTAGCGATTGACTCTGCAGAAAGATGGCGACCTCTGCGCACTATGCGCCTCAGCATCCGCTGACCCCGCGCCGTCTTTTTACGTGGCTTACCACTTCGTGGCTGAGTTGCTGTCGTTCCCAATCGCTTCCACTTTGTTATAATACCACTGACAGTTGACTGTGGAATATTTAGGAGCGAGGAAATTTCACGACTGGACTTGTTGCACAGGTGGCATCCTATCACAGTACACGCGCTGGAATTCACTGAGCTCCTGAGAGCGACCCTTTCTTTCACAAATGTTTGTAGAAACAGACTGCATGCCTTGGTGCTTGATTTTATACACCTGTGGCCATGGAAGTGATTGGAACAACTGATTTCAATTATTTGGATGGGTGAGTGAATACTTTTGGCAATATAGTGTAGGTTTAGTCCATTTTGAATTAATTTAGATATTTTAGTGTAAAGATTCTACATGTTGCACCTTTAATAACGTGAGAAAGAAAACAGGAACACCTCTCAGTATTATGCACTTTAGTAGAACACAACCACCCACTCTATAAAGTCGAGTTATCACCTCTCTGAACAAAGACTGAACAAGAAGAAGCTTTGTTAAAGTTGAATTTATTGTACAACTATTAATCGTGTTTCATATTCATGATCTGATAACCTGTTGTGTACGGGGAACCCCGAGGACAGCCGAGCACGCACTCCGTGGAATCACACGTGAACCAAACAAAAGCTCACTGTGAAGCGAGCTGACTGAAGAAGGAAGAACGACATCCGCTCTGTAACATAATCAGCTCATGTTCGCGCCGTCGTGTGTCTCTGCTTTATAAACTCACGTTGGACCGCGACAGATTTTGCGAGATTTCTATTTTTGAGAGGCGTAAGAGTTAAATCTATCTTGTCGTCATGTGAGGGCTCGCTCACATTTTCAACATGTGTTAAGATTTTAAAATCTCTCGGTGTGGGTCAGGCTGCAGTGTAGACATTTTTATTATCACCGATTGACTGCAGAGCCAGAGGTGCACATGCAACACGGACACTAGAGGGTCATACTATAGGACCACCGACCGTGCTGCCTTTACTGACAAGCGAGGAGACTGTGCTGCATGTGCAAGTTTGACCTTTGACCCAGCCACGTACACACATGCACAAACATGCACAAACACAATTAATCCTTAGAGTGCAGCTACAGCATCTCCTCTGTGAGTCATCTCCTCATCATCACCCACATGTTCAAATCAACATCTCTGTGCTGACTGCGTCAACATGTTTAATATAAACCTCCTCCTGAGTGTTAAAGCTCAGCCTCCCAGAGACCCCTGCCCTACATCATATTATTGCCCCTTATTATTCAGCTGGACCTCTGGCCTTCTCTGTGTGTTTGTGTGTACATATGTGTGTGTCTCCTTCCAGTAGCAGTTAATCATGGCCCTGTGCAGATCAGGACTCACTGCCCTGCATCATTAGTTTCATGAGGGGGCAGGGTTAAAGGAAAGGGGGCATGTTTCAGCCTGGGTGGTATTAAAAAGCTTCTAAAGAGGCCTCCGTGTGTAGCTGGAGAATGAAGATATGAAGATATGCAGCTGGACGACTTTATCGAGATGATGCACACAGCTCTGTGTCCACTCCGGCACATCAGTGTCTGATAATGCAGTAAAATCAGAATACCATGTGAATTACCCCCGCCTGGCTGGGTTAAAGCGTAATCGACCTTGGGGGCGGATAACCTCCCCAATGCCAGCCACACAGAGCTACATCCAGCTCAGTTCATGGTATAATCATCTTAGTATTCACATTTCCCTGTCTCTCACAGCTAATTCAGAGGTGTTATGTGACCAGTGAAAAGTCTGATTAAAAAAATATTACCATATGAATCTTCGGCACCCGCTAGCCGCTGCTTCGTTGGGGTGAAAGTCACGATTTTTCTTTGTATGAAGGACGATAAATTCCTAATGCGTAGCCTTCCCCAGCAGCTCTTCATGCTACCTCACCTTAATGAGCTGGGAGCGGAGCGGCAGGAGAGGAGGGGGATTGCTTTTGAAGGGTCTTTTAGATTGGAGGGTTGTCGCAGTGGCTCGTGGAGCGGCCTACCAATGACAGGGGTGACAAAGGAAGACAACAGTAGCGTGTGTGCGTGTCACACACAGAGCTGCTGCTGTGATGGGATGGAGGAAAAAAAGAGACCGGCTGATTTTCTATCTGCAACGAGCTAGCCGGAGTGATTGGGTTCAGAGTGCACGTGTGTAAGTGTTGAACGTGGGTGCTGGAAACATATTGCCTTCTCTTTTCCTGAGGATCACAACAATATGCTCGGCTGTATCGTTCACTTTTACATCATTTCCCACCTGTGTGCGCCTGAGGGAGGGAAACCACGGGGAAGTTTTCATTTGACACCCTGACAAAAACACGACTGAGAACATGATGGAACAGCACAAACAGCTTTTTCTTATCTGTAACAGGTTTCCAGCTCAACTTTATCACTGTGTTTCTATTTTGTAACCGTCGACCCGTTAAAGATGTTTTTCTGTGATAAGCGCCGAAAATCTAATAAATGATCATATTAGTCAATCGACACAAAGATCATCTACAATTATTATGAAAGTTAGCAGAGAAAGGTGGAGTCAGAAGAGATGTTCGTTGCAGCTTTAAAACATTCGTACTGGGCTTCTCCTCCTGTGCTCACCCCCCCCAGAAGGACACGCCCACTGCAGGGTTAGCGTGTCCGTTTACAGCTTGGAGCTACACTGTCAGCTACCTGAGATTATTACATTTGTTGTGATGGAAAAGGCGATAATTTAGCACGCTACCACAAGCTAACCGCCAGTGTTTGTCTCCTGCCTGTCCAACAGGAAGCAGACCAACTCCACGTCCACGGGTAAAAGCCAACACAAGGTTCACCCTCGTTTTAGAACGAGCTTTATCCGCTTGGTGTTTCACCTCACTGTGATTATATTTTCTCTTTTTTGTCGCTACGTCCACGTCCGTCATATTCACCGGTTTGAATGGCGTCCAATCACTGAATTGTATCCACTCCTAAACTCACCTGCTGCGCTGTCATTGGCTGGAGGAAACACACCAACTCCGCCCAGAAACGTCCCGAGTCAACCAAAACAAACCAGAGCAGTAAAATCCAGTCAGAGGACAGGGTCTCTGCAGACACAGTCACCAGCACACATGTACGGAGGCCCAGAAGGGACGATGCAGCAGCTTTACTTTAGTATGTGGCTCAGTTGGTAGAGTCGGTCGTCTTTCAACCGTAAGGTCGAGGGTTCAATCCCCAGCTCCTGCAATCAAATGTCTGATGTGTGATTGGGCGAGACACTTAACCCCAAGTTGCTCCTGCTGCTTCATCAGCGGCGTATGAATGTGTATGAATGGATGAGTTAATACTGATGGACTTTTTACTCAGCAGCCTCTACCATCAGTGAGTGAATGTGTATGAATGGATGAGTTAATACTGATGGTCTCTTTACTCAGCAGCCTCTACCATCAGTGAGTGAATGTGTATGAATGGATGAGTTAATACTGATGGTCTCTTTACTCAGCAGTCTCTACCATCAGTGTGTGAATGTGTATGAATGGATGAGTTAATACTGATGGACTCTTTACTCAGCAGCCTCTACCATCAGTGAGTGAATGTGTATGAATGGATGAGTTAATACTGATGGACTCTTTACTCAGCAGTCTCTACCATCAGTGTGTGAATGTGTATGAATGGATGAGTTAATACTGATGGACTCTTTACTCAGCAGCCTCTACCATCAGTGAAGGAATGTGTATGAATGGATGAGTTAATACTGATGGACTCTTTACTCAGCAGCCTCTACCATCAGTGTATGAATGTGTATGAATGGATGAGTTAATACTGATGGTCTCTTTACTCAGCAGCCTCTACCATCAGAGTGTGAATGTGTAGGTGTGACCTGCGGTGTGAAAGAGCTTTGAGTAGTCAGAAGACTAGAAAATAAATAAACAAGCTCAATCCATTTAATTTACCATGAAGGTAAAAACTACTCCATCTTTAAGAGCACAGAGAGAACATTAACACAAAATTCTTCTCCTTCTCAGTTTTATCTCAGATACACAGAAAGTCTGTTGTCCTCTGCAGACCAGTAAACCTGCCGCTGTCTCTCTCTCTGTCTCTAAACTCTGCACATTGGGATCTCTGGGATAATGTTTGTATGAAGGGCTTCTCAAACTTTCTCAGCTGAAATGTTTGCTTTTTTTTCATTGAGAGACCGTCAAACCAGCAGAGAGTATTTGAATGTTAGAGACGATGCCTGAAGAGGCGTCCAAGGAAGCAACTCTTTTCATGAGTTCTGCAATAAAAAGAATTCCTGTTGTTTTGTTTTTTTTAAGATTTTGTTTCTCTGTTAAACCCTGAAGTTTGATTCATACCTGAATAAATCATCAATAAATCAAAAGGTGTTGATGCAACAATTTACCCCAAAGTCACTGATGGTTAAAGCCTCAGATTAGTTTGTTTCATTGTTTGATGTTCAATGATCAACTGAAAACTGTGTGTGTGCGTGTGTGTGTGAGCAGGTCTCCACTATGGGAAGGAGAGCGTGCGCAGCAGTGGAGGCGCTGACCTTCACAACTTCATCTCCTCTGGCTTTGTGACGTTGGGCCGAGGCCATCCCAAAGGTAAACCACCTTTTCTTTCCGTCTTTTCTTCTTCTCCTCCCACACAGGACTCTGAATTAACAACCAGTGTTCTGTGAACCCGCTGAATGCTAAAACAACCCGCGTAATGTTCATCTTTTAACAACAACAACGACGACAACAAGGAGACCCAGACGGAGGTGAAATGTTTCCAGATTCAATTTCCCTCCTGAACAATTCAAGTGACCTCCTGCCTCGGCTTTTTGTAATTAAATACACACCAACACACACGTAGAGCTGCTTACAGGCAACAACGGGGTGGAGAAGGTGACTCCACAATAGCACCTACAACACACACACACACACGTCACACACACACACACACACACGCACACACAGCCATTAGTTGTGGGGCAGAGTTTTCCCGCGGGTAATTCACTGATTAGTATGCAGCCATGTTGGCCGAGCTCTTGTGATTTATTCTTGTCCATTTGGCTCCAAACACCAGACCCCATGTTTGTGTGTGTGTGCGTGTGTGTGTTTGTGTGTGTGTGTGTGTGTGTGTGTGTGTGTGTGTGACCTCGGAGTGGTTTCAAGGCGAGCGTTTTTACCTGATACTGCTTTCAAATCTTTAATTGAATGTGTTTCTTCCGGCGGGAGGCTGCTGTAATGTTTCATGGTGGCTGAGTGCTTTGCTAATAATTAAAATTGGAATTTGGTTCCACGGCTGCTTTTCGTATTTCCTCCCTCTTCCTCTTCTTCGCTCTCAAATCTTACAAATCTTCTTCATCGTCCTAACTGCAGCTGATGACCCGCTGTAGGACAGGGCGATCACGATAGGAGATAATGATACATTATACATCGATAACAATAAAAAGCTTAAGACGTATTTTTCTTGATATCGATTTGCAGCCTCTGAAACAGCAGAAATACCAACAGCAACCAGTCAGTCCCAGTTTTAGTTTGCATGTAAGGTGTAGGTCAAAGTGCACCTCTGCAAAGACAAAGACAGCCCCCTCAGAAAACATCTTAGACTCATCATATTGACGTTTGTTGCAGCTCGGCTAGCAGCCCCCTCACTTCACATTCTGTGTCTGGAAGTGGAGAAACACAGTATTTCACCTGAAACTGCTTTATTCAGCGTATTTTATGAAGATTTAATGGATTTAATCATCAGGGTTGTTTGTTTTAAAGTGAAGGAGGCTTCCATAATAATTCAAACCTTGTACAAAACAGCTATAGAAAAGGATGCCTTGTACAGCAGGCCCTTCATAGGGCCCCTCTGAGTGTGCGTGAATGGTCAGACTGAAGGCAGTGCATCACATGCAGCTACGTACCAGACGCGTCCCCCGTGTGGCCGCATAGTGACCGTTAGGAATGGACTGAAGCCACTGGGACGCTCAGTGAATGAACGCAGTCTGTGGTCTCTGCAGCAAGAAAGTGTTCGCAGAGAACATTCATTGACAGAGGCCGCAGCCTGGATGCAGCGGCCCCGGGGCACGAATCCGACCCTTGGCCCCTTGATTCATGTCACTCCCTCCTCTCTCCTTCCAAACATCCCTGTCTCTCTATGCTGTCCTATCGATGAAGCCTAAACAGCCAACAAAGAAAGAAGGAAAGCTGAATAAATCTTGGTACAGAAATAAGCTGAGTCTATGTTGTTTTTAGTGTTACAACAGAGATGACAGACTCTATCAACTGAGCCACAGCCACCCCAGAATATAACACAAAACACTACAAAGAAGAAATAGTCTAAAAGAAGGAGGATGAATTAATCTCTTAACATGTTTGAGAGGTAAATCAAACTAATGAACCGTCTGATTTCTGCAGACCTCAGTCATACTCGTGTTGATGGACATGTTTCAGCGTTCTGCCAATCACTAACCTGTCATCCCTTCAGACTTGATGTGTAAAACTTCCTGGTGTCACGGTTTCGTTTCCTTGTGCACCACATTCTGCCGAGGACTGGAAGCTTCTCTGCACTTTTTCCTCTAACGAGGAACCTTCGTAGTTCTGTTATGTTTGTATGAAATTAGCTGTTTTTCTCCTGCTTTTTGCTCGCTTGTTTTCATCCCCAGAGGGGGTCTATTTCACAATCATATTCATACGCAGTCAGGAAAAACAAACCATGCCTCCCCACAACCTCCCCCACCCACACATCTCTACTAGAGATGAGTAATAAGAAAGAAATAATGTGTTTTATGAATCTGGGTTCTCTTCTGTGCAGTGATATGTTTGTGCCACAGCAACAACAACAGCATGTGTTAGTGTTGATCGTTCAGCATCTGTGCAGTCTGTAGCTTTTGATTCTCCTTCTGCAAAAACAAATACAATGTGGCAGACTGAGATCTTGGAAAGGTCTGCTGACACTCAAAAATGGTGCAAAAAGCAGTATGTGAAGCATATGCACGAGTGTCAGGACTCTAATCTTCTCCCCAGCCTCTCTGTTGGAGTGTCTGGAGCCCAGAGGCAGGTATTACTCTGGATTGGAGCCTCAAATCAATGAAACACTGCTCTGATTTGAGTTGTGGTATTGTTGCAGCTTGGTATTATCTTTAGCTTTGCACAAGTGTACAATCACTTCAGGGTGATGCAGGGAAAGGAGCAGTTTAACCGAGCCTCCCCCGCTCTCTCATCGTCTCTTTGCAAGCCCTCTTCACATCCACAAAAGCAGAATAGCTTCAGCTACATAATATTTCACTTCTCTCCTTGACTGATTGAAGGATATAAATGGTTCCTACCTGCAGTGTATTTACTGTTTTACACAACACAAAATCGTTGTTTTTGTTCAGTTTAAAGGTTCATAAATAGTCAATAAATCACTTGATCCTCACTCGACCCACAGCTGACTTTATCTGAAAACATGCGGATGGATTTGAGCGTCCGGAGCGGTGGCCCTGTGGGCAGCAGTGAACCTGCAGTTTGAGGTTAAGAGCAGGTAAACAGTCCGCTCCTATTTAAATCATAGCCAGCGTTGTTATTATTGAAGAGGTTTGCACAGCTTGGTTTGCTCTGGCCGAGAGTAACGCTGGAAAATACAGAATGCAAATAAATATTCACTGTTCTGTGAGTGGAAAAAGAACAGAACCTGGACACAGATGTTGTCTTCTTCACTTCGCTTTTTAGACTGAATGCATTTTGCCGCACAGACAGAACAAGGTGTAAGAGAGAGACCTCTGGCTGGGATATGGTGTCTGTAATGTTGCTTAATTAAACAGACTGAGTTAAAAGTGTGTTTGGTTGTTAATTATACAGCAGACCATGTATGTGTGTGTGAGTGTGTGTGTGTTGCAGCCCCTGGGGAGGACATGTGGGGTCAGAGCAGCTGGATGCTTCACATCTGTGTGCCGGGGTACAAAACAACCCTGATGTGAACTCTAAATGAGATCAGCCACGAGCGCCGGGTCGAACTGAACCCAGTCTGCAGCCGCCGAGTTAGTTTGTTCAAATGTACCTTTCTGGAGCTCTAACCTTCCCCTCAGCTCACCCTGGGTTACTCCACTGCAGTTTGTGGTGTCCTACATTTCCCAAAATGCCTTTCAGCACTCGTTAGAGAAAGGTCAGAACTTGTTGTTGCCATTTTGAGGGAACGCAGAGTTTTTTATGTTCTTATTTCACACCAGGTTCCTTTCTTAAACAGGGTTTTAAAAGGTTTTTGTTTTTGAAGCAGCTGCAGAAAATGTAATGTTTCTGTCACTAAGATTTAAGCAGCCCTGGAAGCAATGTGTGGGAAGAAGGACAGAAACAACTACTGTCAGTTGGTTTATGAAGAGCTGCAAGTTTTGAAGCCATTCGTGAGAGCCAACATGTCACATTTCACCACACATGGGGACTTAGATTGTCAAGCGCCACTGGCATCTAAACGCCCTGTTGGCTGAAGTAGATTTTTGTTTGCCTGAATAAAAGTACAAGTAAAAATGACACTGAAATGTCAATTTAACACAACCTAATACTGCCAAGCTAATTCAGGGGATCATCTGTTTAGCTATTGCTAGTTATCAGGGTGCTGAGTCATGCACACGGCTCAGAGGGATTGTATGAAGTCACGTGTGTCTTGGCATAGGGGGTAAATTCTCTATAGCTCGCCTGACAGTGGATAGTCCGTCTTATATTTTTCATCATTGTCGGTGGTAGTGGTATTTATTTTTTAAAGCTGCTGAATTGAGGCAAGACATGAGGTAATGCCGTGGAAGTGTCGGACGAAGAAGCAACAGTGTCCTCTATACGACGCTATAATGAGAATATCTGTCTTTCTATCAATGCTACGTGTAGTTGAACAGAATCTCAATCTGAACTGAAGAGTGGAGAAGAACATACTGGAGAACAGGAAACAGAATGCAGCAGGTTCATTAGAGCACGGAGATCGTAGCGGTGGCGTGCAGACAGTCTATGGTCGACACCAATCGTAGGAAATAAACGTCACCACCCCCTCCCACTCGCTCGAGGTGAATTCTCCTGATTATATCCTGCTGTGTTCTCACATCAGCTCACTCTGACTTTCTGCAGAATAAATACGAGGAGTCTGGAGGAGAAAAAGACAGAGTGAAAAATGTGTCTGTTTGCGTTTAACACATGCAGCTAACCCGGAAAACTTCAGGATTTTTTCAGGAGTTTTGTGCAAGTGTGAACGACACTTTGGTTTATTGTAGATTTAGGTTTAGTGGATTTTGATAACCCCAGCCTTTAAAAAAAACGAAATGTTTATGGCACTAAAATGTTGAATTATCCAACACTCTGGCCTGCGGCCACTGAGATATAGTTCATGTGTGGCCCTGCTTCCTCTTCTGACAGGCTCTCCTTTGAAGCACCCGCCGTGGCATCATGGCTTGATTGGTCACACCCGTCCAGATGAAACAAGATGCTTAATTTTGAGTGAGCTGTGGATTCACTCTGTTCTCCATCAGTGCATCGAACAGGCGGACGTCTGACAGCACTACGAGGTTAATATGAAGTATTTGCAGTCTTGTGTTTAAACACCGGGGCAGAATGGTTACACCATGTTGTGGATTACAGACCGACAGTAAAAGCAGAATCCTCCTGATCGTCAACGTTGACTTTTAGTATCATGTCGGAATCGATCTCGGTCTAATGAGTGACAGTCCTGATTGAACCCTCCCATAACCGTCCCGGCAAACCTTCTGACTGGATGTACTATATCTTGTGTCAGAAGACAGAAAATACTTCCAACTTGAAAATATCAGTTTACAATGTGTGCTTATTGGAAAACAGTGGATCGGCCTCTTTGTGTTGGATACCAGAGATAATAATTTTGTGACTTTTTCATGAACTGCACTGAGATCAGGTTGTTAGGAGTTACACATGATGTCTCTCTCAGTTCACTTCAAACCAACTTACAGACCATCTACATTTGCTTAGATGGAAATTTAGTGTGGAATATTTTTCCATCAGTAGAGACAGTGTGTCGCTGTAGGAACATTTCATTTTCTGCAGTTCCATGACTCCGTCCTGAAGCCTTCTGTCTCTGTCTGGAGTCAGGTGTAGTGTGAGGGTGGGACGCCATCTGTTCCCTGCATGATCTCTCTTTGCTCAAAGTGTCGAAACAGAGATGAACACCAGAATTCTTCCTTCAGACGTGGGTTTAGATTTTTAAAGTGAACTTATTATACTTTTGGGAGACTTAGAGGCACAAAGACTTGGGGTCACTTTGTGTATTAACGTTGTTTTGAATTCCTCCTCATTCTTTACTTCCAGCCTGGTGCTTTCCCAGAGTGCCAATCTTTTAGTAATGCTAACCTTTATTTAGCATGCACAGCTGCCCGCCTCGCTCCTGTCCCCTCGGCCATCTGTGCAGATCCATGCAGCGCCTCACACACACTCTTCTCCTGTGTTTTCTGTTGTCCTCTTGTCCAAAAATTAGGAGGCAGGAAGGTTAAGGCTTCTGTCAAACTGAGCCAAACTAATGAGGATGCTCACTGATCTGTTGTGTGTGTGTGTCAGTGTGTGTCAGTGTGTGTGTGTGCTGTCAGATGGGACTGCACTGTTCCACTGCCTTGGGTGTAAAAACTGCAGAACTCCGTTTGCAGCTTCAGAGTCTCCAGTAATTGTATTAAAGTTGTGGAAACATAATCTCAGCAGAGAGATAAGAGGGAGCCGTGTTTGCTGGCAGCGACGATGCGACGCTACACCACATCATCGCTCCTGGCCCACGCAGGCTGAAGCCCATCGCAGCCTCATAGTAATTGTTCTTGTCACAGAAGAACTGCAGTGTACTTTTCTATTCAGTCACTGTCGCCGGGTAAAAGTCTGCACTGTAAATCACTGTCACATTGACGCACACACACACATTCCTCTGTGCTGCAGTGTGTTTAACCCCGAAGACCCCAGGAAAATTTAAAGTTGCTGCAACACGCCGAGAACTGTCACTTAAATTAGCCTTCTTTGACTCAACCAAAACAAACATCTACCTCAACAACAGAGATCCACAATTACCACCTCATTAAAAAGAGAAACGTCAGCCTTAATTTAAGATTAGAGATGTGACATTAGAAAACTTTAATCCGCTTAGTTTGAGTAAACGAAAATCAGACAAACATCAACGTCACTAAAACTGTTCTTTAATTCTGTTTTCTTCAAATTAAATTTTTAAAATGAAAACTGTGATGATGCCAAACTATCAAACAATTTCAGAATCTCAGAAACACAACAACACTTTTCTCTGCTGACACTGAGAATTACAAATCCTTCACCAGATTACGTTAACGCCTTTCAAAACAAACTTTATCTCAAAGTTACTGCAGTCGTTTAAAGGTCACGTATGATGTGAAATCCTCTTCACCATGTTTCTCTAACTCTAACATGTGTCTCTAGTCTGTCTACAAACCCCCCAATGATGAGAAAAGTCCATCCTCTCCGTCTTTTGCCTGCTCCACTTTTCAGAAAATGTGTGCTCAAACAGGCCATTTGGAGATTTTCCCTTCATGACATCACAAAGGGCAGTAACCCCTCCCCCAGGTGGGTGACACTCCCACAGCTAGGTGTTTGTTCTGCCCTCTGAGTCTGCCTTCTCACCGTAAACAATAGGGCATGGAGCGAGAAAGCCCGAGCCACCCAAGCCCTTCCAGAGAGGGGCGTGGTCAGACACAGCTCATTTACATTTAAAGCTACAGACACAGAAACAGCCTGTTCTGAGCAGGGCTGAAATAGAGGGGTTTATAGACATGATCAAATACAGGATCAGAGTGGATTTAGAACAAGACACTTCACACACATGTTTTGGGGAGCTCTGAGACTTATTGAGTCTTCGTCACTCTGCATCCAACAGGGATTGTTTGATCTCAAATCTTCGACTCACAATGTTCCCTGTGACTAATTTCCCTCTCGAATAAATTGAAATTTAAGTTCACTAGTTGACTCATCTGAAGGAAAGAAAACGACCAGAAATAACAATCACTGTATATTTAACACAGGTAACGTTAGCAATGCTAGCCCCATCAGCCTGTGCTGACTGAGTAACACATTACTCCGGTCGAGTGTTTGAACACCAGTTTTACGGGATGCAGCCTCCATACAGCTTTATCTCCTATTTTCTAGATCAAAACACTTCCAAACTGCTCCGCACTATAACGACATCCATCCGTCCACTGTGATGGTTTTACATCTGGGCTGTAGAGTGACAGCAGGCCCATTTACTGGAGCTCCTTCTAGTGGCAGGTGGCTGCGTTACAGCTTAGACACAACTGATAAAATGTTTATAATTAGTTCAACCAACTAACAATTCTGGTGCAGACTCGCAGGGATGACAATGTTTCATTAAGTCTGCTAAACACACACTTCCCCACTCACAGTGCCCCTTCTGGTTCTCCACAGTGCGTCAGGATGTCCCTCGATTCAAACTTTTACTCTTAACCGGCGATGCCAGTGTCAAAATTAGAAATGTGGACTTTATTTCCCCCTGTTCCAAATCAATGGGAAGGATTTAAAAATGTCCATCACTTCAGGTATCTCTGGGGTTTAGAGGGTTAAGAGGAGAAAAGCTACATTAGCGTTCAAACACCTTGATTGATTGGAATTTTCCGCCTCAGACAGGAGAGCGGATTGACAGCCACCATGCAAATGTGATAGTGTATTAAGAATGCGGCTCACCAGCTGTTATTGGTTGAATGCGTCCATTTTAATTATTTTTTCCATATGTCAGTCTTGTTGATATGAAACGCAGCCAAGCCACAGCATCCGGAGAAGTGATTACTTCAGACAAAGCCTCCATCCTTGACTTAGCGTGTGCCATACTTCATTACCTTGCTAAGCCCAACTTTTAATTCTGCCCTGTGGAGGAAGTCAAATTGGTTTTCATGGCAGGCAATTATTGTTTTCCTGAATATGTTGTGTCTGGAAACGGTGGATATGGTGATGCAGCAGCAGAATTAGCGGGGGATGTTATCACAGAACTTTATTTACAGTGCAATTTCAGCACATTAACGAGTGCAAGAGCCACTAATTGGCAGCTCCTTCTGCAGCGAGTTGTACAGTACGAGAGTGTGAGAGAGCGCAGAGGCTGTGCAGGGGGAGGACTCGAGGAATAAAAGGATCTAACAAAGCAAACAGCCATCATTTGTTCTGCTTTTAAACACTTGCAGCTCTAATTCGTCCGTTTTGTTTACCTTTTGTGAGATCTTGATGACAGGGTATAAAAGGCGACCGGTCCTCTGATTGTGAAACAGTCATCTCCTGTTCCTCCACATGAATCAGACGCTGCAGAAACAACAAGCCTGCAGGCAGCATCATCATTCCCAGCCCGTGTAATCAACACTCGGGGCTGATGAGGCAGAAGATGAAAACATCCGGCCGTGAAAAACCTTTGGTGTTGCTTAAGGAACACACGTAAAAAAACAACTCAGACAGGACGTGATTCATGCAGTGACCACCAAAAAGTCAAACGCATCATCAAACCAGAGACGGAGAATGAGACTTCTGATGCAAAATGCACATTACAGCCAATCAAACAGTGTAACAGTCACAAACATCACCTTCTGTCCAGTTTGACACCAGGACTGACTCAGTGTTGGTTTGTTCTTTTTGCAGGGCTCGCTCTGAGTCTGCTTCACATTTCAGCTGCATTTTTCAATCTTGTTAAGGCGTTCCACTCTCTTCTAACTCAACCTTTCAATGACACAAATACATAATAATGAATTGCACTGAATGTTTTTATTATATTACGCTGAATGAGATGGTGTAGGTAGAGTGTTAAGATGCATGCTTGCAGTGTTAAGTGCCACATTGTTTTTAGGCTGAGAGTGAAATAATGATTTTTACAAAGAGGGTTGGTAGTGATGGTTATATTTTAGTAACAGACTGACAGTCTGCAGTCGATATGATTCCACAAATCAAGTGATATTGATTCCTGTTTCGATACCACGGCAGCAAAAACAGAAGTCCTTGGCATCCAATATTGGCATCTTTGTTTTTAAATATGAAAGATGGCAGACAAGACGCTGTCAACAGACTGTTGTCATAGAGACAGGAAGGACGTGCAGCGCACAAACGCTTCATGCAAGCCCTCCAGAGTGCACAGCCAGCGCTTCTTTGCCAGGAAAAAATGCTAGGTGGCCAGGGGACCGTAGTCTGCAGCTCTGCACAGCTAACGAAGCTGTTCAGTGTCTTTAGTTCACTTTGTTTTTGTTGCGTGTTGTACAGTTTGGTTTTGTGGTATTTGGTATACTGGCTGCTTTGTTTGTGTCCCAGTTTGGTTAAAATAAGATCATTTTTACTTTGCTTGTGTTCCTCTTTTTGCATTTGATTTCTCTAACCCCAGTTTTGACCTATCTGGGCCTCCGTATATCTATATGTTGTGCTCTCTGCAGGCAGCATTAGGACACATTTGCACAGTTGAAAATGGTAACCTTTTGCTGTTAGTTTACCCGACAGCAGGCTCTTGGGTGCCTGAAACTAAACGTTTTGGGTGCAAACTTTTAAAAACCACATTGTCATTTTCTTGAACCTTTACTAAAGGTTACTGTGTGTAAAAACGTGTATGAACATCACCTGCAAACAAATGTGCAAGCTGATTTAGTAATGCCAACATGCATTGTCCATTTAATACGATTGGTTTAATGAATATGCAACATTAGTTTAGAGGATTGTGGCCCTGTAAGATACCAAGTCCTAGTCTGTGATTGAAGTGTCTTCAGATGTTCGAGAATGTCAGACTTAAGTGTTTTACATATTTCAAATTCTTCTAGTTCACGGTCCCAGCAGTCCGTCAACAGTTTCCCATTAGAATAAAATCTTATCATTTCATCATTATCTTTATTCTTCTTGTAGATTTTGTGAGTTGCCTTCACTGACCGGACAATAAGAGTAAAATCTTTTTCACTGGTTCCTCTTTTTCCTCCCTCGATGACAGACCTTCCTCTTTAACGTCTTTGAAAGGAGGTCTCACTTCAGGGAACAATCGGAGCCCCGAATCACTTTTACAGGCTGAAAATTCCCTCTTTTTCCACTCTGTGGCTGATTTTGATTGACAGCACACTCCTGTCAGGCATGAGTGTACCTGCTCATACAAATGGATGGTCAGGATCTGGGGAGGTGGCACGTCTGACCTGCTGGCTAAGCACTCTGCAGAATAACCAATAAGAAAAAGTTAATAAGCTTCAGCAGCGAGCAGGGCACTCATTAGAAGAGAGAGATCAAGACGGATTCCTCTGTCACGAAATACAGAGAGGGGGACCGCACGTCTCTTTCCCTCACCCTGTCTCTGAAATATGCTGCTGATGGATCTTTGCTACTGTATGACAAAGCAGAAAGGAGAAGGAGTGTCAAAAGTGTCAATATTTCAATTCTTTTTCCATTCAGTGACTAAAATGTTACAATTTCAGAATCAATCAGCGATCATCTGAAGTTCAGTTAGCCTTCGGGAGCTCAGGCCAGTTTTTCAGAGCTTCTGGTGCAGCCAGAGGTCTATGGATTAGATTTCTAGGAAAGACTTTATTTCCATTCTGTCATTTTGTGTTTGCAGTCAAACGAGCAGCTTAAGATGTGAGAGCTGAGGTGGAGTTAAAGGAGGAAGTCTACGACTGGGTTGTTAGCTGCACATGCATGCAAACCTGTTTATAAAGATTTCAAGAAGCACAATTGTTAGTCAGTGCATTATTGCATTATGTTAGCTGTCCACACAGAGTATTTCTCTGTGCATCGATAAAGGCCTCTGAGTGTTTGTTTGGTGTACGAATGTTGTGTCAAATGTTTGAATGTTTGTATCTTGTCTTTAGTTTTTGATGTGCAAATGGAGCTGCTGTGATGGGAGACGGATTTTGTCTGACAATAAAGTTCAATCAATGAATCGATTCTGCAAGAGCACTGATAAATCAAATCTATGGTATTTATAGATCACATTTAAAAACCAGCAGAGTTGACCAAGGCATGCCATGCAAAGACTCAATCCTATACTCGACCGGGAGCCAGTGCAAAGATGCAAGTCCAGGAGAGACGCTCTCTCTCTACCTGCTTCCAGTTAAGAATCTAGCTGCAGAGTTTTGTAGTCTGTTAGTGAGGCAGGGAAAGAGACTGCTTGGACTAAATGTGGATTTCAGTTTCCCGAACCCAAAAAATAGTTTTCTCTGCTTCAGATTCTGTTTTCATATGCAGAACGTCTTTTCAAGCAACACAAAGAAGATTTAATCTACACAAAAATACACAAAAACAGTGTTGAGACTGATGGAAGATGGGATGTCATGTTTATGAAATAAGGCATATTTGGTCGACCATGTGTGTAAGAGATGTTCAGATGTTTAACCTAAAGTTAAAGTCAGGAGAGACTGAAGTTTAATGAGGACAAAGCATTTAAGTTTCAGTTCTTAGAAACAAAAGACAAACCTGCACTTGTAAAAAAACAACAACTAAAAACTGTGTTTTTGAAGTTGTTGTTTGGATGCAGCTGAGGTGACGCTCCATTACCTGTCATGTGTCTCCTCTGCACTCTGCCCTATCTCACCTGCAGCTCACAACACTGCAGACCGCTACACAGGTCGGCAAGTTCCAGCATTTTGTCACGACACTTTGGGAGTCTCATTCAGACCAACATGTTACATTTGAGCATCGTTTTCAGACAGACAGAGAGCAAAGAGACACCAGAGGTTTGGTCTCCTTTACGTCCTGACCTGTGAGCTCCTCCTCTGCACCGCTGTTGTCGCCAAGAAACATGACAAAAGAAAAGAAAATATAAATCACAGACATAGAGCAGATTCTCTATAGATACAGACACCATACCACTCTCCATCATAAGTGAGAATATCTTTGAATGGTTTAAATCCTGCACGGTCTGCCTTACTGCAGGGCTGTATTTAGAATAAGTTGCTGAGTGCCGGTTGGTAATTAAAGAAAGTTATACTTTATCGCTGTGTTATCAGAATATGCATTGAGGCTTCTCTATACTAGATTTAAAATTCTGTTTTTCAGGAAAGCCTGAAAAGAAGCAGAATTTTTAACCTCTTAACACTCAGTGTGCTCAGCTCGGGGTTCACAGGGAGCAGGTTGGTAAAGGGAGGGAGTGTTTTATCATTCACTTTGAGCTGCTGCAGGAGCAGAGAATATATCCAGAGTGAAAGCCTGACTAGCTGAGCTTTTCTTGCACTCATAATTCATTTTCACACATGCACTCCTGAAAATATCTAGATCATTTCTCCGGGTATTCTCCTGACCTGGCTGTTCACATATGCACCTCACAGCAGGAGATTGTTGCGGTCTCGTGCAGACAGTCTATGTACCGTGCAGCATTCACAGGATATAAACGTCACCACCCCCTCCCACTCGCTCAAGGTGAATTCTCCTGATTATATCCTGCTGCGTTTTCACATCAGCTCACTCGGACTTTCTGCAGAATAAATACGAGGAGGCAGGCAGGAGACACTGTGTGAAAAATGTGGCTGTTTGCATTCACACATACAGCTTCTCTTGTGAATATCAGGAGTTTTTCAGGAGTTTTCTGCTTGTGTGAAAGCCCTATTAGACACCTAATTGTAGTTTTTCTTCTCCCCTCATTAAAACACTTCACCAGCGATCCTCTGTGTCTTTTACCCGAGGTCAGGATGAACGATTGTCCCTGAGAAATTAACACATGCAACCAAACGCCTTGTAGCATTTTCCAGAACACCATCAGAAGTCAAACATGTGGAGGTCAGTGAATGACAAGCTGCCATACAACTCCTGACAAGACTGTGGGCTGTCCTGAGGAACAATCACACTCCCTCATACACTGCAGTCAATTACAGTGATGTGAGATGTGGAGGCAGACGGAGGAAATGACAGTTTGGAGACAGCTCTCTTATCATTGTCCTTCTGTTGTGGCCACTTTGAAACAAGTGGAGCTATTTGTCTGGCAGCGAGGTACGCTGGAGGGGGAGAGGGAACGAGGGCTTTTATCTCAGAGAGACGGGAATATGCAGGAATGTGGCACACACAGAATCTGTGAGTGGTTAAAAAGGGAACGAGCTAAACATGAGGAGGGAGTCTGAGAGCAGGAGTTTGGCAGGTGAAAGAGATAGAGTCCTCTCAGGAAGGTAGTCACGGGGACAATAGGCTGACAGGGCTGCTGTGATGTTTGCTCAGGCACGGCTGCGTAAACTTAATGCGCAGCATCAATCACGATGCTGCCCACCGCACAGCATGGCAACTTTTATCGCCACTCATTAAAGTAAGTGCAGATATTTTATGCATCAGTTGGAATGCAAGGACTTTTTCATGCTAATTTCCTTCCTTTCGACTCATTATTCATCATCTTTGATCAACGGGGTCCTGTACACAAATAAAGAGGAGTGCAGGCTGCTGCGCCTGATGAATCTGGAATCCGCCATGTGCTGAAGCATCACATCTGTGGACTGCTGCTGCTTCGGTTTATTTAGCAAGCTCAGGAGTTTTATATATGTTTAATGGTAATGTATTAAACCCTCCTGCAAGTTTTAACAAGACTTTTCTGTCGAGGTGAATTGAAGAAGTTCTTTTTAAAAGGAGGCATTTATCATCCTTTAAAGTGGAGAACAAATAGAGTGTGGGAATCAAGCTTTCTGTCCTCCAGCTCCTCCCCTGGGAGCGATTCCCTGATGAAAAGAACATTTAACAACTTTAAATCCAAACCTGCTTCTCCACCTTCACCTGCACGTCTGCAGGTCCATCGCGGGCTGATAAGATGACTTTAAATGTCACCGCCTGCTCGGGAATAAAACGAACTTGTGAACTTTGACATAAATATCTCCCTCCGTTTTGCTCCCCTGGAGAGAGCGTCAGCAGATGAAAGAAGGACGGTGTGAACAGCTGAATTGTGTTTTGGGTCTTGTCCCAGTCTTTGAATTTCAGGCTCCTCCACTGAGGCTCTCTCACCTTCTTCTTCTTCTTCTTGTTCTGCATGACAGCGTACGCACTGGGAATCAATGTTTAGCTTTAATAGATTTTTTTATGAGCGAACGTGAGCAGTGAACACCCGGTCTCATTAGAGACACGGGCGCAGATCTGAGAGCTGTTAATCCTCTGCTAAAAGGAATGTGTCGGCCCTTTGAATCAAACAGACTCTTTCTTTCAACCCTCTCTATTCACGACGCCTCTCAGTGTTGCAACATTCATTCAATTACACAGAAGGCTCGAACCTGCCAATCAGTCGTTGTTGCTCTCAACCAGCTGAGAACACCGATTGGAGGCGGGGTCGATTGGAGGCCCCACCTCTTGAAGTAATTTTAAAATATGTATTTATTTATTATTCTTATGGCGGAATATGGAACTGGACCATATCATCTTACCTTTATGTAATGAACCAGTAATGTGAGGAATGTTGACCTTTTGACCTTCACTGCTTGTTCTGCCATTTGATTGGTTAGGACCACACCGGATATTATCAACGTGATGTACCCATTCACAGCTCCCTGGCGCCCCTGCTGGCTCAAACCATCATTACAAGCACAAAGCCTGAAACAGGAGGGATAAAGACCTGCTAAGGGAACATCAGCCGTCCAGGTGATCAAATATTTAGCGAGTAAAGCTCCATAAAAACACCGGACACGGGCTGTTTATCGTATTGAAAAGCGTGACATTGTTTATCCAGTAGCCATGTCCTTCACACAGTTGCTCGGAGTGATAAAGCAGCCCGTATAAATAGTCATGCTCAGGGCGTTTTGAGGATACTTGTCAGAGTGTTTTAGAAAGGGCCGCTAAAAGACTGATCTTGGCTCTGCCGCGCTGACCTCAAGCAGCTTCATAGCCGCCTCCCTGCGAGGCGAACCCGCGCTCTCATCTGTAATCTATTATTCATAACCACGAGGCAGAGACGAAGAGTGGGAAAGGCAGATAACTTGGTAGCTTTTCCCTCTGTCCACCCCCATCCCCACACTGCTATTATCCGGGGGCCATTGTGTGGGAAAACAAATGGAATGATTGCCTTTTGTTGTAATGGAAGAGGGGAAAATTCTGTATTCGGTGCAGAATTTGAATGTAGACTTGTTATTCAGAGCACACGAGCTACGGCTGCTGCCACATGCATTGTGCAAATAATGATGCATGGGAGGGATCAAATTAAAATTTATCAGCTCCGGGTCGGGATCCATCCAAATACATTTCCTGCAGATGAAAAATTGAAAAGGCAAAAGAGAGAGCGTGTTTTCAGCTTGGTGTTAATTTTCTCCGTCATTCTTCCTGTTTTTGAATCATTTTGAGTCTGCACTGAGTCTGTGGGAGCAGAGGTGTTTTAAATGTTGATTCTTTTTTGACACCTGGGACGTACACATTGTAAATGATTAAATCTGCCCGTATCTTAACAGTAACCAGAACACGTCCTGACCATGGTCCCTGCCTTCACTACAACAAAAGGCCTTCTTTTGTTCAATCCAGAGATTCACTCTTTAAGAGCTTCTGGATTACATTGCATCAATTATTTACCACAAATCACATGAGCATCTGTAAGTAGAGGTTTTGTCCTGTTCTTACCCTAAGGTTGGTTTTACATTAGGGGCCCGCGTGACCCCCAATGTCTGGTTCATTTTATCATTGTGCACACAAACGTACCGTACTCTGGTACCGCATGCACATACTCTGTAAAATCCACTTCTCCATGTTTCTCTAACACTAACATGTGTCGCTAGTCTGTCTACAAACCCCCCAATGATGAAAAGTCAACCCTTTCTTTTCAGAAAATGTGTGCTCAAGCTACGTCAGGCCGTTTGGAGATTTTCCCTTCATGACATCACAAAGGGCAGTAACCCCTCCCCCAGGTGGGTGACACTCCCACAGCTAGGTGTTTGTTCTGCCCTCTGAGTCTGCCTTCTCACCGTAAACAATAGTTCATGGAGCGAGAAAGCCCGAGCCACCCAAGCCCTTCCAGAGAGGGGCGTGGTCAGACACAGCTCATTTACATTTAAAGCTACAGACACAGAAACAGCCTGTTCTGAGCAGGGCTGAAATAGAGGGGTTTATAGGCATGATCAAATACAGGATCAGAGTGGATTTACAACAAGACACTTCACACACATGTTTTGAGGAGCTCTGAGACTTATTTAAACTGAAGAGGAGGATATGTGACCTTTAAAGACGAATGACATGACAGCATGAGTAACTTTGCGTACTTGCACAAATCTAGCTTCTTGTTCTGGAGTATCTCGAACAATTAAATCCAGATTTCAGTAGATTTGATAGAAAAAGAGTAAAATCACTTCATCATCACTCTAAGTTTAAAATAGGATGAGTTCCAACCATGACTCTTGATGTCGTGCAACAACACCAGCCGTGCAGAAACAAGCAGACGTACAGCAGTGTGTATCAGCGCTGGTGTCATCGTGAGGCTGATGAATGTGTGCTGTTGTTTTGGTAATCAGTAATCATTATCAATTTACAGCCAGCGATTGTGTACTGACTACCTAAACAACTCACTAATTTCACATTCACAGATGATAAAACATTACGAGACACTTTGTTCTTGTCGGTCTGAGTGAATTATCTCAGTGATGATACATTCTGCTGAACTGGGCCGACCAAAGTTTCAACATATCTCTGAGTCCCTCCGCCTCTCTGTAGAGTGGGGATCAGCACCTTGTCAGCCTTGACGTTAGGCTACAATTTGAAAGAATCACAGTAGGAGTGGGAGAGACTTGACGTGTTGAGAGGAGCCTGTTGGAGCTGCTTCAGGAGTTTGTGAGGAGAAAGTGGAGCCATGTGTACATCTCTGAGCTCTCACTGACTCCATTTCACCGCTGCAGAGTCCCCGGCCTTCTCTGACCACGGCGGCAAATTGCTTCCACATCGTCCCTGCTGCAGGTTCTCTGAACTCCTCACACGGCGGGCTGCTTGAATTATCGCTGAGAGAGGCTACAGGTATTCAATCTCCCCGCCCCGACTGTGGGGTAATAGACGAGAAGGGGGGCTGAGGTATTATAATTGAAAGGGCCCTTCAATAGCCATAAATAATGAAGTTTCCCTGGGGGCCATTAGGGGCCGGGGACGGGAGTGTGTCGAATGAAGGAGGTGTTCTCACATATATCGAGCCGGCCTGTTAACCCCCCTCAGAGTGAGGCAATATGATACGGGTGTGAAAACACAGGAGGGGGGTCGCTCACACTGCTTCATTATGAATCAACAGGAACAGCTCCATGCATGACATAACGGTGGTATTACTGTGAGCTCTGATGTTATTTACAGACTCCATAATCTCCGTCATGAGGAGATATTCAAGGACCTTATACTCGTGCTCTGCAGAACATATTTCTCAAAATGCCAGATAACCACTGCCGGGCCACATTGCAAAAATAAAACGTTCATATTGTTGTAAAAATTGAACGGTATCAATCTTTATCACGATATATATAACACGTTACTGATGCCGGTTTGAGGAGTAGACGGTTCATTTGTAAACTTTACTTTATTACCAAGCGCTGGAGATTTGTTCTACACATGATGAAGGTTGTTAAAGGAAGAATGTGAGACTTTTTGATCCAGTAGATGTCGCCCTTGAGCACCAGCACTAAACCAAAACAAACTGCTGTTAGGCCACACCTCCTCCATCCTGAAGCCTCCGCTCTCCTCCAGCAGCACACCTCCAACCCCTCTCCTCGCGTTCGCACGAAGGAGTTATGAATTCGAACGCACCATAATTAAGCAGTGCGTCTCTGAGATCTCTTTGCAGGGTCCTGTGTTCTGCAAGCTGAGCAGCAACAAACATTACTATATTTATAATAATAAAATATTAAACTTATAGAGCGCTTTGCTGAATACTCAAAGACGCTAAACAAAGAACAACAACAGAAATAATGTCAGAGCAGGATGAGAACAGAGTTGGTTAGTGGTTGTAGACGATGTTGAAGAGGTGAGTTTTTAGGGATTTCTTGAAGGTGGAGAGTGAGGGGGGGTCTCTGATGGTTTTTGGGAGTTAGTTCCAGAGGGTGGGAGCAGCAATGACAAAAGACCCTTTGCGTCAGGAGGTTTGCGTTAGCAGAGTGCAGGTGGGAGCATTTTGAGATAAAAAAACAAAAAAGAATCGTTGACTTGAGGTGTTTTATTCTACAGCTCATGTTATCACAAAAGTTAGATCTTTATTTCCATGTATGGGCGTGCAGACATTTACATAAATATGTTTATAACACATATTTCTAATTTAAAGAATGGGATATCTGAAGTGGTGACCTGTTTTCATGTCACAAAAAATGAACACAATCGAATGATGACTAAAAAACAATGGAGCCAGAAAAGAAGAAGAAAAACATGATCCAAAAATATGAAACTATGACGCATGGTGCTGCGTGTAAAGGGTCAAAGATTTGTAGAGAATGAGCTGTTGTGTGCAAACAGTTAGAATAACTGTAATTTGACGTTGTGAAGCTTTGAGGGATTTTCTATCCACCTTCCCCTCTGGATTTTATCCTCTGCGGGTGAAGTAAACGTCTGCAGGAGTGTTTGGTTCTTGGTGCCAAACCTACGCTTAAGAATTCTATTACAGGTTTAGCAGCAACATAAATCAGAGTGACCCACCCCGTCCATTATGTGTGAGGCAGCTCTGTGGGCTGCACGACGTGTTGAAAGGGTGTTGCTTTTTTCAGGCGTTTTTATGCAGCTGTCGTCCGAGAGAATCCATAATCTGATCCGGTTTGTGCAAAGTGACAGCTGATATCTTAGATTGAATAAATAGTAAACATCATGACCGGCTGCAGGCAGACTTTTGTTACAGGCTTGATGTCAGAGCAGATGTTTTTGTTACTGCAGCCTCTCTGAAGTGCAGCGTTGGTTCAGTGTTTGGATGCAAAAGATGAACATAAAGATGCAAAAAAAACTTTCCTTTCTCCAAACTATTTTGCCCTCCTGCAGAGCGAGTCATGTGACTTCCTATAGTATATGCACATAGTAATTGGCTCACCCTCAAAGCGCTTTCAAATCAGGCAAAATTAGCAGCATGCTGCCGCCTCTGACAGATATGAGCTTTTCAATCCTCTCCCCCAACTGAGTGGAGGAGTTTTCTGTGTCTTAATTACCGCACATTTGGCACAGTGCAGTGCAGAGCGAGCGGGAGCCGCGGGGAGACGGGGACTCAGCTGAGACACTCAGACAGCGGTTGGTGACAGAAGCCAGGGGAGGATGCAGGGGAAGAAAAGGCTCCCAGCTAGCATGCCTGGGATGACAGGAGCGGTGGTGGAGGGGGCCGGAGAGCTCCCCGAGGAGACGCAGAAGAAAGAGGAAGAGCTAGCTCAAGGGAGAATCCCCCTCAGGCACATATGGCAGAATTGAAACATCCATATGCCGGCGTAAAAACAGATGATATTCAGTGTCGATGCTCTCAGTCTCTCACTGCGCCTTCCTTTTGAGATCTGTGTGCCGGCTGGTCTGTTTTATTTTGCACATATCTTCGAATCTCAAAGGGATTCTGACAGAGAAACAGAGGCGGGGCAGAGATGTTTTAGAAGCTCCAGTCTGAGAGCAGCAAAATATAGTCTACTATAAAACCATTTTGATATCAAAGCTGCTCTGAAACCAAAAGTCATCTCTGCAACAAATCAATTCATATGTTTGTATTTCGCTGCAGATATCTCACTGATGTGTTCTTTAACGATAAGACTTTTAATTTTGGCTTCGCTGACATCGACCCTTAACAAATAAGTAATCGGGGGGGGAATTTAATTGGCTCACAAACCCCCGTGGCCTGGCGCTTAAAATATTCACTATTTCACATCACTACCAACAGCCCAACAGGCTATTTACAAACCGGAGGGCTGATTTTGATTAAAGCACTCAGTACATTAATGCATGAGTTTGAATTATGGTAAAGGGTAAATGGACTTGAGCTTGTATATTTCTTTTCTAGTCTTCTGACTACTCAAAGCGCTTTTACACCACAGGTCACAACGACACATTCCCACACTGATGGTAGAGGCTGCTGAGTAAAGAGTCCATCCAAAGTAACTCATCCATTCATGCATACATCGCTGACGAAGCATCGGGAACAATTAGGGTTAAGTGTCTCTCCCAAGGACACATCAGACATGTTGCTGTAGGAGCTGGGGATCGAACCGCCAACCTTCCAGTTGAGAGACGACCGACTCTACCACTCAGCCACTACATAATCAGTCGACGGGTTAGTCATGGGTTTTACATTTTTTAATTTCATGACGTAGCTCAAAGAAGCAGCAAAGGCTAACTAGGCAACCTGTTGTTTATAATAATGGTCATGAACTAAATCGACCAGTAGCCTAGTGCTTAGTTTGCGCGCCCTATATACAAAGGCTTAGGGCAGCCCGGGTTCAAATTCAGCCTGTGGCTCCTTTCCTCCATGTCATTCCTCTCTCTCCAGTTTCTGACCCTGTCCACAAAATATAGGCATGAAAAGCCCCAAAAACAAACCTTTAAAGAAACCACACATTTACAGCATTCATTTGATCTTATTTGTGAGGTCGTGCTCAGGATGCAAAGCTCAGATGTTAGTCTTGTTCTGCTGTTTTCCAGGATGGAAGTGGAATTCACCTGACGAATCTGACAGATGACTTGACTTAGCTACAGCAGCTAACCTAGCATTTAACCACTTCCTGTTGTTACCACCTGGCTCAGTGCTGGAAAAAAAGAGGGAAGTCGAACACAGATTTAGACTTACATGTCAAATGTATTTAAAGTGGCAGCACCATTCAGAGTCAGAACAGTGTAAAAATGGTGCAAGATGCACAAAGCCCAAAAATCACTGTATAAGAAGTCAAATTGATAATGTTTGTATTTCATTCCTCTAAATGTGTTTTGCTCTTGGCCTCAAACACCCGATATTAGAGGAGTTCTGAAAAACAGCACAAGTTAAACATCCTCCATTCAGCTGGCGTAAAGACACCTCAGGGCTCAAATCACTAAAGGGCACTTTGGCCTCATTTCAGAGTCCAAATCAGTGAGGACGTAAAATCTTCACGTGGAAAACCTCCATTATATTTAATAACTCCATTTGGAAGGAAGCTTAAATTATAGACCAATGTGTGCTTCTTACATGTTCCAGCCAGTGTTTCCTCTGATTTGTCCTCGTCGATGGTGGAAGAGCACAGAAAGACCCTGCAGAGAGAATCGACTCCTGCAGCCGTGAGCATCGAACCGCAAAGTCTGACAGCGAAGCAGTGGACGTGTTAGTGTAGAAACTGTTCCTGTATCCGTGCTACAAATCTCTGCCAGCCTCACCCATGTCTGCTGGCTCAGTCTTATAATTATACCAGTCAGCTGTTTGTGTGGAAACTATGCACAGAGACAACATGACACTGACGGAGGATGTTGTGACACTGCAAAACACTCTCGTCCACATAAACACTGCGGCCTGTTGAGGATGTAAAGAAGCGTCCTGATGCTCAGTGTAAGCACACTTTTTGTGCTCCTGATGAGGCTCTGTGTTGCAGCTCTGTGTTCACGTTTTGTCCATTTTAAAGCTCACATCTGCCTCCTGTTCAATTGTGCTCCCGTCACTAAGCCGCCTCTGTTCCCTTGATGTGGCATTGATCCGTCGACTCGGAGCATTGTCTGTGCCAGCCTGACCAGCCCCATCAATATTACATCAGGTTTAGCCTAAACAGCTCTGAACTCTTTGCAGTCCACGGGGAGGTAATGAAATTCCTGCCTGTCTTCATTCCCTCAGCGAGGAGAGTCACGAGACGGCTGAGCTCAATCTTTATTCTGCAGAATAATTCAGTGGCAAGAGGTGAGGTTGGAAAAGGATACTCTTGAGCTATGCAAAAAGTGACTTTTACATTATTAATCACTTCAAACATTCATTAGTAATCTCACGTAATTAGTGTTTGGTCCTTTCATCACCCGGAATCAGCTGTGCCGAGGAAATTAAATGTTTACAAGAGAGTGAGTCAATATTTGCTCGCTGGAAGTTAAATTGAATTATGGGAAGAATTACTTCTGAGTGCTCAAACCCACCTGAGCAGCGCTGGGAGTTTACGCTGTCCAGCTTTGTCCTCAGGTGGCTCCAAATTTTGGCCCCAGCTCCTCCCAGAGTGCCCTCCTCAATCTCTGTCCTGATGGCGGAGGTTTATCCAGCACACACAGCAATCTAAGGAAGCATGAAGATATTAAATTAAACCAGGAGGAATCAGCCATGCAGCTACCAAAATGCCCCCTGGGAAATATAGTAAAAAATGGAAAGAGTTTCCAGAGGATGATATCTGCAGCGCTGGCGGCTCATTGACTTCAAGCCTGTTAGCTAGCTCATTAGCCTTCTAGCTATAAATGATTCTGCAGACGCTAATTTCATACGATCTGTCTTAAAATGAATGAGCTTAAGATGAGTTCAAACCCACAGAGTGTGTTGTTGTGACTCAGAGCGGAAGCTGAAAGTGATTAATGCTCACTTTGGTCTTGTGACTGCGTCTAAATCAGGGAAAGAGGGCACGGCCTGTAGCTGAGCTGGCTAACAATCTCGTCCAATGCACTAACCCCCCGGCGGCCATATTGGACTCTATTTTAAGAACACTAATTGAGGAGATGTCATTTTGCCCTTTAACTTCAGGAAAGCGAATCATCACACATTTGCACGGTGAAAGATGAGAAGGATATATTTATTAAAAGAGAGGAAAACAGGTGTTATGTAAGCGTTCCTTGAACTGACTCGCTCTAATCATTTAACAGGCCGTCACTAATGCTCTGTAATTTCTGCTAATTGAATTTTGACCGTGCCGTTTGAGTGGAGCGGATGGATTTGTGCAAAGAAAAATGACTTTACTTTTACACTTACATGTCAGCCGACTAAGAAATATATGTAATGACGACGAGTTAAACAACCTTTTCCTAAAACACTTGTGAACAGTTAAAATAAGATCAAAACAAACTCTGCGTTTATGTGTTCATTGTTTCAAACTCAATCTTTTAACAAGAAGAGAACAGTGTCTCCATCAGGATTACATTTCATACGCTCAAGATTTACTCCAGTGCAGAGAGAGAGAGACAACTCAAACTCAGATTAAAGATACAGTATGTAGATTCTGCGGCCAGCGACATGTTTTAGTTCAACAGAGTCAGACGTCGTTTTTAGCCGTAATAAAGCGAAGTGAAACGTAGACAAGTTAGGCTGAGACAGCATTTCCAACATGGCGGCTGCTGCAGATGAGCCTCCAGAGCCCCCTGCAGTAAAAGATGGCTGACTTCACTCAGGTTTCATCCATTAATATTTACAGTCTATAGTTTTACTGTAAAATGTGCAGATGTAGCAGTCTCAAAAACTCCCCATCAGTCAGACTCTAAACTAATGTTTGTAAAATGAAGTGTCCCCCTCTTACACTGCAACAACGCTTGTCGGTTTCTACGGTAACACAGATGAAAGAAAACAAGCGAATCATGTTGAACAATAAGTTCTGACACCAAACCGTCTCAGGAGTTCGGAAGCATTTGGATTGAAAAAGCGTGACTAAAGGTAAATCCACTCGCTGCCTGTTCTGAAATATAACCCTGACTAACCGAGGCTCAGAGTCGAAGCAGAGGCGGCGTTCATTCAAATTTAGAAGTGACAGCTCCGCTCGCCTAAATCTCTCCAGCAGGCCGGTGTCAGTGGACGTTACCTCAGCTAAAGGGTCAAGCTAACACTTCATCACTGCTCTCTCTCTCTTATCGCACGCAGGGGCGAGTCAAGGTCAGCACAGACACATTCCTCCCAAAATACCTCCGACAGGTAACACAATGACACCGGGAGACGGCGTGTGATGGATATTTCCGAAAGTCCCCCAGCTTCTTTTATAAATAGCTCGACTGCCGTCTGTCCTTCATGACTGCCTTCCCCTGGCAGGCTGATTGATAGGAATGCACATAATCCATTATTTTGGCTCATTGATTGAGCCCGGCAATCAAAGATCAGTGTTGTGGCAGAGGTAACCAGACCCTCCTTTGAGACGCCGCGACGCACAGGCGCAGGCAGAGGTGTCAGCCGCCGGCCTACTAATCACGGCGCTCTGTGATTAATGGCTATGAAAGCAATCACAGGGGAAATGCATCATCTCTACACAGCCTCCATCTATCAACCTGACTCGCTCTCATTTGACTGAAACGCATGCCAACGTGAAATATGAAGCTTTGTCAAAGGCGGAGGCTGCACGTTGGCTGCGGAGCTGCAGAATGTAATAATTAAACACACCCATAAAGAGCCATTGTATTTCATGCAGAGAGACGTGTATGTGGAGCGTATTTCTGACGCTGTTTCCCTGAGTAAACATTTCATGCCTGGCTCCGCTGCATAATTACAATGCTTCACCAGTTTGTACAGAGCTACAATACACTAAGAGTCATTTTCCACTTCAGTCATCTTTCAATTTGTTTCCCCACATGATGCCATCAGAGTAATGGTGGAAAGAGGAAGCGAGGCCTCCCCTGCACACCATCAAAAAACTATTTATCAGACAATTTCATGTTTCAGACTAACAGATACCCCGAGCAGGCGTCCTAAACCAACCCATCCTTCTGTCGGTTGTGGATTATAAAGTGCAGCGGGAGTGATTCCCTGCTTTCTTTACAAATCTGTGAAGTTGTTTTCTTTGCACTTTTGGCTGTGCAAATGTAATTTCACACACCGGGGGAACGTTCCCTCTGCAACCGCAGGAGTCCCCGCTCCCATCACCCTGCAATCTGCAGGCTGGCCTCTTCCTGCCCTCTCCTCCAAACCGTCTCTCAATCAGGCGGCGTGCGGTTAGTCTCAACAGGTGCTCACAATGTTTGCACAAGGAGCCCTTGATTTGGTACTTAGAGGAACTCATTCATGCCTTTATTTGCAGCAGGGTGGACTTCCTTAAAGTTGTCTTTTCATTTGCGATGCTGCTGCACGAGTTTTTAAGAAGCAAGAAAACTGAGATCATAACTTCTCTAAAATCTTTACAGTGACTTCCAGTTTTACTTCTGGTGATTTGATCTGTGATTGTTAGAAAGTGGAAAGTGTTTTGTTTGAACTGCTTCTCCATTTTAAACATTGATGACATAAGAAAGCCGCCCCGTCTGATTCTGGATCGTGACATAAGTCAGAGGAAACATGGAGGCAGAGTTGTAGTGAAACTGGAGGAGACACAAACACATGCTAATTTAAAAAATGAAATAAAATGACCGGCAGAGTCAAACGGGGTCCTTCAGCCCGTTACAGATTCAGGAATGATTTATGTTTTCTTACATCTAATGAGTGCAGTATATTTGTCATTTTGAAACAAATTGCTGCTGCATCTGTGGAAATGAATTCTATAGATTTTCCCCTCTGCTCGTTCCACTTTTCTCTCGGCGAGGTTATTACTTAATTAGATGGCAGGACGGCTCCGTCAGATATCTCCCCCGACTCCGACTCTGCTCACCTGGAATACTGATCGCCTGGCAGACGCTTCAACCAATTACCTGACATCAATAAAATATGAAATAATACATGGAGACATTTCCACTAAACCTGTTTATAACTCCCCTCGTGTTGTTGTGCTGTGAGTCACCTCTTCGACACTCGTAGGAAATCTAATCTTTTCTGCTCGTTAGAGAATCCGGGAAACCTGCTTTGAATTAAAATCATTAAGATTAAAACTCATCACACGGAGGAAGGACTCCCACAGTGTTTCATGACATTTTATGTTCTGAATGTGTGCAGATTATTTTCAGGGATAGAGTGTGATCTTTCACAACTTAAAGATCGAACCAGAAACTTTAAAAAACAGGAAAGTTTATCACCTTGAAAAGCTTCTGATTTCAGATTTTAATGAACTGATTAACGTCTAATAAATGATTCATGGGCGAGTCTTTGAGAACTGAGGACCAGTTTAGATACCTCAAATGATGTTATTTTACACTCGCCATCTGACAGCGGACACGTTAAACCTGTTCAAGGGCACCTGTTTCCCCCCTCAGGCATCAACATGAACACGTCTTCATGTCTGATGAAGGGCGAGGGCCCGAAACGTCACATGTGGAGATGCTTCCCATTAATATTTAATTGGAGCTGTTTCTGGAGTGCGGACTCTTTCTCTGTCTTTGGATGCTTTTTGTCCAGCACCTACAGTAGTACTCAACTTTTCAGATGTTCGTGCTGTTTGACATTTTTGTAAATACATGATTATTTACAAATCTGGTCTTTATAAATAAAACTTGTGCAGTATATCGCTAGAAAGCTACAGTTTCTGAGATAACCATGTAAACCATTCGAAGATCTAACCGCCACAGCAGCCACAATCCACGCCTCTGTCACAGGATGCCACAAAAACGGCCCTGCTGCATCGACGACGGTCCCAACGATCTAAATCCAGTGAAAGATTGAATACAAACACATTACCTTTTGATTGACACCTCATTTGACCAATTACAACCTGCCATTCAATGTTCCCAGTCTGTGATAGCCAATGAGAGCACAAGTTGAAAGGAGGTGCCTGCCACTGTTCTGATGTATCTCTACCTGGCCGACTGTGCCGATGAGATTCTGAACACATGAATATGCTTTTTCAATCAATAACAACCCGCGAGGAGTAAGAGAGTTTCTAACGCCTAACAGACTGTGATCTGTGACGAAGGCCGGCCTTATTTCAACAGCGGTACACACTTTTTTTTTTTGGGGGGGGGGGGGTCCTAGAGACAGGACAGTGGTTAGAGTCAGAAACCTGCGGAGAGAGAAGCCACAGGTTTTATTTCTTCCCGGGCGGCTTGCTCTCGAGGATTTAAGCCTCTGTACGTCGCACCAACGCAGACTAACCACTGGGCTACCGGCGGCCCAAGCAGTATGCACTTTTTAATACTTTTTGGAAAAACAAGTGTTAGCTTTCTAGAGACCTCATTTGGATGGACTGGTTGGATAACAAATCCAGTTTTTAAAGGCTCAACTTGCAGCTCCCCGAAGCCTCTCTGAAAGCGTCCAAGAAACACCGACTTCAAAATGGAACAGCTTTATGAGATTTAATCACGGGGAGGTTTGTTCTGGAGAGGAGGAGACCTCTGTGGATAATTCAGCTCTGATAAAAACATTGTGAATGATGAATACTGAAGGGTCATTTGGAGACTCAGGTTGTAAAGTTTAGAGCCTTCGATGCCGCTGCTCCTGTTCGCTCCGACCAAAATAGTTTTCTAAAATAATTCCTAGTTGTCTCTCAGAATATAAACCTGCTAGGAGGAGGAGTTAGATCGACTAAGGAGCTAGACTCTGTGTGACGCTGAACGGTAAAAAGAGTCCAAACCCAGGGAGAGAGAGAGACAAGCAGGAAAGCAGCAACACGTCAGACTTGAACCCGGGTCGCCCGCTAGGGGGACTTTTGCTGTCCATACATGGGTGTGACCTAACCGCTAGGCCCTCTGCGCCCCTCACCAGAAGCTTTCCGGGTTTCGATTCTCTCCATGTTTTGAGATCAGATCAGAAGCGGTCAAACAAAACTCAATTTGCAATTTTCATTTCAGACGGCGGCGACCTTTCCAAGTCATGTTGCACTGTTGGGTCAGAAGCAAATCATTTTATCTTTGTTATTTGTGCAGAAACAAAAGAAGAATGAATCGTAAACATCGTTGAATGGATGGATATTTACTCTCCGTTACTTCAGTATTCTTTTGACCTGTTTATTGCGATTAAATCACAGATTCTTTCTGCAGCTGTAAGCCAGCGCTGAGCTGATCTGAGATTCTTTATATGCAGTGAAACAAGATGAAGATGAGGCTGGAGTTAAAACGCTTCATTAGACCGACTTCATGTTTGAAAACAATCCGAGATAAATGCTTCCAATGAGTGCTAATTGTGTTCTTTATAACGAGTGCATAGACGAGCGTGTGAGAGAAATATAACACGGTAGACAGAGGAATGGATTATTTCCCCGTGAGATCGAATCATGAAATATTAAAATCCAACACATGGGGCCATCAAATTCCTCGCAGCCAGCTTCCTCCAGTCTGATCTGGCAGGCCATGAAATTAATCACTATTTCTGTGATCAGTGTATCCGATGTGACTCGTGGCACTTTTTGAAATGTTAATAAAGCCATATTGAATGGTGCACTATTCTCGGCAGGAAGTCCGTAGCCCGTGGCTGCTCACTAAATCTCAATGACTTCATTAAGTCATTACCATGAGTCACGGCGCCCGGTGCCAACAGCAATTAAAACACGACAGAAAGGAGCCGTGTCCTTGGGCCGCCGTGCAGCTCAGGGCTGATACGCTTTACTAGATTTAGCAGGATGATTGACATATCAATAGACACAGAGGTGGATTAAATGGACTCAATCAATATTCAGATTTGTCTTGCTCACACCTCGCTCCTGAGGCACAATGTGCACACCTCGTCAAGTGTTGTCAGCTTCGTGCTGCGGGCTGTGTGTTGATGCTGCTGTCACAGACACAAATACCACTCTGAAGATTACATTTCAGTTCTTAATGCTCCAAAAAAAAGTCTGCTTTTTAGCTCAGTGTAATTGAAAAATTACTAAAAGGCGAACAAAAAGGAAGTGGGGGGAAACAATCCTGCAGGGCATGAAAGGTCGGGGAGATTTCCTCCCAGTACAGAGCCGACTGGTTAATATTCATCCAGTCCTTTTGTCTTTTTGATTCCTTCTTGAAGCAGCAGGCCAGAGGAGACGGGGGAAAAACGCAACTTTCAATGAATGTGTCAGGGCTTTAATTCAAGTCGCCCCTCTGTCTTTTGTAGAAACACATTTCTATTCATGAAGGCAATCCTCTGTAGTCATGACACTGCATACTTATGTTTCTTTTGTAAAACTCCAGCAAAATGGTAATTAAATTGCAACTGTGGGCTCCAGTCCCCTATGCAGACATAAAGAAGGCTTTATCTTAGTTAATGACTGGCAGTTGATTATGAAAACATTCATTTTTTTTCCTCGTGCGTGAAGGCAGTCCACCCACACCTTCCTCTTTTGTGCGCACTACAGTATTGTTACGGCTCCATTGTTAATGAGTTTAGAATTAACTGGCTGTAATGAGCGGAGCCCCTGCTGAGGCTGATTGTGCTGCAGCAGCAGGAGGAGGAACGTATGGAGGGATGTGTGCAGGTATCCGTGTGTGCTGCAGGACTGGCAGGCTCGTCATGCCTCGACGCTTTTCCGTGTACAGACTGACATCAGGTGTCATCCTGCGGCCGCTCATCTCCTTCAGAGGATTGCTTTTATTGTGATTGTGGAATGGAGACATCAGCTGGTGAAGCTGTGGCCTCAGTCAGCCGGGAGCTTTAAACTCGACACAAACTAATCCATTACACTTAGTAGAATTAGTGCTGTTAGCTCATTCACACACATTGACTATGCATTAAACGTTGTAGGTGTGGATACAGTCATTACAGAGGAGGGCTAATGTTTTCTTTGGAGATCGTGTAAGGCAGTAATCCATGGTACCAAATATTAGCATAAATATTAGCATATCCTGCGTGATATGACTGCTGGTAATGCACATTCTTCCTTCATCACAGAGCCACCTTTGTGTTGATTTACTCAGGTAATTATAAGAGTAATTATAACGGATTAAATTGGGTTTTGTTTGAAGCTGGAGGCTGTGCCACCATTAAGCTTTTCTCTGCAGCCTTGCATGTCGTCACAACGGCTACACGCTGTTATCTGTTAATGGCTGATACAGTAAATGTCTCCGAACTATGTGTCCAAACATTCAGGTTTGATCTGTTTCAAGCTGGTGGTCCCAGGTCTCAACAAATATCAGTGAGACTCTAACAAGTTCCTATTTTCGGCACATTCACTGTACGGATTAGGATACCTTGACTTGAATATTCACTGAAGTCCTTTTTACTGGAAAACAGGCAGAACGCATCGGTCATAATGCAGCCCTAGAACCAACGATGGTTATCTAATGACCATTTAATGATTAATCAATTTAAACACACATTTGCATGCTAACAATACACTCTTAGGACAGGCATGGACTATGCAAACTCCGGCCATTCCTGACCCAAATTTTGAACCAGAATCGAATGTTTTTGATTTTAGATGTCGGGACAAATATCAGCCCATACATTCATCGTTTGCTGTGCAGTGAACAGGACAGGGGGTCACGAGAGCCGATCACAGGGCGATCAGCTGCTCCCGACCTGTGGGATGAATCTTTGACATGATTGAAATGTTGGTCTAACCACATCACACTCTCACACACTGAGAGGAGAGCCACGAGACGGTTACCAGACTCAAGGGATTTTTCATTAACAGCGCCTGTCCGAACTAACAAGAGAAACGTTGGCAGGAAATATCTGCAGCTGAAGGAGAATATTTATTAGGATGAAACTGCTAGTGAGCTTGTGTTTGTTGTTGTTTGCATTTTCACAACTGTCAATACTCAGTCCTGATTTAAGTCATACAGTTTGAGCTGTCAGGTCGTTCTTGACGATCAGACAGAGTGAGCTCATACTGTAACTCATGAGACTTTAGTTGTGCGTCTGTTTGGTTTGGTTGTTCAAACGATTTCTTCATACAGCTTGAAATAACACTCATCACACTGTCGATGTTTCTTATTGTTACACATTGATTTTCCTGAAATCAGTACACTTTTTTGGTGCTAACGTCATCAGATGGTATCAGATCCATGCATTGAGTAGAAAACTCCCAAGTTATCCAGAACCATATCTTTAGGCCGTAACAAAGGCTGATCCAGACACAGACAACTACACATTACACCATGCATCTCAATTCAACACTGATTTGTCTTTTTGTGAGTCATTGTCAAGGCGGTTGCTAATCTGGTGTGACAAAAGCAAGCGTCATAGTCCCTGAAGCTTGCAGCACTTTCTGACAGAGCCAGCAGGAATGCTAAAATCAAGCTTCAGTAGTTGAGGAGAAAGTCTCTTAAGCCTAAAGAGCTCCAGGAGGCGTGCTCTGTTCTTCGTTAATTACCTGGCAACAGATACTCTACATTCATGCTGTTGAAAGGTGTGCTCAGTGGGAGCGCTAAGAGCTGAATAACTGTCCCTCATTCTGAAGAAAACGTCTATGGTGCATGCATGTAAGTGCTAGTGCATGAACGTGCATGTCCTGTACACCTAAAGGGTCCTGAATTGGAGGGTTTGAAAATATGGTCACCTGAGAAACAGCTGCTTTTTAATGCAGAATGTCTCCTTATGAAGTGGCATTTGAGTTATTGGAACATAACACACATTAACCTTGACTTAATCAATAAAGGCATGACATGGTTAAGGTAGCTTTTTACTCCAATTTACCTACGTCAACAATATCTGTGTTAAATGAGGTTATATTTAAGGATGGCCACACGCAGGTTCGTGCCTCAGAGTTAAAGCAAAGGTCATAGTTACCCATTTCCGACATTTAAAACGGGTCATGTAAGGTTTGCAGTGTGTCAGAGAGAATTAAGAACAGTGTAGTACACCAGCAGGATTTTGGGGTTTATTCGTTGCTCCTCGTCTGCGTCTCCTCCTCCTCCTCCTCTTCCTCTCCCTCTCTCCTCTCTGTCCTGCAGCATAATTCTCTATAATGAGCTTGTGGACAGGAGATGAGATATGATCCTTGGAATTAAAACAGCATTTTCTACTTTGATCATCCAGCAGTGTGTGAAGCACTGAAATAAGACTCTCCCCTTCTTTATCGAATCTGTGCTCTCGCTCTCCCTCTCTTAATCTTCCCCTTGCTCGCTCGGCCCGCTCTATCTGAGCTTGGGGGATTGCTGTACGAGATGGAGAGTTAATGAAGAAAGCTTTTTTTACTCCCCTGCAAGAAGACCGGTAAACTCTGGCAACTTTGTACTCTTCTCTTGTTAATCACGTCACGACCGGCTTTCATGCTCTGCAGTCCCAAACCCTGAACCAGTTCAGCATGAATATTTCACGTCGTTATTTCCAAGCCCCGGAGAACGTGTCTTAAACAATCGCACAAGCTGCTCCACAAATGAATCATAACTATTTTTTGCTCTTAAAATTGGACAAACAGCTTTGGTGCTTCTCCATGAAACGACGACAACATCATCCCTTTGATTCCTTTTCATTACACACCGTCTTATTGTACTAAACAGCAGTCGGACAGCCTCTTTCTCTCACGCACACACTCACACACACACATGAAAGGCCTTGTCTCCGTAAACTGCGAGTGAGATGTAACATTGTCAAAGAGCCATTAAAGATGCTATCATCTAATATGGAGCCTGACGTGGGCTGGTGCTGCTGGCAGCGTGGTTATGTAAGCAGCTTTCTCAGGGCCTGATAGCAATCCAACACTCCCAGCAGGGGGGGGCCGTGCTGTGTGTGTGTGTGTGTGTGTGTGTGTGCGTGTGCGTGTGTGTGTGTGTGTGTGTGTGTGTGTGTGTGTGTGTGTGTGTGTGCGTGTGTGTGTGTGTGTGTGTGTGTGTAGGGTTAGGGTTGGGGGTGTGTGAAAACCAATCACACATTCAGTACGCTGCATAATAATATTACACCCAGTGTTTTGCCACAGGTACAGAGAGAAGCTCTCCTTCGTGCCAGTTGATTTGTTAATATGCTAATGTAGCGTGATTAGCGGAGCATGAAACCTGCGCTGCGTCCTCGCTCAGTGAGGTGTTGATTGAAAGAAAACAGAAACCTGAGAGGCAGATGAGAAAGAAAACGCACATTTTTGGAAATCAGAACTTGGTGCTCTTTGTTGTAATTAAATGTTAAAGTTTATACGTAAAGGTCGGGGGGTTTTTAACGTGAATTTTAAACAATAAGCGTATGAAATGTCCACATTTCAAAATCTCTCAGGTCTCACTGAAAACTACTGAATAGAAACAAACATGTGATCAAGCTTAATTTTTCAACAGCACATTGATGTTTGGAGTGTTTCCAATAATACAGTCATTCTTGACTTCAGTTTCCCTGTTCTTGTCTTGGGACAATATTTCCACGATGAAGCACACCAGTTGTTTTTGGCTTCTTTACTGTGAGCTCCTAACATTGCAGGTTTCCTCCTCGTCTTAGCATTTAGCAGTCAACAGTGTGCCGTGTGCACGTCAGCCTGAGAGCTCAGAGTCATCTCTTTACAATGAAACATTTGTGGCGATGAATTAATGATCAGTTTGTTTGAATGCAGCTTCCAGGCTCTTGCATCAGCACCATTAGCAAACATGGTTTATGAGATGCTGCACACACGCCACACAATGTGCTAATATGAAATCCAAGAGTACGTGAAGTCCTACAGTCATAAAAAAAACGTTTAGTTTTATTACAGCATACATCACAGCATGGCAGCGGCCCCTGGAGTCGCTGTTTGCATTTACCCTCACTGAAATGCACATAATTATCAATGAGACTCACCGTCAGGATCATAAAAGTTCAGACTTATGTATTCCTTTTAGATCGTATACTGCTAAAAAACATCAAGTTGGCAACATATAACGTGCAGCGTCCTTTGAAAAAAGTGTTCCTCAGTTCCTCTGGCTATTTCTCTTCTTGGCTCCGTGTGTATTCTGAACACACAACACGTCTGCGGCTGACATTTTGGCGGGCCGAGTCCATCGTCCATCATTGCTCTCAGGATGAAGCCCTGCTGATGTGTCAGGGCCGGCTGAGGTGAGGGTGGCTGGAAATGCAGCTGAGCCTCTTACCTTGGGTTACCTTGGGCCGAGAATCTGACCAAACATTGTTAAGTGATGATGGTCGGCATGCTGGCAGGAAGATTCGCTCTGGGGGGGGGGGGGCGGGGGGGGTCTCCTCGGTGCACAGACTCCTTCGTTTTCAGTGATGCTGCAGCAGAAAGTCAGGCCTCTGTGCTTCCTCCAGCCAACATCACTGTTGCTGCCTGTCTGTAGGAGTAGACGTTGACTGTATTCCAGTTAAGCAGCATAACCGATGCAGTTTACTGCTGAGCTGCCAACTCCTCTGCTGCCTCGTACAGCTCTGCTTCACAAGTCTCATTTCATATGTTTAATCCCTTTACGGTTACTTTGAACACTTGAACTGCAGGATTTAATCTCACTACAATGTCTAATTTGACTGCTCATGCATTACATGTATACTATTTCAATGAGTGTGTTCGCATGGACTCAAGTGTCCCAGTGTTGATCAGGATTTTTTTAGGTATCCTTTTTTTGTGTTGTGCATGTTAACATCATATCCTGATTTCAAGAAAGCGGAACAAGCCCTTTTCTCAATCTTGAGCAACCTTGATTTTTCTATCTGGAGAACTCAGGATACTATGGCATTTATATGCCTTACCCTGGTTTCTGAAGGATGCCGACTACCTGCACTGACTCAGCCAAGTGAAGTATCAGTAAAACAAACATGGCACCAGTTCACAGCACGTTTCCATGATCGTGCCGTGAACTGAGACGATTGTTTGCTCGTGCATCGCTGAGGGGACAAGCTGAATCTTCCTGCAGCTCTCTTTTCAACCTTACGAGTTCCTGTTGACTAAAAACGGTGCACACATCATAAATACACCGCATAATGTCGAGTCAGGAGAACTGTAACCTGTGCTGTGTGCACCAAGGTTTCTTGTCACATTTTGGTTCTAAATAACCTTGCAGGAGAACTCTGGCCTGTAAACGGATCTGCTTGGTGTTCCTCAGCTCATATAGCAGGGTCACGAACACGTGAATTACCTGCAGTAGCAAGAGCAAAGGAGCAAAAATACATTCTGGAACAAATAAAGCTGAAAGTTTAACACGGCTTCAGATTCTTTTGAGAGCTGTGACTCTGTGTCCTCATACAGGGACATCACATTGTGCACCTTATCATTCTGATTAACCTCTGTCCTCATAGATATGTTTCTGTGCTCAGCAGTGAAACCTAAATACACTACTCTGTAAAGAAGATTGTGACAAAGCAACTTCCAGCCTGCAGCAACCGTTTGTGTTTGCTTGTTTTAATACGGTTATGTTGGCATTTCTGAAAATGGACGCTTGCAGTGTGAACAAAACGCAGCATATTCATTGGCTCGTAAAGGAAGCTGTAACTCACCCGGAGCTCTTTTGGAAACGCTGACTTCCTTTTTTAGCTTGAAAGCTAGCCTACCTGTCATTACGCAGCAGGTCCTGTTAGTGTGAATAGCTAGACTAGCTAAGGAAAAGCTGCAGCCCCGAGATTGATTGACACATGAAGAGACAAATCAGTGTTGAAGTTTGACTCGTGGTGCATTAGTGATGTTTATCTAACGGTTAAAACAGCAGCATTGGCAAGACATTGATTGACACATACAGACAAATCAGTGTTGTTAGCATGGTGTATTGTTTTGGTTGGTTAAAACCGGGACAGGGACTGTTCAAAACCAGGAACCCCTAGTGTTTAATAGATATCTGTAGGGACTCGGGACACAGAGCTTGAAAAACGGGATGGTCCCGGTCAAAATGGGACGTACAGTCACCCTAAGTAATTTCAATCTGTGATTGTTGTTATCTTATTCTGTCAGGCCGTTTAACGTTAGCCTGCTACCTCATGCTGCACATGGCACTTTGTCTTTCTATTGATTACCCCTTTAATACGTAGCATTTAAAACCTTTGTGCCCTACTTTAGTTTTGCTCTATTGTGTGTTTTTTTATTATGATCATGTATTATAAGGATGTTTAGTGGTAAAATACTTCCTCTAGTTTTTATGCTCATCAGGTTCTACCAATCCCAGGAGGCTGAGAGAGCGTTAAGATGCAAACAAAGGTTCAGGTGTCTTAGTGCGTCTTTATTACATGTGAAGTCGAGTTCATTGGGTCCACCGTGTCCCATGTTACAGGAACACATGAGCGTCATCTTCACCCTCCCCCCCTCAGCAGAAACATGCCATCAGATCCCAACAAAGGATGCAGGAGATGACAGAGTGAGTCCTCTGGGAAAAACACTCCACAGTCATCAATAGGCCGGCCTTGCATTACATGTCCGATGGATTTATCAAGCCATCGATAAGTTATTGACTGGAATAACGCTCAAGGTCATCTCCCAGGAAGCTCCAGCCTAACAGCCTCCAGGAAGAGGTTAATGTCAGAGCCGCTTCTGTTTCTCTGAGGAGCCATGAGTACAGGTTTCCCTCATGAGGGGAAATGACTTTAGTACATCTAAGCTGGTTCATCAGGAGACTCTGATCAATAACAGAGAAGGAAGCTCAAAAGAAATGTAATAATTTGTCATTTGCAGTATGACGAACATCATTGGATTTTGCGTGCAATTTTTATTTTGTTAACTGCACTTAATGCACAGAAACATACTGCATGATAAGCACATATGTTCCTGTATTCTTACACCAAATAGTGGATATTTCATGCTTTTCTCTCGTGCCCAAAACACCTGGAGTCACTTCTTTATCATTTAGTCATTCCACGTAGCTTGTAGCCTAAATTGAACTTTTAAAAAACAGTGAAGTGCATTATCTTCTGTCAGATGTTCTTTAGCCTAACAGTACTGTACAGTAAATACTAAAGACTACATATCCAGGTTCTTAAAGTATCCGTGCTTTGATTTAAATGGGCTTTGCACGAAAGGAAACAGGGATCAGATTGAATATAGCAATTTAGAGAGTGTGCCTCACACTTCCAGAACTCAAGTAATGAAATCAGCGCATCTCTGTACTAAAGTACACATTCTTCTTCACACAGAGGTTTCCATGTAAACATCCTGCTGTTATCATGTGGAAAAATCTGCAGTTCATGCTCATCCGTGAACCTATACAGCAGTGCTCCCACCTCTTATCACAAGTGTAATCCGGACTATAGAGGTTCATTTGGTCACTGGGTTTAAGGTCAGCCCCGCTGTGCAGATTGTTCAGAGCGTCCCTGTTGCTGTGTGTTGGTGTGTGGGAGGCAGCTGCGATGAGAAGCTGAGGGTAAATCGATAGTGATGGATCAAAGTGCTGCATGGCTAGAGCCCCGCGGTGTCAGGGTGCGGGAACAACAGTGACTTCTCACACCTCCTCCCTTCTTCTCATTATCCTCTCCTCCTCCTCCTCCTCCTCCTCCTCCTCTTTCCTCTACCCCAATCTCAAAACTCCAACTCCTCTTTGTCTTCTCCCACACTTCATGGCATTGTATGCTTTTGTGTGTCTGTATATGCGTGTGTGCGTGAGAACAGGTGACTTGAAGCCGTTTGTCATGGTGTGATGTTGTCAGGAGACATCAGCTAGTTTATGAGAAGATAAAATGTTGCACAATCAATATCCAAGCACTGAAATTGTTTTGATTTCCAGTAAAGCTGCAGGAATGAATCGCTAAGTCCGTTGAACGAAAATAAATCCAAAAATATTTGATAAACACCGATGGTTGTTGTGATTTCTCATGCAAAAATGTCAAACGTTGGCTGGTTTCAGCTTCTTAACGAGGAGAATTTGTTGCATTTTGTCATGTTGTAATTAAAAAATGTCCTGCTTTGAATTTTTGTGTTGACAAAAGGAGCTATTTGAAAATGTCTCTTTGTGTTCAGGGACGTGTCTTAAGCTTTTTTCTACAGCTTACTCTCATTTATTCCAGTTAACGAAGAATGAATTAATCATTGAATAATCTGCAGATTAATGGATAATGAAACTACTCATTATTTTAACAAGATGTTTTGTTTGAGAAGACCAGCAATCTTTATCAGAAAGAAAATGAATAAGTGAAGCAAAATCTGTCATTAATAGATTGTACTGAGAGATATAACAGGGTGTCGTCAGCGTAACGGTGCAGCACACGTGTGTTACTGTAACGTGAGGGCAACACTCGGCTGCTGAAAGACTTTTTTATTCAGACAATGAAGTTACTGTTCTGTTTTCTAACTGCTGAACATGGAAAAAAAGACTGTGTGATGTGAATGTATTCCTTTTTCTTTTTCTTTGTTCAAATGTGACTTTATGACAAATTTCACTCACAGAGGCTAAATGTATTAAATAACCACTCGGTTCTGTTTTCCAGGAGAAAAACATTGGCCGGTCCGCTCCCAGAGTCACCATGGTAGGGATGGCTGTTCTTTTTTAGAAGGGTCAAAGTTGCCTCTAAACACTTGTTGTTCATGAGCCAATCAGAGATGAATTCTACTCAATCAAAAGTGGAGTCTGATCAGTGTTTGGACGCAGCTTCTACCTGCAGTGTTCATTGTAGTGCAGTGCCTTCCTGTTAACCTCTCTATAACCCTAACCTGTGTATTCTCCCCTTTGACCTTTAGCTCTCCTGTCTGTGTGATGAGTACATGTGTGCACTTTGGTCTGTGTGTTCTGGTTCTAGGGGTGAAACGGTACAACAAGCATGGGTATTGAGACTAGAAAGCATGTTCAAAATAAATCTACGCTTACACCCACAACACCTACTCACTTCTTTTCTTTCCAAGAGTTGGATGTAAAGGTAGAACCACTCTTGTATTTGGAGTATGGAGCAACAACAAGCAGGTTATTAGCATTAGCAAAAAACAACTAGAAGCAAATACGCACTTCTAATTTTGTCAGTTGAACTGGATTTGGCTGTTTATTCATATTCAAGAATTCTCAGAGCTGGATTTCCTTAATTTAAACTGTTCAATGCCCTCAAGTTTTTCAGATTTCTTAATTCCATTTCCTTTGTGTTCATCTGAATCTGCATGCTTCATTCTGGTTCAGGTGTTCAAGTATTTTAATCGTTCAAATTTCAGTTAATTTGAAGAGAAGGAGAAATCTGCCTCCCATGAAGTCCTTCATCACTACAGGGTCATTTTGAGACTGGTATTGGTTTCTTCATGTTACGCCCTCGCTCATGCGTTCCTCTCTAAAAAACACAAGTGCAAACAATTGACTGATAAAACACAGGTGGACTCGCGCTCTTCTCTACTCAAGATTCAAATCATTAACTGTTAGGGGGCAGCTTTACAAGCAAGTTAAAAAAAAACACAAGCTTGGATCATTCCAAAATCAAAATACACGCTGACAACACCTCTAAAAGTCACTAATGGACACATTTGACCTCTAATGTTTATTACTCAGACAGAAATGTGAAAATACAGTCAAGTGCACCTCTGTAGTTCTAAAGGTCTATTCGCTGCTCGGGCTGTGGATAATTCCTGGTTCAGTGGAAGTTAAGTAAAACAAGTTTTGGAACATATTAGCGATGTCTATCCCAGTCCTACAGAAGTAAACCATGACTATACAGCTTGTCCATGTTTCCACAGAGTTATTTAAAGCTCAGTTTTTAAAGGTCACATTTTATGCAAAATACACTTGCCCATGTTCCTCTAACACTAATATGTGTCTCTAGTCTGTCTACAAACCCTCCAATGATGAGAAAAGTCCATCCTCTCCGTCTTTTGCCTGCTCCACTTTTCAGAAAATGTGTGCTCAAACAGGCCGTTTGGAGATTTTCCCTTCATGACATCACAAAGGGCAGTAACCCCTCCCCCAGGTGGGTGACACTCCCACAGCTAGGTGTTTGTTCTGCCCTCTGAGTCTGCCTTCTCACCGTAAACAATAGGACATGGAACGAGAAAGCCCGAGCCACCCAAGCCCTTCCAGAGAGGGGCGTGGTCAGACACAGCTCATTTACATTTAAAGCTACAGACACAGAAACAGCCTGTTCTGAGCAGGGCTGAAATAGAGGGGTTTATAGGCATGATCAAATACAGGATCAGAGTGGATTTAGAACAAGACACTTCACACACATGATGAGGAGCTCTGAGACTTATTTACACTGGTTGAAAAATAGGAGAATATGTGACCTTTAAACTTTCTATTCAAAATGTCCAAGCCTCAGCTGTTGCTTCTTTTAGCATAAAACGCCCTAATGTAAACAACTCATCCAAATAGGTCTAACTGACTGACAGTGATGAATTGGTAGTTTAAGACTTTCTCTCTTTGGGATGTGTCCTTCCTGCGTACCAAAACAAGACAATACAAGACAGTAAAAGGTAAAGAAAAAACCATGTCCTTGTTCCGTTACACCCCTATCTGTTCCTGTTTAAATCAATGGTGTTGTAATGTGGGCTAGCCTTCCAGAAAACCTAAAAACAAAGAGGACATTCAAACTGCTCTAAAATGTGTTTTGTTTATTTCACTAAAAAGTCCATCCTCTGAGGACAGGTTGGGCCTCATTATTGAAAAGCTAACCAAACTGGGACATAGTGAATGTAAATGAGAATATTCTGTACCTCTTGATGTTTGTTATGGCTGGCCCACATTTTATATTTTGTCATTGTGTTGTGCCTTAAAAACCCAACTGGTCCCATTTCAGTGTGTGCTAAATCCTGCCCTTTGAAATGTATGTTTTGAACTGTTTCACTGAAGCTTTCTCTGTGTGTACTGAACTGAATGTGCTAACCTCTTTGGTGTGCGTGGTCTTCGACTCTGTCCGTCTCAGTGGAGAGGAGGGCTGGTCTATAGAGGCATGGATAAAGGCAGTTTTGATGATGTTACTTCTTTTATTTTAAGAAGACATCAGATAAATCTGTGCTTATCCTTGCTGAAGATATACGGACCCTCCTCTTCCTCCTCTACCTCTTCCTCGCCCTCCGCCTCCTCTCAAAGGAAGTCTGCTTTTCAACAAAAGGACTCGGTTGGTATGTCAATCATCTGTTGAGAGAAATGGCTTTTTTATTGGCGTATTATTCTCCGATGTGACAGCAGATGAAAATGCCAAACTGTTGCACTGTTTGATTTCCAGGGGAGATTATTACCTTTAGAGTCACTTTGGCTTTGTAGTGAGAGAGCAGACGAGCTCCGTAAGAACATCATGAAGCACTACTTCAATCAAATGGATCTCTTATTGCCTTTTAACACACCGGGTCACAGTTGTCTGAGCTGGGTTCACTGTCTATCACATTTCAAAATGAGCTGGCTATGAAGTCCATCTCGACCTCCTGCCCTCTCCCGTCCCTGCTGTGACGATCGGGGCACATTTGTCAAAGTGGAGAGGCTCTGACACGTCCAGTAACTACTTGGCCTCTGGTGCCTCGGGGGTGATTGTGAGTTATGAGATAAGGAGCGATACTTACTAGCAGTATGGATAGAAACACGCTGGACTGGGATTTTTATTGCACTTGAAGAACACAGGAACTTTGTAATCTGCAGCTCGAGTGCCTCTCATTAACGGAGTTATCTATGAATGCAGAAAGATATCAGAGTATCAGCGTTGTTATTCAATTCTACAGACACAAAACGTGTGTTAATTGGTTTTTACTCATTAGCAGACGTTTGCTGTAGATAATCTGACGAGCAGCCTTTGTGCAATAAACAGTCTTTGCAGACTTTAGGTATACAAATAGTTAAAGCAGCACTACAAACCTATAAAAACTGGAATTGGAACTATATATCTGAAATGGCATTCCTTAAAACAGAGGGCCTCTAGTGCCTCCACTAAACTGGATGATAATGCTGCAGTGTTGTGCTGAAGTGATGTGGTGCAATGATTTTTTTTTATGTTTCAGTACTTTGTTGAAGTGTTGATGGTGTTTTTCCACCACATACTGCTCCCCTTTGTTTCTGCAGAGCTGCTGAATGCACTGCATCCTCTGTTGCTTCCATGACGCTGAAATACGACGCAATGCCCACAGCTGATTGCACAGTTTATTTTGGGATTCTTTTACATTTTATATGTGCACAGATTTAAAAAAAAATAAACTCAAAATAAATAACACTTTCACTTAGCTCCACAGAGTGTTTACGTGTCCGTCACCGACCGACAAACCGCTTTTATATTTTGCAGAAAATTCAGGGTATCGATGACAGCAAAGGTACAGGATCTCAAGGATATAAACATGTGTGTAGCATGTGACCATCACTGATGTTTTGCACAAGTGAGAGATGGTAAACTATGTCTGTGACCACCATGGTTGTGGACGCAGCCACCGTCAGGTCACCTGTTTGTAACATTATGACTCCTACAGTTCTGCCTTATGATGGAATATCTTCGTTCTTTGGGACAGCGAGTGACCATCATTGGAAAACATTTTAGAGCTGTAAAGGAGTGAGAGGTTTGCAAACACTTAGTTATCAACTTGTGCCCAAGGCTAAGTCATTAGCTGGCTTCTTAGATAGCTAACGACGGGGTATCACGGAAAATAGGGACCCAACCTGTTTTTGTACCAGGCTTTAAATATTTAGTTCTGCTGTAAAGTTGGACATTTTAACATGGGGCTATATGGGGACCAACTCGCCTTTGGAGACAGCCTCCAGTGGCCATTTGAGGAACTGCAGTTTTTGACACTTTTCATCCCCTATTGTTACTGCTTGAACTTGGCTGAGGCTTAGAGGTTTAAGATCAGTCACTCAATTAGCTGAGTTGAGACCTAGCAGACAGCTAGTAGCTCCCACCTGTCACTCAAAGAGGCCACGCCCCTAATTCTACATACCTTTAAGCCTTAATGTACTGTAATGTAAACAGGTGAGTTGTATAAACATTCAGCCTGTACAGTTGTAGAGAGAAATGAGCTCTACAGACCCAAACTGTTTTTGTACCAGACTGTAAACATGTTTATTTTAACATGGGGCTCTATGGGGACTGACTCACTGCAGGAGACAGACTCTAGTGGACACTGGAGGAACTGCAGCTGTAAAGTTGGACATTTTAACATGGGGCTCTATGGGGACTGACTCACTGCAGGAGACAGACTCTAGTGGACACTGGAGGAACTGCAGCTGTAAAGTTGGACATTTTAACATGGGGCTCTATGGGGACTGACTCACTGCAGGAGACAGACTCTAGTGGACACTGGAGGAACTGCAGCTGTAAAGTTGGACATTTTAACATGGGGCTCTATGGGGAGTGACTCACTGCAGGAGACAGACTCTAGTGGACACTGGAGGAACTGCAGCTGTAAAGTTGGACATTTTAACATGGGGCTCTATGGGGACTGACTCACTGCAGGAGACAGACTCTAGTGGACACTGGAGGAACTGCAGCTGTAAAGTTGGACATTTTAACATGGGGCTCTATGTGGACTGACTCCCTGCAGGAGACAGACTCTAGTGGACACTGGAGGAACAGCAGTGTTTGACACATCAATTAGTTTCATATTTCACTGCTAGAAGTTGCTGCTTGAATTTGACAGAGAGATTTTAACCTTTTCATGCAATTGCACTCTATTTGTCGATATTTTTTTTGCAGTTCACAGAAAACAGAAAACAAAAAGTTATTTTTTTTAATCGAAATTTGCCATCACTCCTAACCTTAGCAGCTACAAAAGCATTGGAAGATAGACAACACGACCTGTGTCTGTCTGATATTTAAATATGGTAACTCTATGATTATGTGTATCTACATTATAGAAATATCAGACTTGTTTGTGATGTTTGATTTGTCCCCGCCTCCAAACAGTCGGAGAAAAGACGTATTCCTGCATCTTTAACGGAGTCATTATACAAACTTGTGTTTAAAGTTTGCTCTCAGGAGTTGGAGAGCAAACATGATTTGCTTGTCTGATGGCTTTGGTGGTGAAGAACTGAAATTAAATAGATGTTAAATTATGATGATGGTCTGGATGTCAGTTGCTCAGACGGCTCGTAGAGAAACGTCCCACACAGCTCATTATTTCAGTCTTGTTACCTTCGGTTTTGCATATTCATCCTTTCCCTTTTAGTCAGCACATAATATCGTACCACGCTGTTGTCAAACCAGACACCAGAGATTAGAAAGGACCATTTAGAACTGAAAGTCTGTAGTATGAGTAAAGACACTGCTGCTTGTTGTTTGTTTGCAAGTATCGACTCATGAGAAGTATTTCATCTTATATTATCGACAGTAAACAGTTCATGCTATGCTGCAGTAGTTTTGTATTAAACTTTCAGATACTTATTGACGTTCCTTTTTCTCAAAGCTGTTTTTCAAAATGGCTTTTGCTTTATGAACTCTTTGCAGTAAAGTTCAGTGTTATCAAATGTGTAGAATAAGTCTGTAATGTTTTAAAGCTCTTGATGATGTTGTTGGGGTTTTGCAGAGCTAATACGCGGGCAACATTTCTGTTGGGTTTTCTATAGTAAAATTTGGTTATCAAATTAATATTAATAATTAACTTTATTTAATTATTAATCTAAATCAACAATATTATTAAACTGAGTTAATAAACCTATCGGGGCACCACTCTGAAATCAGAGAACAACCAATCTTACCATATCAGTCTCGAATTAATTAATTAAATACTAGTATTATTGATTAATAATCTGTATTTAATAAATTGAAGGCGTGAAATCCGAACACAAAGCCCTTGCACCCAGCTTATATCACAATGCAAATACACCAGTAATCACAAACAACTGCTCTTTAAATTATAACAGAGTTTATTTAACAAAGAAACATCAAGTCGATCAATGAAACTCAATTAAACAAATCACTATTATAAACTAAACTACAGCAAACAAAGTATAAACAAACAGTGGCACGTGTGTGTGTGTGTGTGTGTGTGAGAGAGAGAGAGAGAAAGCAAGATGGCGGCGTAGCCACGTGGTGGTCACGTGATGTGTGTGTGTAAGAGAGAGAGAAAGCAAGATGGCGGCGTAACCACGTGGTGGTCACGTGATGGCGGCCACTCACACAGGCCTCCTCGCCGGGTCTATCGTCTAGCCTGGCGGGGCCGAGTTAAGCTCTGTCTCTGTAGCGTCTGAACGACTACAGTGTACAGGCCTATATGTGTGAGTGTGCCTATGTGTGTGCTGGCGCGATCTCAGACTCGGTCCCCAGATGTGCGTCTGCGCCAGAAGGTGTGTGTGTGAGAGAGTGAGAAAAAGAGAACGTGCCTGAAGAGGCTGAATCACAGTCTGGAGCTCGCGCACAACTCGGGAATAATTAACTTCAATACCAGAAGCCAGTGGCCGAATTTAAGTTAGACGGTGTTTACACTGGTCGTCTTGATCATGAAGATATTAACCCGGCTAACGCTAGAGCTCACAGAGAAACACACACAAGACAACAAGAGGTTTACACGTCGGACGCGGCGGTCCAGGAAAAAGTCAACAAAGAGGTTTTAACCTAATAAAACCCGAGACGCAGTGGTCAAATGACAAACAAATATTACCCCAGTTTCACATTTAATAAATCAATTATTAAATACACTCCCTAAAGCTAACTGCCCAGACCTAATTAAGCCTCACTTGTAAAACCGTCCGCGGTTGATGAGAGGGAAAAAGGTCCGATTATGGATCCAGATCTTCAGTCTGCTCCGGTGCAGTTGAGCGTGATGGCGATGGCGGTTCTCAGAGGATGCGAAGGTCTGCGTGTTCTCCCTTGAGCGAGATGATCTCCGTGAAGGTCCTGTTCGTTGCAGGACGAAACGAGACGTAATCTTTTACAGTCTCTAAATACCGTTTTTAGTTCGGTCTATGAATCAGGCGCTCTCCGGCGGGCTCCGTCGAGATGCGTTTAAAGGATGATCTGAGCTCGGGATTTCGAACACTGCCTTTGCTTGAAGCCTAAGGATACCTGCGCGCCAAAACTTTTAAACAACGAGCAGCGTGCTTTAAAGCGTGAGGGGGGGGGGTGTCTCCGGATGGAGAACAGAGGAGTTGTGTCCCCTAATGCTGGTAGCATGTGAAGAGAAAGAAAAATGGGTGACATCTCCTTTTATTCACCCTAAGATTCACACCTAGGTGTTAGGTGTTGCAAAGCATGCTGGGAGTATCCCTGCAGTGCATGCTGGGAGTTAGAGTCTTTTTCCTGGTAACTGATTTCCAGTCAGTATTCTCCAAAAAGGGACACAGGCCTGAGTTTTGTCTGGCCTTCTGGCTGGCCCCAACAATGTAAACGGTAAATGGACTTGAGCTTGTATATTTCTTTTCTCGTCTTCTGACTCCTCAAAGCTCTTTCACACCGCAGGTCACACCTACACATTCACTCACTGATGGTAGAGGCTGCTGAGTAAAGAGACCATCAGTATTAACTCATCCATTCATACACATTCACTCACTGATGGTAGAGGCTGCTGAGTAAAGAGTCCATCAGTATTAACTCATCCATTCATACACATTCACACACTGATGGTAGAGGCTGCTGAGTAAAGAGTCCATCAGTATTAACTCATCCATTCATACACATTCACACACTGATGGTAGAGGCTGCTGAGTAAAGAGTCCATCAGTATTAACTCATCCATTCATACACATTCACACACTGATGGTAGAGGCTGCTGAGTAAAGAGACCATCAGTATTAACTCATCCATTCATACACATTCACACACTGATGGTAGAGGCTGCTGAGTAAAGAGACCATCAGTATTAACTCATCCATTCATACACATTCACACACTGATGGTAGAGGCTGCTGAGTAAAGAGACCATCAGTATTAACTCATCCATTCATACACATTCACTCACTGATGGTAGAGGCTGCTGAGTAAAGAGACCATCAGTATTAACTCATCCATTCATACACATTCACACACTGATGGTAGAGGCTGCTGAGTAAAGAGTCCATCAGTATTAACTCATCCATTCATACACATTCACTCACTGATGGTAGAGGCTGCTGAGTAAAGAGACCATCAGTATTAACTCATCCATTCATACACATTCACACACTGATGGTAGAGGCTGCTGAGTAAAGAGTCCATCAGTATTAACTCATCCATTCAGACACATTTACACGCCGCCGACGAAGCAGCTGGAGCAACTTGGTATTAAGTCTCTCGCCAAGGACACATCTGACATGTGGCTGCAGGAGCTTGGGATCGAACCCCCGACTTTCCTGTAGAGAGACGTTTGACTCCACCACTGAGCCACAGCCACCTGACGTTGGAGTTCCATTGCTAATAATGCTAAATATCCAGTAAATCTTGTACTAATCCAAGCAGGTTGCCATTGTACAAACTTTTCCAAACTTGAGTTGTGTTGAAAAGTGTAAAGAAGCGGATGTAGCTTTGTAACTACATTTGTATCCAGTAGGCACGATGCTGGAGTAACTGGCTAACGCTTGCTCTAGTTTTCTGAGTAAGGTGTATCTGTGATTCATGGCAACCCATGACATTTCTAAGGTTGCCTTGGTAGTGACTTGTCTATCACAAGTAGCCCCCCTTACCTACTTTCTTGCTACCCTTATGTTGGGGTGCCAAGCGTACCTATCTGACCCCAAAGCGACGAGCTAGACACACTGCAGTCTGTTCATTGGTAGAAATAATTGTCACTTCCATGAAACAGCGGTAATAAAGGGCAAACACAAAATGCGCCATGTTTAAATATCCCTACGATTTGATGAGAATAATTTCAAGGCTGTTTTTGTTTTTTGCACCCCATGGACATCCTCGGAGGTGCAGACCTCTGCTGGACGTCCTCCATTGTTGCCCTTCGTTTCCATCACATTATTCTTCTTCGTTAAGTTTATTGGCAGGCTACACTGTGTCGCGCTGCTATGATGATATGATGTCTATCACCATCCAGCTTACACCCCGAGTCACAGCCAACCGTACCCAAGTCAGGGTACGGTTGGCTGTTCATGCAAGCAAGATCAGGGTTTACCGTACCAAACTGTACTGGACAGCTTTAAGACCGATGGATTCTCCCCCTGCTGGCCAATACAATAAAAGTAGGTTTCAGGCACTTCAGCATTGGCATCACAATTTGAAACCGACTTCCACTTCTAACAAACAGTCTGTAGTTTGAATTCTATCAAACGTTACAGCAGTGAAGCAGACATTAATTATAAAAATGAGACTTTCACTGAGAGATGTAGGTTAAGCCTTTGTCAGGGTAATTCCATGTTGTAAACTCAAGTCTCCGAGCAGCCGTCAATTTAAGATTGAGCAGTGGAAGCTAAAATTAGCCGAGCTATAAATATAACTTATAAGCATTATCACCCGAGCTGTAATTAGGTCAGAGTTAAGCCTCCTGCTCCGCCCGAGAAATCAATGAGGAGGTGGGGGCTTCTCGTGTCCAGGGGCCTAAAGCTTTGTCCCCCACTAACCGACTGAAGTGGGGCTATTATAGCCGTTAACATTTAGAGATTAAATGTGAACACTCTTTGTCGGTTGTTAAATGTCAGGCCTTCGGTGGCTCCCCTTTTCTCCGCTTCCTGCACTGTGAGAGGAGTGCAGGGACGTGCTGGTGGCACCGTGCTGTCAGCTGAGGCATCCAAATTCATACCTGTCACACACATTTTGCACACACACACACACACACACACACACACACACACACACACACACACACACACACACACGCACAATGCAGTGTGTACCTCCACCAACCGCCACCTCTACCTCCTCTGGGCCTTTCATAACTCCAGTATAGCTACACTTGGCAGGGCTAATGGGACGGCAGGGCTGTTGGTTTTAGAGAGGGATGTCATGAGGAGAGTGGAGCAGAGAGCTGAGGAGGGCTCTCTAATAGATCGGGGGTGGGCGGTGTGGAGTCGGGGGGGATGGAGGGGTGGAGGGCTGCCTTGTGATCACTGGCCCATGCTGCTGTTTCTCTCCACTTTTCATCCCACTGCTCCAACACATCCTCCGTTTTCATACTTTTCCTTCTCTTATCTGCTCCCTGTCTCAGTTTATCCCTCGTCTACATCAATTCTGTCTCTGTGGTCCTTTACTCACCCCCCACATCCCCCAACCCCCAGCCCCGCCCTCACCCTCTCCTCTATGTTGTAGAGAGATACCAAGCCTTTAGGGTGTCCATTAAATTGGGCCTGTCTGTCTGTTTTGTTTGTCTCTCTGTATGCACTACAATCCCCATCATACCGAGCCTGTTCTTACTCCCAAGACATAAGAAACACTGACATGTTCAGTGTCGCAGTGCTTCAAAATGTGACGCTTTGGGCTCCCCTTGACTCTATGTTGTTGTTGAGTGTATTGTTGATGTGTCGTTGACATCGGGTGGGGTGGTTCAAACAGCCAGAAGTCTGTATGGAGTGGAGGTTGGAGGAGATTGGTCAACAAAACACACGACTCTGATTCAGAACGCTGCCTCCATGTCTTTTTAAACAAAACAGATAAATAACTTTTACACCCTTTTTATTTATGTTATTAAACCGTTGAAATTGTGGAATGTATCTTTAAAGCTTACTGTGTTGCATAGTTACTCGGGAAGCAGACACACTAGGCGGCACCTTGTTGAATCCCTCCAGGCAAGCAGTGACACTTCTGCGATGGACGGACGCCTGTAACCGAGCTCCTAATTTCCTTTGACCTCTCGACTCAGCAGTGACGTGAGGGGTCGTGTGGACGCTATTTTGCTCATGTATGATATAATAGTAGCCGTACTACCAGGCTCTGTAAGGTCGATGTGTAGTTTGTAATATACGACGAGCATTGTGAAAACACCACAAGTGTGATTGAACACTTATGACTAACTTTACTGCCTCCAATGCTCTCAGAAACACCGGTAACCAAACCATTACAGTTACTTACCTTACAGTAGTCACGTAATTGCATGTAAGTTATGTCTTCAAAAGTCAGTTTAGTCAGAAGACTCGCGATTGCATGTTTGAAATGTTTATTGCAGCAGCTGAACATAATTGGAGTTTGGCGTCTGTTCTCCGACCTCGTCACTCCTCGTAGATTTATTTGAAATGCAGGAATTGAGGAGTGATGACCCCCAGTCGGAGCCTGCAGGTGGATGCTGGGATGGTGGGGGGAGACTTAGGGTACTCCACTTGCTTCCCTCACTTGCATCTTAGTCCCGCGAGGAAACGAAGTTATGGAAATGAGGGAGTTGTTTGTGATCTTTTGATTTGAACACTTAAAATTTACTGACTTTTTGTTTGATGATGAATCAGAAAACAAATCAAATATAAAGTCGTGAGTGATCGGCCACACTCTACAGCCTATTGATTTAATTGAACTTATGCTTCATATTTCGTTGTTAATCCTCATGCCGTCACTTTTTTAATCCCAGCTCATCTCAGACCGCCTCTTTAGTAACTGAAGGATGTTTACAGTCTGTTTAAATGTCCGCTGTGTCCGTTTCGCGTCTTTTTATCGCCGTCTTTTCTCTGTTTTTAAACTCCGCTGATGTTGAGAAGTTTCACTGAAGTCTGATCAGCTGCAGCGTCCAATCAATGAGGGATATCCGATAAGGCGTGTCTGTCAGTAAAAAGTCTTCTGGGGAGGCTGGTCTCATGTTTCCTCGATCATAGCTCTTCAGAGTTATTTCCTCGATCCTCGGTCCTCAATCCTTGCTTCTCTGTGCCGAGAGGTTTCAAATTGTGAAGCCAATGCTAAAGTGCCTGAAACCTACTTTTACGGTAATGGCCAGCAGAGTGAGAATCCATTAGATCCATAAAGAAGTCTTAAAGCTGTCCAGTACAGTTTGGTACGGTAAACTCTGATCTTGCTTGCGTGACAACAGCCAACCGTACCCTGACTTGGTGGGCGGGGTGTAAACTGGATGGCAATAATCAACGTAATAGCGTGATATCATATCTTCATAGCAGCATGACACAGTGTAGCCTGCAACATGGCGGCAGGGAACGACTTCCGGTTGAAGCGAGGAGCGAGTAAAGGAAGAATTAGAGACATGAGAAGCAGCCTTAAGTGCAGCATTGGTACGAGACGACAAGGCAATGACAGAGCAGAGGGAGAGACCGGAGTGACGTCTGTCGGAGTAAAATCTGTGTAGCTCGAGTCGTCTTCCTGAACTGGTGCACAGTCTTTGCCTCATTTACTCGATGTTTGTTAGTTGAGGAACAAGCAAACACGGGCCAGTTTAAGCCAAACCATCGTCATTTCCAAAAACTCTTTGGTATTAAATCAAAGCCTGAGATCTTTTCCAAACGTTTAACTCCTGTTTATGATTGTTGCATGTCAAACACATATAAAATATCACACATCTGTTGACAGGCTAATTTATCATCCACAACTTTGACTGCTTTATTATAAAACTGGAACCAGATGTTGCATATTTATCTCTGCTAACTTGACGGCAGAGCCCTGCATGCGATGCTTCAGTGGCATCTCTGACACAGCTGCAGTATTATAGGAGCTGTGAGTCAGTTGTGGTGCCATATGTACTCATAGTTAACTTTTCCAAAGCATTGAGCTGCTGCGTGATAGTGAGACGAAGAGATCTGAACTCAACAAGTTGTCCAAACAGCCGCAGCTGTTGGAGCGTCTTCTGGACATCTTGGAGGTGAATCATCTCTGTTGCCATCAGGGCGTCGTTATTTTTTACCTGCTCGTAAAACGTAACGGTTCTTAATGGCTCACCTGCTCTGTCAGAAAGATAAAACCAAGGAGTCTTTATTATTCTGATAGCTGAATGTTCCTTTTAGTGTGTTATTATCACGTCTCATTTAATTCAGCTCCTAATTCATGGTTGATCTCCTCTCTGTGTTTGACTTGTTTGTTTGTTTGTTGCCGTGTGTTACAGACGAACTGCCTCAAACATCTCTGCGAATGAGATCAACAAAGTTGTTTGATTTTGTTCATAAACTGTATAAACTTAACGGAAATGACACCAACCTTGTAGCTGCAGTGACAGGCATTGAAAATAACTTTATAAAAATCATCAGTCTCCTTCTGGACGCTCTGGTTTGCTTTTTGTTGCTCACGTAGAAGCATCAGTATTTGTTGAAGTCTGTAACAGCTGATACGTCCTCACAGGAGGTTTAAGTGTGTGCATTCAGACTTCACCTCTCGTTCTCCTGGGCTTTCCTTCAGTTGTCTAACATGATGTTTGAATGAGGCCTGGTGTGTTGCGTTGGGTATTGTTGTGACTCTGATGACCTGGTTTGTTTGTATGTTGTCTTTGAGTTGTCACTGATCTGACGAGACAGACGTGATGTTTGTTAGAGCTTCATTTGCTTCATCTATGCTGTCTGAATGACGTCCCTGTTCGTGGAAAATCAAGAGCCTACGGTCAACACACACACACACACACACACACACACACACACACACACACACACACACACACACACACCACAGAGGTCATCCTCTGGATATCATGAGGTTGTCCAGTTGTTAGACAAAATGCAAATCCTTAGAAATCAATGCTCTGATGGTTTCCCAGATGCCTTTCAGCTTGTGACCGCGATTGATTCTGCAGACGGTTTTTTAACCCCTGCACGGGGTTCAAGGTGTTCAGTGGCGGTCTCAGCACGCTGCCTCCCCTGTTTGCGGTTTATGGATGTGATGTTTGGAAGTGTGATAAGAAACAAAATGCCACGCCAAATGTCACATCACTGACTCACTTGTGTGCCATCTGGATGCTATTATGCAAAGTCACTTAGGAGGTATTCTCCGGAGGTCGCTTGTTTGATGTGAGTAATCGTCTCCTGGAGTTGAGGGCGACTGTGTCCAGGAAAGTGTCCGAGTCCAGACTCGGCAGCCCACTGATCACTGATTTATGCTTTATTCAGACAGTAAATCTGAGTGACACACCACTGTGTCATCAACATACTGACAGAAAAACATCCATTTAGAAATTTAAATAGCAACCCTCTTTAACCCGACAATCTGGAGAGCACGTCAATCATATAATAATAAACCTTCTGTATTGTTAGACAGTGGAACCGGCTTTGGACCCGTCTGATCTGTGAATTTACTGAAATGGAAGATGGAAGTGAATCCAGTGTTTTAATTATATAACACAGAAAAAATGCAATGCAACACAGTATGTTTGATGGGACCATTTTGCTGTTACTATCAGATCTGATGTCTTCCTTTGGAGCGTGCAGTAAGGCCTGTCTGAAGGTACTCATCTTATCAAGTCTTTTCTATGTGGTTAAATCTGTTTTAAAGTAGCCTTACTATCTATTTTAATGTACCCTGCAATGATTTTTAATTCCATTTTTCTAACTTGGTTCATTTGGTGCTCCCTCTAATGATCACTCTGCTTCAAGGTACCATTTGGATGCTGGTTAGCTGACAGAACACAAAACTGTTAGCATGAAGCAGCTCAAGAAAGTAGTTGCTAAGAAAGGCAGTGAGGGGATTTGTGAGACGGTCGCTCCGAGCCAATCATCATCCTCATGGCTTTGAGAGGTTTGGGGTTCAGATTGTGCTGGGAGTATCGGTTGAATACGGTTAATTGGCCCCCAGATTAAAGACGGATCACTGAACATGGTGGTCCAGGATCTTAATGAGCTACTTCTCAGTGGACAGATCGGCTCGGTTCGTCTCTCTGGAGCCCTCAGAACATTTCTGAGTGGAAATCACCTAATCGAGACCAAACTTCTCAGAGAGCAAGAACATTGTATAGTTTGGTCCATGTAGCCGTCTGCTTCCTGTACTTGAAGTTAAAGACAGAGAGCTGTGCTGACTGTTAAAGGAAACATTACCCCATTAATGAGTTCCTCTGCCAGTGGGACCAGTTACGTGACATTCTCGTCTCCATAAGTTTGTCCTTCTGTGAATTCAAAAAAGAGGTCAAAGATCTTATAGTGCAGATGTGTTCATATACATTTCTGAATCTTAAAATATCTGTGCTGCATGCAAAAACAACCTCGCACTTTAAATCAACATTGTGGAGGCGTTCGGTTTGGCGCGCTTTGCTGCCCACTGAAGGTCTCCAAGTGCAACTGCATTTTCGTATAAGACAGTGGCAGCTGTGGCTCAGTTGGTAGAGTCGGTCGTCTGCTAGGAAGGTCGGGGGTTCGATCCCCAGCTCCTTCAGCCACGTGTCCGATGTGTCCTTGGACAAGACACTTACCCCCAAGTTGCTCCCGCTGCTTCATCAGCGGTGTATTAATTTGTACGAATGGGATTAGTTACTTGTGATGGTCACAGCAGCCTCTACCATCAGGGTGTGAATGTGTAGGTGTGTAGAAAAGCGCTTTATAAGCCCAAGCCATTCATATAACCAGCTCAGCTTCTGATTACTGGTTTGCCAACCTCTCGCCAACACGTAAAAGCCTGTCCAATGTTTCCTCTAGTCCGACTTCTCTCTCACTCACTCTCTCTCTTTTTCTCTTCTTAGCTTCCTCTTCCTCTTAGCCTCAGCCGTCGTATCAAACAGTACAGAGACGGGCTAACTGGCTGCTTTGTAGCTGAAGGCTGCTGTGTGAACTAGTGCCTTAAAGACGTACACACTTCTCACGACAGAACCGTGAACCGCTGCCAAAGTTACATAGTGCTGAAAACAGGCGACAGAAGCGCTCTGTGGAGAGAGATGCCATCTTCCCTGTTTGGAAGTTGTTGTGCTGCGAGATGGACTTTGAAACGACACGTTTAGAGGTGGAAACTTCTTGTTACTTTTACATGTTCAGTTCTTTGCTCGTGTGAAAAGAAGAGAGGACGAGAGTTATCCATCTTTGTGGAAGATGTCTTAAAGCATTCTTCCTGAAGGACATGAAGAGTGCTCCGTTATCTACTTTGTTTATTACAAAACCCATTCTCATTTTCATTTAACTGAATACCTGCGTTCATAGCTGGCAGGAGAAACCTGAGAGTGGGTAGGAGTGGCTTTGTGTTGTTGTTGTTGATTTGTCCTGCAAGTCAAAACAGAGGGTTCAGTCACATAACTGTGACTTCTTTGTTATGTAATTGTTTTCTGCACATGCTCCTGCTGATTTAATTACAGCGGTAGCACGGTTGGTAAATAAATAACCACAAAGAGGAGAGATTGGACAGTCAGAACTATTCCTGCAGTCTGAGCAGCCGTTTATTTTTACTGTTGGAAATATTCTATACATCTTTAAAAAGCTGCATGGTACTGTAGTGACACAGCAAATAGATAAACAGACGTTTATATTTATAACAAATCCTGAACCTTCAATGTATTCAGGAAACTCCGTCTCAGATGATCGTGAATCATCTCTTCTGTTTAAGTATTTAAAGTGAGCAAAGAGGAAGACACACAGAAGACACATCTCATCCATCAGCAAATATTGAACACTACCCCCCGAAGACACACACACACACACACACACACACACGCACACACACACACACACACACACACACACACACTTGTACTTGTGTGACAGATGTAAATGGACGTTTCAGCAGTCGGCTCTAATGCATTTTTAAAAAGGCACAGCAGCCGACAGCAAAGGAACGAGTCGCAACAGCAACACTCAGCGACGGGTTCTGCATCTATCGCTGCCTCCTCCTCCTCCATACAAACATACAAACACTCACACACTGTCTCACACACTGTCTCACTCTCACACACACACACACACACACACACACACACACACACACACACACACACACACACACACACACACACACACACACACACACACACACACACACACACACAAACACACACACACACACACACACACGCACGCACACAGGGTCCTACACACTGCTGGGAATAGCTGTCATTCATCAACTTTTCTCAGTACAATGGGCTCAGTAAAGGTCCCATCTTTCAACTAAAGCACCTCCACAGAGCAGAGCAAGCCGAGACTCTGCACACTGCATCACACTGTCAGACACACACGCGCGCACACACACACACACACTCCTGCACAGCACGATGGGCGCACGAGTGGCTCAAACTGGTGTTTTTTCTCAGAGCTGGAATTTGAAAAAGGCTCTTCTGTAACAAATGATAAGACAGAAGGCAGTCACTGCTGATTAGAGCTTGAATTAGTGCTGCTGTTGAAATGTGACTTACTACTTTCTAGAATCAGAAACGAAAAATACAAAAAGAAGACAAAGTGAAGGTAGCTGAGTGTTCATGTCAATAACTGATTTAATGAGGCCCATTGAGATGATAAATGACCGACCTGAGCAACAGTTGTCCTTTTATTCCTCTCCTCAAAAACAATCAGGCCTCATGTGGAGGAAAGTGAAAGACGGAGGAAACCGGTCTGTAACGATATATCAGCTGTTTCTTTTGTTGCCCTCATGTCTTTTTATCACACTGACAATCTGTATTATATCTCTGTTTACACGGAGCCTCACATTGTGTAAGTGCAAAGAACAGAAATCCTCTGTGAACAATTAGAAAACAAAACGGACCATTAAAACCATTCAAATACGTCTCGTTGCAGAGACTTCTTTAGAACCAATTTCAAAAACAATCCAAAGAACATGTCATGTTCATGATTCAGCCTTAATAACGCTCTGCGCTCCTTTCTCTCCGTGCACGCCCTCGTTCATGAAGTCACTGTGAGGAGACTTTTGTTCCTCTTCTTCTTTGGGTTTAAATCATAGTCGGCACGCCACCCTGAGGTGCATTACAGCCATGTTTTAACATCTTTGTTTGGCCTCTTGGGCTTCATTGATCAGATGAGAGAGAGGGGAAAGGCTTGGGGTCAAACTCGAGGACTGGGGCCTCTATGTTGGACGCCTGCTCCTCAGACTGAGCTACATTTGGGCCATGATAACCATTTTTTACAGTTTTTTTTTTTTTTTGGGGGGGGGGGGCATTTTTGCTTTTATTGGATCGGACAGCTGAAGAGAGACGAGAAATGCTGGGAGGAGAGAGCGAGGAAGATCTTTAGCAAAGGGCCGAGGTCGGATTTGAACCCACAGCCACTGCCACGAGGACCATAGCCTCTTTGGCACGTGACACACGTAACAGCAAGGCGCCTCTTAACCGCCACTTTGAATGATTGTCAAAGCTGCTGATAGGTTGTTGCAGACAGGTAGTCCTTGAGGTAGATACAGTGCATGCATGATACTTCAACCACTCTAGTGGTTCAAACTTGCTGTTCAAGTGACAAAATAAACTTCTTGCATGTTCAGTTAATACCTTGAATGCATTTGATAAGAAAAAGCTAAACATTTAGCAAAGTGTTACCTTGTTGTGTGCTTTGCTATCAGCGGACAAAAACTGTGGATTACACTCAGAGGAAACTCAGAACTACAAACACTGTGCATCGTGAATGCATTGACTTTTAGAATCAAGTTCAGTGTTTGTTTTGTTTGATACAGCTGTGATTCAAACCAATTATGAGTTCCCGGTATCTTTGTTACATGAATGGTCGCTGAGGCTCATGGGAAATGTAGTACAACCAAGATTTAATGGTTTTCCGATGACCATAATGTAAACCTAACACAAAAAGGGCGAGCGTGTGAAAAGACTCTGCTGTGTGTGTGTGTGTGTGTGTGTGTGTGTGTGTGTGTGTGTGTGTGTGTGTGTGTGTGTTGATAAAGACAGGAGCCATTCAGAGCAAAACTGTTTTTTGTACCAGGATGTAAACATGTTTATTACTGTTGTTAAAGTGTGCACTTTAATATGGCTGTTAATGGGACTTCAGGGCCTTTTGGAGCTAGCCTCAAGTGGACACCTGAGGTACTGCATTCACTTCATTTTCAACTCCAGAGGTTTCCGCTTGTTGCAAACGAATCAGTTATGATAAAAACACAACTTTCTACTTTGCAACCCAAAGTCTCCTCCGTCAGCTACCGTGTGGTTGAGATTTTATGTTATCATGCATTTTCTTTCTCAGTGCAGTGTGAGCTTTTAGCTGCTGCTTTTTGTGTGTTTGCTGATGTTGAACTGTTTCCCCCGCTGAAGAGTAACATCGAAGCCATCTTGTGATCACACTGAATGCAAAGATTGATGTTCAATCTGTGTCTTTAATATTACATAATGTTATCTCCTCAGATTCTGCAGAGCGCTGCTTGATGTGGGACATGATGTGATGAATATTGTATACCGCCCTGCTTTTTATGCTTTGTGTTTATCTCCCTCTTCCTGCTGAAGCTTCTTGATTTCTGTATAATGCTAACACGTTTTACAGGGCGACACCGCGGTTACAGCAGACTCCACTTTACTTTACAACCATCCCACAAAGTCTCCATCTATATTTATGTGCATTTGCTTAAACGAGAGGGAATTAAAGGGATATTTCACCCACTAAGTATGTGCAGAATATTGATGTGGTTTCATGCCTTGTGTGCGCTTTAAAAGTTCATCTCAAGTGCACACATTACTCTTACAGTAAAAAATATTTGAGAGAATTCAACATTGTGGGTGATTTATCTCTTTAATTGTGGCCCTCTCGTTGCTGACAGTCTGTATTTGTGCTTCCTCGTGGACGCTGAACAGATGTTTCATTGCTTTTGTCATTGCAGGTACTCATCAGCACAACTATAACCATGTGGCTTTAGGTAGCCCCACACGCACACCTAAGAATGGTAAGAGCAACCAGCAGTGAGGGGACATTCACAGCTCAGCTCGGTGCTGAGACGGAGCTTGGTCCTGGGCTTTTACTCGAACACACTGCTTGACATGTGTGATGTGTGAAAAAGCCCTTGACACGGTGCTCTGTTCAGTTCGCCTCCATCCTTTCAGTTATTGAAAATGAGGCTTTTTCAGCTCGAGATTGAATCATAGAAGTGTCACGTCTCATAGCCGTGAACGTTTCTCTGGAAGCGGGTCGCTGTCCGTCTCCATTTTAAAGGGAATAAAATTGGCCGAGGATCGACTTAATGTTCTGTCGAGGTCGAGCCGCCCTCGGGTTGACGGAGCGTGTGCAACCTGCCGTGTTAGAACGAAAGTTATCACCGTGACCTCCTGCTCCCCTGTGAGGGTTTTATTACTGATGTCATGCAGCTGTTTGTGGGAGAAGTTCGTTTGACAGGCGGAAAATTACAAATCGATGTGTAAGAAATAATCAAAACAGACGGTTACACTTTATAATAAGGTCACCATATTCACCGTTAAATAGTTGCTTATTAGCATGCTAATTAGTAGCATGCTAGCTACTGCTTATTATAACCTTATTCTACATGACCATAGTCTAAAGCTAATAGGTCATTAACTAAGGCAGCATTCACACCTGAGCTGATTGGTCCGTTTGAATCTAACTCTGGTGCTCTTTGTCAGATCGTTCGTTAGGTTGGGGGGGGGGGGGGGGGGGGGGGGGGGGGGGTGTAGCTCAAACGAACTCTTGTGCAGACCAAAGAACCACACTCTTGTCTGCTTCAACGGGGCTCTCGGTTAGCTTCCACGTGCACCAGAGTTCAGGTCACTGTGAGGGAAGTCCACCGGGTCCTCTGGACTTCATCTGTAAAAGTGACCCAAGAGTTTTCCCTCTTTATTACTGCGTTAGGAAGTAATGGAACGTGACTTCATCTCAATATGTTTGTTCTCTTCTCATGAAACGAAGAACAAAAACTTCTCGTCTTAGTGACGTCATGATAACTCCTAAATAAGTCTCAGAATATGTCCCTCAGTCTAAAGTCAACCCCTCCCCCAGGTGGGTGACACTCCCACAGCTAGGTGTTTGTTCTGCCCTCTGAGTCTGCCTTCTCACCGTAAACAATAGGACATGGAGCGAGAAAGCCCGAGCCACCCAAGCCCTTCCAGAGAGGGGCGTGGTCAGACACAGCTCTGGATGAAGAGGAGAATATGTGACCTTCAAACAACACTTTAACAAATCAGAATATTGCTTTTATCTCAATGAGTGCATTAAGCTTTTTAAAGACGACACATTTGAGTGGAAAACCAAAGAAATACGTCGTCAGTTCACATATCAAAAGCCATTAAGTATCTGTATCACGCGTCTGCCTGGAGCGTTAATTAACAACATTTCTTTATTATTTAACAGAAAATAATATTCTCTCTGAATTTAGTTTCCTTGAGAGAGTTCTTGATGTTGTACATGAAGTCATTCAGAGCAGATCAGGCAAAAAAAAAAAAAAGATTATTCCCCCGAGAAGAGCCAGTTTTTTCTTTCAAATTTAAGGAGTAAAAAAAGTGAATGAATTCTCCAGTCAAGTACAGATTCTTGAAAACTCTCCTTTTGTACAATAACCGAGTACTTCCACCTCTTTAATTCCCACCTCTGCCTGAGATCAGCCTGAAGCTGGCCTCAGGTTGTAGACGTGCAGATGTGAGGAGCAGCAGCTGCATCAGGAGGACGGAGGTGGAGGCTGCAGAGAGAGAGAGAGAGATAAAAGGAGAGAAAGGAGGCCATACACTGAATATTCACGGCCCTCTGTGTTGTTTAATCATTCTTATCTCTCTCCATTTCATTTTTAAATCTGTTTGTTTCAACAAAAACATGAAAAAATGATTAGTTTGCTCCCAGGCGCTCGCCAGCTAAGCTCTGATTCTGGACCCTTCTTTACGGATGTTATTGACCACGTGGGCCATTTCACGCACACACACAGATAAGCAGAGTGTAGAGAACAGCCTTGAAGATGTGTGGGAATCATGAAGAGTGCATTTGAACAACACATCTAACACACACTTTGATCACAGACGCCCTGAAAGGATTCAGATTTCACTGACTCCTCCTGATAAAAAGCAAACGAGTGAAACAAGCCGGCTGCTAATCACGCGCAGAACATGAACAGCACGTCTCAGAAAGTTTATTATGAGGGAGGGGTTTTTTCTTCAAAGTGTTGCTGAACAGTTGTAGTTTCTGTTTTTTTTCCACATCAACATGTTTCTGAAATATTTGTTTTTCCACTTGGGTTTGTTAGCTCACCGATCATTGAGGCGTGGTAAGTCTGACACACACGCATCTGATTCAGTCATCCCAGCACTCACCTGTGTTTCACATCCACCACCAACCAGCCCCTGTGTGTGTGTGTGTGTGTGTGTGTGTGTGTGTGTGTGTGTGTGTGTGTGTGTGTGTGTGTGTGTGTGTGTGTGTGTGTGTGTGTGTGTGTGTGTGTGTGTGTGTGTGTGTGTGTGTGTGTGTGTGTGTGTGTGTGTGTGTGTCGTCCTCTCGCTCACCTCAGCGTGTGTGTTTTCAGACCGGATTGATGAGGCTCTGAGAAGAAGTCTTGCTGTTTGTTTGAACCTGTGTCAGTCTGATGTTTATGTGCAGTACAAAAAGCTGCACTCACATATGGAAGAATTGTTTTAATATTTTTAGGAGATAGTCAGGATGTACTCGGAGTCTTTTCTTCAACAGCTGGAGAGTTTGAAGAAAACTCAACTCAAAGAGGAGAAAATATCACGTTTGTTCGTGGCTAGCCTTTTAGCTGCGCATTTCAGACCATGTTAGTTTTAGACTCGTAAATAACGGCCCGACATCTTCCTGTTTCTCAGAGGTTCACAGAGTTCTCTTTTCCTGCTTTGTGATGGCAGTTAACTCTGGATGCACAAACGCTTGCCCCTCTATGAGCTTTGTATCTGTATTATAGAGGATTTGACGTTGCTCATTCTAAACTGACAAGACGGGGACAGGCAGACACAGCTAAACATCAACTCTGCATTGTGTTTTCACACATTGCCTGATTGGTTCTGCTAAAACGAACTCGGGTCTGTTTGCCAAGTTAGTTCAGTTCATTTGCGCTGATGTGCCAGCTGTCAATCAAACCCCGGTGCGGAGCTAACAGCCGTACAGAGGCCTCGTTGAACGTCAGCTTTTTTCTGCTCTGGTGCGGTTTGATAATTAAACCTCGATCCGACCTAACTACAGGAAGCCTTTGGGTGGATGAGCAGTACCTGGTTCTGTAGGATTAACGTGTTCCTTCTCCTGAACTGTCTTGATGAGCATCTTCAGCGTCTCTAGAACAACAACGTAGTATTTTCAAACTGTATCGTTCGCCTACAGTGATAAATACAAAAGATATAAAAACTGATGAGCAGAGCCGACGTCACTCTGTGTAGTCGTCTGTCTATTTAGAAACTATAAAGTGTATTTGGAGAAGCCACAGCCAATCAGGAGGCAGCTAGTCTTTGTTTACTTCAGGGAGTTTAACCGCAAGAAATTCTGCAAAATCAGAGAGAGAGTATATCACACATTTTGGTCCTCTTGTAAACGTCCGGTAGTGAACACAGACCAAACTTGAGGAAATTCTGCAACAATGGTCCATGATTCAGACCAGAGCAAACGATCTAGAGGTGTGAAAACGAAGTCACCTTAAAGTGTGTAAGAAAGAAAAGTGAACATGATTCAATGTAAAGAGAAATCATTTGTCTTCACGTAGAAAATCAGAACATGAGCAACAAATGTCGGGACTGTGTGATGTGAAGGACTATTGGTGAGGTTTCCCTGACAACAACAAGTCCATTTATAAAACTCAACGTAAAGGTAGTTTGCTCCTCATGTTGCATGCAGACCTGACGAGGCCTGAATTTTAACTTTACTTACAACACTGCATCAGAATGTTGTCCTGTCGACGCGTTTATTGCACAGCATCAGTGAAGCTCAGACGCAGCTCCTGGAGACAGCAGTGAAATGTAATGTGTGCACCTCAGGGTGATGTAATGACTGTAGACATGCAGGCGTTTCTTCACATACAGTTATTAAAGGGCCAGATATTTGTTTAACAAACGCAAAGAACACAACTGATTCCAGTCAATGCAACTAGCACGAGAAACTGCAGGGATTTTTTGTTCACTTTTGGATTGAACACAGCTTTAAGTTTTTAAAGCCCGAAAAGATCATATTTCTTCAGCTGCAGCAGCTGATTGTTGACTAACAGGTCAACCAAAGCAAACAGTGCAAATTGATGTCAGCGCAGGACCCGGCTCGGCTGAGCACATCCTGTACTGTAGGTAGGATCAGTAAATCGTTGTTGTTGTTTTTTCCTTTGCATTGGTTGGCTAGAACAAAAATCTTTGAATATTCTCAAACGTATCCTTTAAAACACACAGCAAGCTTCGCAGAGCCTCTTTGATCTGAGTCTGTGTTTGTTCTGTCCATCCTGACGAAGCAGTGAGATGTGTTCAGATAGCTAACAGCATGCCACAGTCGATGCTCCTGTTATTGATGCAGTGAGGCGGACTGTCCACTCACAGATCGTTCACATCCTTCCAACCCACACTCCCTGCAGCTCCCAGGACCCCCTGCTGCACCCGGCCCTGCAGCCAGCCCTCAAACCTAATATTCCCCCTTTCTTATGTTTTCTTTTCTTTATGTATTTCAGTCTATTTTTCCCTCTTAGATTCTCCACCTCTTCTCTGTCCTCCCATCGTCATCCTGCAGCAGCAGTTACTGAAGCCTTATTTTTATCTGTCCGTTGGAGGCTGGTGTGGAGCCGCACCCATGCCCGCTGCTCTGCACTGCGTGACAGACTCACAGCCCACTGGGGAGGGCGAGATAGAGCAGCAGCGAGGAAGAAAATGAGAGAGAGGGGAATAGTGAATGGACAAGAAAGAATTAAGAAGCGAGGGAAAGTGGGTGGCAGCATGGCAGGCCCGATAAGATTGACAGAGCGAGGAAGACGGCGGTGAATGAAACAGACTGCGGATGTTTGCGTGTGTGCATGTGTGAAAGAGAGAGATAAAGAAAAGAAGGGAATAAAAGAGGGCTTTGGTCCAGTCAGCCCCCTCCTGAGCGTCCTCCTCGCTTCATATCAGGTCACATCAACGACAGCCGGTCCAGGCGCTGCGCCCCACCACGTCCCTGATCACATCAGAGCGCTGTCATGAGCGAGGTCGCTCTCAGCACACATCTGTTGTTCCGTGTTGTCTCGTTTTTTTTGTTTTGACCGCTGTTTCCTCTCGTCAAACCACCACGTCACCTGTCAAGTCCGTCCCACACCAAACGTCCACCGAGTGCCTGATGTGACCGCCTACACCCCCCCTCCCCCTCCCCCCTCTGCCACCAGCAAGCTGGAGTTTTAGATATGCAACTTTTTCTCACAGGCTGAGACATTTAAACGTGTTTCTCTGACGGCGCGTTTACTCAACAAACGTGTTAAGAAGAGGTGTAGAGTTAAAAGACAAGATGAGAAACTAAAGATGTGTTAAGCTCAGAAGAACACAAAGTTCATGCAAATGTTCAAACACAAACATTTCATTATGGAAAAAAAGAAAAATGTAAATCTGCTGCGTTGTTGTTCTCGTGACCTCCGGAGGTTGCATCAAGAAAACAAGAGCCAAACGTCAAACACGAAGCAAGCGTTTTAAAAAAGAACAAAGCTTTGATTTAAACTTTACAAATCTGCATCCAGTCAAAGCTGCTTCAGATTTAAAACAAATGGTGGACATGTTATTTTAAAAGAAAAAACAAGCGGTGCTTCATTTTGTAAAAAGCCGTCTGACACGCACGCTTCAATGGTTTCCCTCAAAGCTGATACTAAAGCTTTCTGATAATCACCGCGTCAAAGACCTTAAACATGATGACAAACACGACGGCATTTAAGCACAGCAGCAGACGAGAAGAGCGCGTGGCGTCCTCGACAACATCACAGTCGACCGGGTTTGTAAAATAAAAACACATCAGTTAGTTTAGAAATAAGTTTGAGTTTTTAACCAGTCATACATTCATGCTGTTTGTTCCAAAGAGGAATGTGAATTCATTTCAGCTAATCTGAAAAAAAGGATCAGAAGACAAAAACTAGCGTTGTAGTACTCCAAACCTCCAGACCGCTTTTTGAAGATCTTGGTCTCATCTCGGAATCGAAAGCATATCGACTCGGTCTTCAGACTGGGCGGACTCTGGATTTTAAATCAGTACAGGTCAAGACCACCACTCATTGGCTATTTTTCCACGTTACTGTAATTAGAAGGAAAAGGCTCCTTTCTAAAAGAACCAATCATTTCATTCTAAGTGAGGGACACGCCCCCTGCAAACAAGATGATGATTCTTCAGTGATATTTATGATCTTGGTCTTGGTCTCGGAGCACTCTGGTCTCGGGTATGTCTTGGTCTCGTTGGTCTTGTGAGTGTGGTCTGGACTACAGCACTATCATTCCAAATCAAACCTCTTTTTTTAAAGGTATTAATAAAGTTATCAGTTTTGGCCACACACAGAAATGTCGACCTCTTCCAGCCGAGGATCATTTTAGAAAATTAAATCACAAATCTCTGACCTCCATCTGTAGTTCCATGTGAACTGTGGGAGTGTTACAACCTCACAGTCACTGGAGGTTATACTTCCATGAACTTTTACACATTTTTAAACAGTTTATAAAGTCATTAAAAAGGATGACAGAGTTTAGAGCATGAAGGATTCAATATTTTTAAACCAAATCTGACTCTTATTAAACACCAAATACCCCAAAATGTTTAAACATTTGAAGTAAAATGTGAATCTTGATTCAGGTCTACGATCCCCGACGGCGCAGCGAGAACACCAAAGTCACTCATTCCTCTCTCGTATATTTAGTTAAATTCTTAAAATGCTTCAAGGTTTCTTTTAAATGTATTCACCTCCAGGAAATATTTGTAAAACTAAAACTCCAGCTCAGTCCCCCCGTCTCTCCCTCAGCAGGTGGTCCTCCATGATGCTCTGATCCTGGCTTGCTTTTTTTTAACGGGGAGGGGAGGTGCAGGGGTGTGTGTGTGTGTGTGTGTGTGTGAAGAAGGCAGCCAGCCCATCTCTCTTCTCTTCCCTCCTCTGTCTCTGTAAATGTATGTATGTGTCTCCAGAAAACAATCGGATTAGCGGCATCCTGACGTCGCAGACGGAGCCCTATGACCTGTCTTTCTCACGCTCCTTCCAGAGCCTGTCTCACCTGCCGCCTTCGTACGAGGCGGCCGTCAAAGCCGACCTCAGCCGCTACTCGTCCCTGAAGAAACTCAGTAGGTCCAAGTTCACTGGTCTAATGCAAGAGTAGGCTCCCTGCCCTGAAGCCCTGCATGAACAAACACTGCATCACGTGTGATGTCCTGAATCCTGACGGGGACTCGCTGAGCTCCAACGGGTTGTTAACATCGCCATATAAATAATGGACGTAGCCACTGTGATGTACCCCATCAGTTTGATGACTGCATTATTGTAACCTTGAGTTTTTTATTTTTGATGTCATCATCTCGGTTTTCTGTAGCCAGACATGACCATGTTCGGAGAGGAGGGTGGTTAGAAAATACAAAGTTATCAGCTGTCCATGCCCGAGGCTAATTCGTTAGCAGGATGATTCGTTAGCTAACCACAGTGCGTCCCAAAGACAGAGACTCTATTTGTGGTGCTTTAATATTTATGATTAGGAGCTAAAGGAGACGTGAAACATAGCTGACTGACTCATTTCTGTTGGTGGTTAAATGGCACAAACTATATAACTTTAAACGCGTCTTCTTAGCCTAGTTTATTCTTCTGCGTCAAATGTGCGCTGTAGCTGCGCCGTAGTGGCCTGGCCTTAGCTAACGTTTGCACTATATACTTGTGCTTGGCTCTGCAATACTCCGCCTACAAACGCTAGTTGGTGGTCCCATTTCTCTGCTCGTTAAATCGCCAGTGTTCAGTTCTGTCACATTCCCTCCCTGTGAACAGGAAACCATGGCGACTGAAACTGGGGATATGATAATGGAGTTGGAGCTGATAGTATCGAGCAGCAGTTGATAAAACTGGCTTGTAGCGTTCTTCTCTCTGCAGAGTTTTGAAAGTGTGGCGATGCCGGAAATGTTATAAATGCAGGAAATACGATGCTACCCAGCAGTCCAATCACAGGGCTTGGCGTGGCGTCATGGTAACATTTTTGAGGAGGTACACATCAGACTAAGTGCGTAGGCTTCTCCGTAGGGTCAGGGCTACGCAAACCTACGGCGTACATTCAACGCAAAAGTATAAACCAGGTTTTACTGGAAAATGCCAACAACGATTCTGACTCCATTTGATGGGTCATTAACGAGCTCACGAGCCGTGTATGGTGAGACGGACACAAACAGCGGCTAACTGGTGCTAACGTAAATAAAACAATGTTTGCATTTGACTGGGTGTAAAAACTCTCAGACATGTTAGACAGTCTGTTACGATAAAGCTCACAGCAGTTGTTTTCTACATATAAACCCCGCCCTCTCCAACTATTAGCCCTGCCACCACGTGGGGGACGAGGGGCAGCCCCGCCCACTCAGGGCGAGTTTATAACGGAGAGTTTTCACAAGAGTACCAAATAAAGAAGAAACAAAAGACTTTCCAAACAACAGAAAAGATTTTCTTTAGCCTAGACAGACAAACTAGCTAGAAATGACTTATAGAGACCCAAACTGTATTTGTACCAGACTGTAAACATGTTTATTTCTGCTGTAAAGTTGGACATTTTAACATGCGGCGCTATGGGGACTGACTCTAGTGGACACTGGAGGAACTGCAGTTTTTGGCACTTTCGTGTTCGCTTAAATGTTGCAGCCCAGAGGTTGCTGCTTTGTTTGTAAAGGACGTCGAACAGTTTCCTTAAAGTACTACAACTTTTTTTTTCTTTATATTGTAGCAACCCCTCATAGACTCAACATTTCAGGGAATGGGGAGGGCCTTGATCTGAATCAAAAATCTCCATTTCTAACCTCTGATCCTTCGTGAAATTGGCCGAGTCATCTGTAGAAACTAAGATCATTGAGACTCCACGCTCCCCTCGTCTCCCCTCAAAGGCTGCAGCCACTTTTCTTTTGGTCTCCGAGCGTATAAGCACATTAAACGTCTTCTCGTGCCCGGCCTGGCTCGGTATTGATTTGGTGGTTCTACGCTGGATTTCTGCTGCGTAATGAGGTCTCATCCCAAGATATTCTCTGAGTGGAGCGCAAATATTCCTTAAGGCTTGTGTAATTTCATCACGACTGGCCCAATTCAGGGCTGGCCTGCAGTCAAAGCGAAGGATCTACAGCTCATCCTGTCAGGGCTCACTCTACAAACGCTGCCACTCGTAGCTGTCAGCAAACAACTGAGACACATCTTTTCAGAAGCAGGATGCTATTTACTGGTCCTCGGCTGTATTGGGAGAAAAACACAACAAAAGATCCCTTCCCTTTGCTTAAAGAATGCTTGTGAGAATTAACATAATAGTTTTCAATAGGCGGTGAAACAAAAACCACATGAATAGTTCTAGATAGCAGCACACAAAAGAGGCATAAGAAGAACTCTCCTCGGGCAGCGTCCTTCAGTCTCCCAAACTTTCTTTCTGCTTCCAAAGCAAATTATTTGTTGCAGCAAATAGCCCGAAGGCTGTGAAGCTTCTTTTTGTTGCTCAACTAGTGTCTGAGCGCTGATAGATCATGTCGGATTGTGCCAGAGGGAAGATAGAGCTGCGTTTTCATTGTGGGGACAATAAAAGAGAAGAATGCTACTGCTTATTAATGCAAATTGGTATCAAACTGAAGAAAAGCGTTTAGCCCGCCGCAGCGCAGGACAGTGTACACCACGAGAAAGTCATTCACTCTATGGTAATATGGTTGATGAGTTTGCAGAGCCCGGCCCACATCTTGAAGACTATTATGCCCGAGAAAGGAACATCTTGTTTTTATGATGTCTCATAATGAATCGATTTGCAGCGAGCGCCCGTGGCTCTCTGCTGAAGGGGATTTGAGTCTGAGCGTGAACCTGACAGGTGGTGTGAGCGGCGCTTTATTGAAAAAGACGGCTCACACTCGAAGCTCTGCATAATTTATTCCCTCCATATAATAACTCTCACCTCTGACTTAGTGTGATGGTTAAACATGAGGAGGAATAAAGAGCGAGCTTCTTTAACAAAGGACTTTTTAATATTTGAATGATTTCTTTCTGCATTGTGTCTCTTTGTCCGACAGTTCTTGCGTCCCTCTGTGTGTCGTTGAGTACCAAACAAGTCTTTGTGCATGGGTTTGTGTTGTGAGGCATGAAGTCGATGCTACGTTCACTCCCACACTCTTCTGCCTCTGGAAATGAATTCATGTTTCTGCCTTTTAATGCATGTTGAAGTTGTTTGTACACGTGAATGAGAAGAGAACAGGACATTCCAACACGGTGTTCACTGTGAGGTGTTTGTGCAATAATACAATTGGCTTTTCCAGCATGTGTCTGAGGTGCCTGTCTTCCATACCTGTATACGACGCTGTTTGTTTATAGACTTTCACATGACCTTTGTAAAGTTTGCCCCCACAGCCAGAGCTGCCTGTTGAATCCCAGATGAAGCCTGGGTGTGTGGATGTTATGTGCCTGGCATGTAATACACTCTGACTGTGATTCCTCTCTTTCTCTCTGTTTTTTATTCTCCTCCACGAGCGCGGAAAGGTGAAGCACAGATGGGTCCGCCAACACCTCGCTCTGCATTGTGTGCGATGTTCTCGGCTCTCTGATTTCTCCCCTTGCATTCCAACTCCTCCTCGTGTTTTCTCCTCCTCACACATTCCCTGAACCTCTTCTTCACCTCTTTTCTTCTCTTTCTTTTCTTCCCGTCTCCTCTGCAGCTGATAAAGAAGTGGAGGACTACTACACTCGTAAGCGCCACCTGCCCGACCTGGCAGCGAGAGCCACGCTACCCTTGCATGTTCTCAAAATCACTCAAGACCAGGTGGGTACCCGAGTGCTCGCTTTAAGAGTGCAGGCGTCTAAAAAAGAACTCGTCTTTGAGGCAAAGAAAGTGGTGCCACATTTGAATTTGTTAGAAGCTTTATCTGCTCCCTCTCTTCTCTCTGCAGTGGTGGAGCCTTTCAGCCTTCAGCTTTTGAATAAACTCGACTTATTTATAGATGTTCTGATATCGCTCCCAATAACTTCATTTGCTGTGGCTGATACCAAGTACCGATCCAATACTGGTGCAAGACTTGATAGATGTATACCTCTCACACTGCAGTGATGTGATGAGAGCAAAAGGACGACAGAGTTTGTAGGGGTACATAAACAGCATCATATCTCAAAGACCTGCTGACGATCTGGACGGGTTGTTTATGATCAGGGAATAGATGTTAGATCTCTTACATGTTTTTCTCCAAATTGGGGTTGGTTGTTACGGATGTTTTTCTGCATACAGATGTCGTGTGATGTGTTGAAATGTTTGAGTGTAATTTGACGCTCCTGATAACTGTATTGAAGATGTGTCATAGTCTCGTCAGTTTAAAGCCATTAGTACCTGCACATTGAGGTTGACCTCGTTGCGGACACTTCTCTTCACACGTATGACAACAAACTGGCCGGGTGGTGACTGTTTTTTTAAAGGCAAGGTTGAATTGATCTTTTTCTATAAATGTATTTTTGCCTTCATTGGACAGGACAGCTGAAGAGAGACAGGACATGTTGGGAGGAGAGAGAGTGGGGGGATGTCATGCAGCAAAAACGACTATAGCCTCTGTACATGGGGCGCGCACATAACCACTAGGCTACGTCCGCCCCAAGGTTGAATTGATCTTTGACCAGAGCACGGACTGGTGACCTCTCAGAGCTAAAGCGGTATTTCAAGCATTAGTGGAACTGGTCCTGGTCCTGAGCCTGTTGTGGCCCTAGGCCAGGGGTCCCTACAACCAGCGTTGCTCAGCAATATGTTGTAAATAATCGGAACAAAAAAAAATTAAGTTTGAAATAAAGTTTTTAATTTCCAAAGGACACTGCAGAGAGTTTGTTTTGGTAACATTGACCAAGACCAAGATGACGGGGTTATAAGGTGTTTATACTACTAGCTTATTCATGCTCTTACAGCCTGCTAGCGGAGCACATGAGTCGATGTGTCCCCCCTCTGACCCCCCGCAGTGCTCACTCGACTCGGTCAGCTGCTCTGCGAGCTGAATGAACTAAAGCTGAAAGTCCAGACAGACTGCAGAATGTAATCCAAGTGAAAAATGTCTCTTCTTTTTCCTTATAAACTAACCCAGGTTTTCACAGGTATTATGCATGCGATGCTTAGCAGCAATAGTGAGTGATGTCAGATGGGGCCCCCTTAGGGAGGTTTGCTACTGTCGTTCCAAAATGTGCACATTTTGAGCTACTACTCTGGTTTAAAGTTTGTCAGCCCTCAGGAGCCCCTAGCAGCACCTCTGGGTATCAGAGCGGCTCTAACCTTGTTCGTCTTTTGTCCAACAGCACCGGGAACAGCAGCAGCAGCTCCAGAGCCAGCCTCCGCCGTCATCCATCTCTCAGGCCCCTCCCACGTCACAGTCTTCACAGCAGCAGTCGCAGCAGAGGCAGAGACCCCGTCGAGTCCAGAGGGCCATGTCCCAGGATCGAGTCCTGTCCCCGGAGAGGGCCCCGCAGCAGGAGTACAGCATGTCCTCTAACGGGATGTCCCCGTACGGAGGCAGGATCCTCTCAGACGAACAGCTCCTGTCCGCCGAGCGCCTTCGATCCCAGGAGCGTCTGCTTCCACAAGATCGCCACACCTCGCAAGACCGTCTGTACTCCAAGGACCGCATGTACTCCAAGGACCGGCTCCTTTCGCAGGACCACCTGTACTCAAAGGACCGCCACTACTCTCAAGACCGCCTCTATTCACAAGATCGCCTGTACTCACAAGATCGCCTCCTGTCCCAGGATCCTCTGATCTCGCCGGACAAGCTGATGATGTCGCTGAAGCGCGGCATGGTCAGCAGCATCTCTGGCGGCTTTCGTGGCAGCGACATGTCGATGTCGCGGGCCATCTCGCACACAGACGTGTTCATACCAACCACGCCTCTTATGGATCGCTACAAGATGACCAAAATGCACTCCCATCCCAGTGCCTCCAACAACGCCGGCGGTGGCGGTGGAGGTGGGGCAGCAGGAGGAGGGGGAAGCACGGCGCACTCCAACACTTTAGCCATGAACCAGACATCAACTAAGAGGCAGGCCTTTGCCTCCAGACGGACTCATACCATGGAGCAGCTCCACTACATCCCACAGCACCACCAGCAGCAGCAGCAGCAGCAGCAGCAGCAGCAGCCACAGCATTACCGCACAGGCAGCAAGACTGAGGTGACTGTTTAACGGCAGCAGGAAGGAACACTGTGTGTGCCGAGGGGGATTGTGGGTACATTGGCCTTCTTTTAGAGTAGGACGTTGGCAATTCCACTTTCTTTGACTGATTCCAGGACCAAGAACATCTTTAGCTAACTGCGAGAGACCGGACAAAGAGCTACACTGTACAAACACGGGCCCAGCGAGATGTGAAGCCAGAGAGGGTGGATAGAGGGGGAGGCGTTCTAATATCCAGCTAACTTGCCTACTATTATTTCCACTGTCTTGATTATCTGATTCATCCACGGGCTGCGGCCTCATTCTGTGTATGTTCTCGTGAGAAAACACTGATTGTGTCTGTTCAAGCCTTTCTCTGCCCCCCTTTGTCCAACAAATCTACTCTGTGACCTTTTCTGGCCAATCTTAAAGGGCTTTGCATGGTTAAACACATAGACCGATTCCTCCGTGACTTCTGTTGTGCCACACAACACCACCACAGGTGACGAACAGGATGAGCCTGTAATAACTTTATAAATATATAAATAAATGAACAAAAAAAACGACCATTTGTACGCCCTGTCCTACTCATAGCTCTAGAGAATCTCCATGAGGGACTGACACGGATGTGATCAGCACTTCTATCCGGTGCCTCTGGCCGCGGTTCCATTTCTAAAAACGAAGAGGTTTTGTGGGTTACAAAGCACAATCAATAAAAGAGTATTCTGTTTGTTTTCTATTTGGTATCTGAGTTTGAATAGTGACGGCTAGCTTGTTTTGTTCTTAAAGCAATGGCAGGTTATTTTGCTTCCAGTAGACGATTGTAAATAAGCTATTCTAGAAGCAGTACCATGGACAAGTCTGTACTGGATGGACTTTGTATTAGACTGTCTGTTTTCAATAGATTCTTAAAAAAACAAACTATAAATCATCACTGTTTCGTGAGTTCAGAATAGAAACCCACTTAACCAAGTATCTGACTGGATCAATTAATACTCTACTGTGTGTGTCTTTGCAAAAAACTGTGGGTAGGACGAGAAGTGAATGAATGTGTCGATGCTAACAGATATACCGCTGTTCATATTTGGATGTAGACTGTGTTTCCAAAGACATCAGAGGAGGGAACATCGTGGGAGTGGGTTACAATGCTTGTTACAGTTGGGTCAAATAAAACATCCATATTTTTCTAAACATTCATCTTCGTTCTGTGCCACATTTCTGTGTTGTGTGATTGCTTCAGAGAGAAGATGCACCACACGCTCTGCAAACACTCCAGCAAGAGAAATCGTCTTTTTCCTGTCATGAAATATCTCGTTACACTTCTCGTGTGTCCTCTCGTCACACCTGTTAGCCACGTTCACTTCACAGAGGTCACAGGTTTAAATAATCCAGGTCCAGGCACTCAGTATGGTTAGAAAAATATAAAAGGCCTTTAATTCATTAAAGTCTGTTTCTGTGTCTGTAGCTTTAAATGTAAATGAGCTGTGTCTGACCACGCCCCTCTCTGGAAGGGCTTGGGTGGCTCGGGCTTTCTCGCTCCATGTCCTATTGTTTACGATGAGAAGGCAGACTCAGAGGGCAGAACAAACACCTAGCTGTGGGAGTGTCACCCACCTGGGGGAGGGGTTACTGCCCTTTGTGATGTCATGAAGGGAAAATCTCCAAACGGCCTGTTTGAGCACACATTTTCTGAAAAGTGGAGCAGACAAAAGACGGAGAGGATGGACTTTTCTCATCAGTGGGGGGTTTGTAGACAGACTAGAGACACATATTAGAGTTAGAGGAACATGGAGAAGAGGATTTTACAGAATAAGTGACCTTTGATTGTTTAGTTCAAATCAAGCCACTGATTAGCATCATTTCATGTCTGCTGCTCCTGCTGTTTGGCTTCCAGCTGACCGGTCCAGGTGCAGGAATATTTGTTCAGGTGTTATCGGTTATTCTCCTGAAACCATCGTGGCAGTACAGTTTGCAGCTGCAGCTCTTTCTCTCTGCATCATCCGAGCCGTCTCCTTCTGTCTGCGCTGCTGCTCTGATTCTGTTAAAGCTCCCCGAAACATCACGGCCTCTCCTGTTTCTGTTACACTGTCACAAAGAGCTCAACGTAAGTGACAAAGACGGGGTACCACAACAAGTTTAAAGGAAGTTAATTCAATACAAACTAAAGTCGAAACAATCATAATTATGTCAGTCTGATCAATCAGGCAAGAATGTGATGACGCAAAGGAAACAAAACCAGCTGGTGGAGGTCTGAGAGGGCGAGGGAGAGAGGGAGAGAGAGAGAGAGAGAGGAGAGAAAGAGAGAGAGGGAGGAGAGAGAGAGAGAGAGAGGAGAGAAAGAGAGAGAGAGGGAGAGAGAGAGAGGAGAGAAAGAGAGAGAGGGAGAGAGAGGAGAAAGAGGAGAGAGAGGGAGGAGAGAGAGAGAGAGAGAGAGAGAGAGAGAAGAGAGAGAGAGAGAGAAGAGAGAGAGAGAGAGAGAAGAGAGGGATGTAAGAGAGGAAGCCACTTCAATTAGCTGAGGCCTGATTGACTTAAAGTAAACTGACGCCCTTACCGACTCTGCCTATTGGCTGTTGAGCCAGGAAGTTAAACCAAACCGACCACGTACAGTCAGAGAGGGCAGCACGTCACAACATTAACTTTTGCTTGGTCAGCGTTCTGATGCAAGCGTCTCTACTTGAAATGCAATCACGGAAATATTTTATGACCTAGACACTTAAAAAAAGACTGACTTTAAAATCTAAATCTGGAAGAGCTGATGTTTATTTAACCTGTACATCAGAGCATGACCACACGTTAAGTGTCTCGCCCAATCACACATCGGACATGTTGCTGCAGGAGCTGGGAATCAAACCCCCGATCTTCCTGATCAGAGACAACCGACTCTACCAACTGAGCCACATGGGCCTATAATGACGGCTGTCCACGTTGTGTACCCGTGCTTGTGCTCTTGCATGAACCGTACCGTGCCCTTAAACTCCTTCCCTTGGGTTATGGACTCCCTCCCCAAGTGAAGCAATATGAGAATGTGATCGGTCCTCCCACACCACAGAAGTGAGTTCTTTTATTGATTTATTTAAAGTAATTTTTTTTTCTTTATTAGATTGGACAGGTGAAGAGAGAGAGTGGGGGCGACATGGAGCAAAGGGCCGAGGTCGGATTCAAACTCACGGCCGCTGCAATGAGGACCATGTAGCCTCCGTACATGGGTCGCACAACATAACCGCTAGGCCATGGGGCCCCTGATTATGTTCTTTTAATGCTGTTATTTGAAAGACAGTGAATATGGAAATCCATTCGTTCTTCATAACGTCCAATAACGAGTTTGTGGAGCGAAAAGATTCTCTTTGTTTCCGCCCACTGAGGTGTGACAGCCAATGAGATTAAATCTGCATCATGACATGTTTAATTTCATCTCCAATCAGTGAGACTGTAAAGGTTTGTTTTCACAGAGGAGGGGGAGGGGGAGGGGGGGGGCTCACACTTTATCTGACAGCGTGTCACATTTCTGACTGACAGTCTCAGCAGGATATGAGCGCTGCTTCAGCGTGATGAATGAATGTGGTCGTCTTCAATGCCGGTCAGACCTTCTTTAAATTCATGACAGTCTGATGGTGTGAACGACGTTTCTCACAGCAAACAACGGCGCCTGCGATTGCACTCCTCCACAAACACACAGGAGGAGGGGGAGAAAAAAGGGACAAGTAAAACGTGGAATAAGTTTAGGTTTCCAATTTACACCGATCCTGCAGCCCATCAGCATTTAAATGAAAGTATGAGTGTGTAATCAGAAAGACTGAGGACGAGGAGCAGCTGAAGCGTGAGAGGTGAGGCGGCTGCAGGACAAACAGGAAGCTGTCCGAGAGCGTCGCTTGACATAAAATAATCAGCAGCTCTCAGGGAGACATTTCTTCAGCCATGGATGTCATTACGCGTCTCCTCCACTTTTAATGCAAACATGATCCAGGGGCACAGGGCTTATTTTGTTGGTTTAAATATTTAGTTTGAACTCTCTGTTCTTTTCCATTTGTCTCCTGCTCCTTCACTTCAGCTCCACCTGTCACTCCGTCAGAGAGACTCTCATGTCTGGATATGGAATCACTTTTACAGTTTGAGACATTCAGAGGATAAAGTTACGCTCAACCATTCAGTCGACTAGAATAAAGCTGTTGAGGGATTCTTTTACTAAGAGAGCAGGACACAGACCTGACCGCTGATGAATTCGTCAGCAGACAATCAGCAGAGTGCACAAGTAAATATAACTTCATATTGCTCCGGTACACTTCTGCTGTTTTTCAAATGAAATCCTCGTTCCTCTCTGTCCGTATTTTCTCCCTTAAAGGTACAGGATGTAGAATTGCATGCTAATGTTTACATTAAAATATCTGACTTAGCAGAGAGACTCACTCCCATGATACCGCACGAGCCTTGACGTCATCTTCTGTTATTGTTTCGATTGAGAGCCCCCTAGTGGCGGATTTTTCATACTGTACCTTTAAAGGCAGGGTTGGTAATTTTAGAAAACTAGCATGATTTTGAAAGTAGCATTCCCTCAGTGCTTCGTCTGCACCCACCCCCTCCCCTTTGTGCTCCCTAAAAAGCCACGCCCCTAACGTACATGCACGAGCTGATTGACAGCTGTGTTGACCAATGAGACTCCTGCGTTGCTGTACGCTCTGTATTATCAGTGGAGGAGAAACGGTGAGAGGAAACGTGATCAACACAAACACAAGAGTCATTGACTTTCCATAACAGTGAGCGTCTGCCTCAAACCGACACAGGGATCCGTTCTGCTGTGGACTGAACCCACCTGAGCCACCTTTGACCTTTAATCAGGGAGTCAAATGTGTGGGTTTCTTTTAGCTGAAGCTGTGACGTTAATACCTACGGCACAGACACAGGGGAATTTACTTCCTGAACCAGAGCTGCAGAGAAAGTGGGCGGTCACTGTTGAGCTCTTTTGTCTAAGAGGCCTATAAGGACAAAATGAAGAGACAAGTAGTCACAGGAGGTAACCATGTCAGAGAAACATTCATGTGCACCTCACAGGTGTGGGACTAAGTTTTGGCATTATTTATAAAAGAACTCAAGAAAGAGAGTACGCATTCAGCCAGAGCTTTTCTTGTTGTCCGGTTTGTGGACGCTCTTGTAAGTGTAATAAAATCACAACAAGTCATAACTAAAACAATCACAAAATGTTTGGTTAGACCAAATGTAAAAACTGAGCCTGGAAAGATCTTCACTCTATAAACAGACTGATCTCTAAATTACACCGAAGCAGTCAAATCTAAAACCACTTGATTTTTAAAGGAAGAATGTGCGACATGTTCCACATCAATATATCAGAGATCCAGTCTCTCCTGTGTAAATGTGTCTCTGAGTCATGACTGTCTACAATGAGTGAGAAGCTCGAGTCCCGCTGGCTGTGTTGTTGTCAGAGCCGTGTTTACATGGAGGGGACGGCCGGCTCCTCCCCTTGTGTATAAAAGCTGTTTTAGTCAAGAACTAGAGAGAAGAAGAAGAACATACTCACTGATTATTTGGATGTTACGTAAGAGTTTTTAGATCACGGTCATTCTATTTCAGTTTACATGCAACGTGAAGCTACGAGCTAACTGAAAAGCGCTAACATTAGCATGCTAACACAACAATGCAGGACACAGGTGATTGCAGCTCGAGCAGAGGACAATTTTGTCCGCCGCTTGCGCTTAACTCCGTGTAAAATCGAGTGGAGAGGGATCGTAGGTGGGTCGCTGGAGGAGAGCGGAGGCTTCAGTATGGAGGAGGTGTGGCCAAACAGAAGTTTGTTTTGGTTTCATGCTGGAGCTCAAGGGCGCCATCTACTGGATCAAAGAGTCACACATTCACTCTTTAAGTTCTAATCTTAAACATTTTCAGAAACCTGTGATCGACTTTATTTTGCGTCTTATCACTGATCTTATTTCTTCTGCTGGTTTCTGGTCTTGATTTCCTGATGAAATTAAGATTTAAAAGCTGATGACAGCGACTGAAGAAACATGGACTCAGCTCAGTTTGTATCAGCAGAGAAGTATCTAAAGGTCTTGATTGCACATTTAGATACTTCTCTGCTGATAGGCAGACTCCCGCATCAGTGACAGGTGAGTCTGTGTTCTGTTTGCATTCAGCGCCTCGTGAGCTGCCCTGACATTTAAAAGCAGCAACAGTGTTTTGGAGTTATCCACACAGCCTTTTTCTTTAGTAAAGAAATAATCCCAGGGTTTAAAACCAGATGAATATAATAACTGCTTCTGCATGAGTGAGTGTTTGGTCGGCAGTGCGTGGATGGAGATAATCGTGGTCACTATGAGTCACAGTGAGCTCTCAGTAGGTGCCGTTTCTGTGACTCGTTTCCGCCTAAATGCTCAAAACTCGCCGCAGATCTCCGTCCTTTTGCAGCTAATCTGCCCGCACGCAGACCTGCCCAGTTATTTGTGATAATCCACAGATTGTAGGCAGCTAACAGACATTTGTTTTACGACAGATGCCAGATTCAGATAAACATTTAATTAGCAACTCATCAGCTCTGTCAGAGCTAATTACCCCGCATCTCCAACCCCGCCAAAACGGGCAACTCTCACAGTAGGTGTTCACAGCAGCTGACTCTGCTGGCTGTGGCGGGACGCACCGAGCCAGAGGCAGCCGAGCCGAGTCGAGCGGAGCCCAGGCCCTCGTACTGCAGCAGAGAGTGGTGAATCCAACAGTGCCGCTCTGTGAGGGTCAGAGCAGTCAGGAGAGTTTATTTAGAGTTACAGGCGGGGACAACATGGCGCTCTTTATCAACTCTTTACTCGCCTGTTGTGAAAATCACTGTTAGAGAGGTGTCTTGGCAGCACGTTGTTGTCACGACAACACATTTCTCAGCACTCTGAGAGGGTGTGAAGTGAATATTGTGAGGCACATGTGGCTGACGAGGGAACTCTGGGAAATGTAGTGCAAAACCAGAGAAGTGACAGCAAAGGGTGAACCGCACAGAATGTGTAGAAGAAGTGAACACGACCACAGTAAAACCTGCTTCAGGAGAGGCGGAGCTAAGAAGTACATCAGCCCAAAAAAACTAAATGGTCAAAGAAAACGAGTTGTTTACAAAAGTCATAATACGTCAGATAATATTTGTTCCCAGAAAATAATTAGTGTTCTAATTTAGAGTCCAAATCGGTCTTTGGTCTCAACACCACTTTTTGAAGGTCTCGGTCTCGTCTCGGTCTCAGACTGGGCGGACTCGAGGTTTTAGATCAAGACCGGTCAAGACCACCACTGAGCGGCTACTTTTCCACGTCATTACTGTGATTAGAAGGAAAACGTCTCTTTCTTAAAGAACAAATAACTTCAGTTCATTTGTAGTTTGATTTTTATCCCCCGGTTACGGCCGCAACCTTCTCGGTGTTACGGTCTAAGTCAGTGACACGCCCGCTGTACACAAGATGAGGATTTATCAGTGATATTTATCTCGGTCTTGGAGCACTCCGGGCTCAGGTATGTCTTGGTCTTGGTTAGTGTAGTCTTGACTATGACACTTCTTAATAGCGTTGACTAAAACTTCACGAAATATCATTATCAAACACAATATTTAAAAATGTGAGGAGTGGCCCGCACGCACCAACCACTAGGCTACTGGCGCCCCGGGACAAAAGTTATCTGGATTTTCAGATCCTGGACAGCAAAAAAAAAAGTGGATTACTGAATCCGGATCACTCTAATCCTGATATAAACATCAATTTACAGTCTGTGAGCCAGACATGCCCTCATCATGACGACTGTTTCCTCCTGTCAGGTGACTGTGCAGGTTTGTATTCATGTAAAGAATAATCAGGATGTGATTCCTCTCCCTGGTTGTTAGTGACCGCTGAGCCCTGCAGTCAGATCATCGTATTCAGTGAAATTAGAACACTGCATGCTTACATATCACACACACCTCAGCATCTCTACAGCTTCTCTGCACTGACCTGTAACCTAGCAACCGCCTGACGTCTCCACACAAGCACACGATTAAAGGCGCCTTCTTTTTCATTCTGAGCATGAACCTTTTGATAGATCCCCCCCTCTCTTCGACTTCTCCTTTTCCCCCTCAGCAGCACGCCAAGAACACTCACATTACCTACAAATATGAAATATGAAGCCCAAACGCTGTTCTTAGCCCTGTGAGACCGGCGCTCGGCGCCGCAAAGCCCCATCATTAGCTGCTGTAGAGGGCTGTTGTGCATCTGGCTTTTCATGTCACACCGGGACAGCGGCTGATCTGCAGGGGTGTTTGGAGGACTCTCTGGTCCAACGAGGAGTTGGATTCTGGGCCTGCTCCACGTGCACAAATAAATGACACTCAGGATAATTAGGAAGGTAGAGAGCTTCTTTTAGCCAAACAGAAGCACAGAATAATTGTTGTAAAGATCACAGAGATGTCTGTGAACTACAAACGCTAGCATGCCAGCTAACGGGCTGCAGAATAAATCCAACTTTTTTAGAAGAAGCCTGCATGATATGAAGAAAAGTATGTGATGTTTCTTTGATATATAAATTGTCAGATAACTTTTAATCATGTCTGATAAAGTCGGTGTGTCGGTAGATTAATAATAATTAATGAAGTTATGATGATGTGCCACTTGTGTCGATGCAGTGACTCTCACAACGTGTAGCACCGCTGGCGGCGGTTGTAGCTCAGCAGTAGAGTCGTCGTCTCTCTTCAACCGGAAGGTCGAGGGTTCGATCCCCAGCTCCTGCAGCAACATGTCCGATGTGTCCTTGGGAGAGACACTTAACCCCAAGTTGCTCCCGCTGCTTTGTCGGTAGGGTGTGAATGTGTATGAATGGATGAGTTAATACTGATGGACTCTTTACTCAGCAGTCTCTACCATCAGTGAGTGAATGTGTATGAATGGATGAGTTAATACTGATGGTCTCTTTACTCAGCAGCCTCTACCATCAGTGAGTGAATGTGTATGAATGGATGAGTTAATACTGATGGTCTCTCTACTCAGCAGCCTCTACCATCAGTGTGTGAATGTGTATGAATGGATGAGTTAATACTGATGGTCTCTTTACTCAGCAGCCTCTACCATCAGTGAGTGAATGTGTATGAATGGATGAGTTAATACTGATGGACTCTTTACTCAGCAGCCTCTACCATCAGTGTGTGAATGTGTATGAATGGATGAGTTAATACTGATGGTCTCTTTACTCAGCAGCCTCTACCATCAGTGTGTGAATGTGTATGAATGGATGAGTTAATACTGATGGACTCTTTACTCAGCAGCCTCTACCATCAGTGTGTGAATGTGTATGAATGGATGAGTTAATACTGATGGACTCTTTACTCAGCAGCCTCTACCATCAGTGAGTGAATGTGTATGAATGGATGAGTTAATACTGATGGACTCTTTACTCAGCAGCCTCTACCATCAGTGTGTGAATGTGTATGAATGGATGAGTTAATACTGATGGTCTCTTTACTCAGCAGCCTCTACCATCAGTGTGTGAATGTGTATGAATGGATGAGTTAATACTGATGGACTCTTTACTCAGCAGCCTCTACCATCAGTGAGTGAATGTGTATGAATGGATGAGTTAATACTGATGGACTCTTTACTCAGCAGCCTCTACCATCAGTGTGTGAATGTGTATGAATGGATGAGTTAATACTGACGGTCTCTTTACTCAGCAGCCTCTACCATCAGTGAGTGAATGTGTATGAATGGATGAGTTAATACTGATGGACTCTTTACTCAGCAGCCTCTACCATCAGTGTGTGAATGTGTATGAATGGATGAGTTAATACAGATGGACTCTTTACTCAGCAGCCTCTACCATCAGTGAGTGAATGTGTATGAATGGATGAGTTAATACTGATGGACTCTTTACTCAGCAGCCTCTACCATCAGTGTGTGAATGTGTATGAATGGATGAGTTAATACTGATGGTCTCTTTACTCAGCAGCCTCTACCATCAGTGAGTGAATGTGTATGAATGGATGAGTTAATACTGATGGACTCTTTACTCAGCAGCCTCTACCATCAGTGAGTGAATGTGTATGAATGGATGAGTTAATACTGATGGACTCTTTACTCAGCAGCCTCTACCATCAGTGTGTGAATGTGTATGAATGGATGAGTTAATACTGATGGTCTCTTTACTCAGCAGCCTCTACCATCAGTGTGTGAATGTGTATGAATGGATGAGTTAATACTGATGGACTCTTTACTCAGCAGCCTCTACCATCAGTGAGTGAATGTGTAGGTGTGACCTGCGGTGTTAAAGAGCTTTGAGGAGTCAGAAGAGTAGCAATGAAACATACCAGCTCAAGTCCATTCACAGACAAAGTGCATCTGTTGACAATCAAAAGCTTTCTCCTCACTGTGATTATATTTTCTCTTCTTTGCTGCTACGTCCACGTCCGTTATATTCGCCGATTTGAATGGCGTCCAATCGCTGAATTGTATCCACTCCTAAACTCAAGTGCGCTGTCATTGGCTGGAGGAAACACACCAGCTCCGCCCAGAAACGTCGCGAGTCAACCAAAACAAACCAGAACAGTAAAATCCAGTCAGAGGACAGGGTCTCTGCAGACACAGTCACCAGCACACATGTACGGAGGCCCAGAAGGGACGATGGAGCAGCTTTACTTTAGGAGAAGTCTGTATTTGATTTTGTAAAAAGCTACAGACTCTATCTTTAAAGAGTCGTATCAACGACTGTCAGCAAGCTTTATACAGAGAATCCACTGAACATTAGTAATCTATCATCAGCTTTATGCCTCATTGTTTTATTGCTTGCGTGACGTCAGAGCTCGGCCGACGGGAAACAGACAGAGCTTCTGTATTTGATCAGCTTGAGGTGAGAACATTTTGCTAATGGTCTCAGAAAAGGTCCCATATTCTCCTCCTCTTCAACCCGTGTAAGAAGTCTCAGACATTGGGGGGTTTTGTAGACAGACTAGAGACACATGTGTTAGAGAAACATGGGGAAGGGGATTTTACAGAATATGTGACCTTTAAAGGTTTTTTATCCGACACTGCAGGCTAACATCTTTCTCCAAACTACAGCTGCATGCGTGGTGAACGTGTACACAGGCAGAATGTGTGAAGATGTAATTTGGGATTTCTACATAAATTGCCTCACGCTGCATCATCACTCTCCTCCTCCTCCTCACACCTCCTGGTCTCTGAGCGCATTGTTAAAGCTCTCCAATCAGCAGATAAAGGAGACACAGGGGAACCTGCACAGAGACAGAGAGACAGAGCAGAGCCGGGTTATACTGCACCGTGTGTGTGTGTGAACATCTACTGTACACACTGAGGAGGGATATCTCTGTGAGTCGACACACTTCCTGCTTCGGAGCGTTGTTTAATCTCCAACAGAGAGGAGGAAGAAGAAAGCAGAGAAGAGGAAGAGGAGGAGAGAGCTGCTCTGAAGACTTGGAAGAGAGCGGCAGACTGGAAACAGGAGATAGGAGAGCGGCTGCAGATTGGCATTAAATGGGATATATTGTAGAGAGTGTAAAAATAAAACTCACAATCTGGAGTGACACGATAAAGCGTCTTTATTCTGCAGGGAGTTTTACGGAGGAAAGTAAAAAACCTAAATATCTAAACAGTAATCATTTCAGACTTGATGATGTTTAAAGAAAACGTGCACAGAGAGTAGGTAGTTACAGATCTCACCTCCTCATAAAGTGACTCACAGATACATCACATTTCTGGATTTTCTTTCAGACACATTCAGATAATGAGCCAAAAAAAAAAGAGTTCAAACAGTCAAACAGTTCATGGGTGATGAAATGAATGAATGCTGCATTTAAAGGCTTGTTTACACCTGAGAGTCCCTTAAATACTAAAGAAAACAAACAATCGTACGACACCACTTTCTGCTCCTGCCGTCTCTCTGATTTTAAGATGTCTCTTAATGTCGGGGGGGAAAGAGAGATTTCTTCAAACTGCAGACGAGAAATGTACGAAGAAGGCCACATCGAGGGGAAAACATCAGAGATTTCCAGAATAAAGTCGTTATTTTAGTCTATGGTTATATCAGAAGAGCAGCAGCTGTCTGTAGGAAAATGAGGAACGTGGAGCATCTTGTGAAGTTATACTTTAGAAAAGGTTTCACAAATATCAGCGTCACATTGTCAGCAGAACCCCTGAGTGTTGTTTATTGAGTCTCTTTTTAATTCAGCGTGTAGAAGTTAGAGAGAAACTTTAGACCCTGGTGTCACCACAACCCGCTCCTCAACCTGACCTCATGTTAGATCTGCAGAAGCAGGGCCACTCCGGCTAAAGTCCACTTTGAGGGGTTTTCTTTGGTCTTCAGGTTGAAGGTCCACACGTAGGTGGGTCCTCTCTGTCGGGTCTTATAGACGGGACACTGGTACACGTTCCTGTTCTCCTGTTTGTCCACGGGAACCGCCCTGATGAAGATGACCGGCATGGTCGGCGTGAGCTCCTTCAGCCGAGCATCGACAATCAGACCAGTCTGAGAGAAAGAAAAGTAAGAGGGGGAAAAGAGAGAGAGGGGGGAGAGAGGAGGGGAGGAAGTGTGGGGGTGGATGACAAGCCAGTCAAGCACAGACAGAAACTCTTCACAGAGCTGAGCGAAGTTATAAATTAGTTTGAGGTGCAGTGAAAACTTCCTCCAGACACTGTACTTCCCCCGTCGAGGCTGCGTTTAATAACGTTCTTTTGTTGGAGAAAATAAAAAAGAGGAGGATGTTTGACTAATCTTTGTTGGCTGAGGCCGTGTTGGACTCCCAGTTTGCAGGACACACACACACACACACACACACACACACACACACACACACACACACACACACACACACACACACACACACACACACACACACACACACACACACACACACACACACACACACACACACACACACTGTGGCGCCCTTGAAAAGTGTTGAAAGTCAGCAGAGTTTGAGTGGCCCGCCTCAGAACACAAACTCTGCAAACACGCTGAAACCGAGTGGTCTGTCTCATTAATTAATCCTCCTACACTTAGCGCCTGACAAACACAACGTTCAGCATGCATGCACACTGACTTTCAGGAATGAATGTAAATCCCGACGACTTTGGAAAGCTCCGAGGACAAAGCCTTAATTGCATCTGCATTTGTTCCAAAAGTTGAAAGAGGTATTAAAGAGGAATAACTTTATGTGTGTTTTTAAGAAGGCCATGAGGGATCATTAGAAATGACTTTAATGACACTTTACTTTTTTTATCGTTTGAATATAAACAAGTTGAGAGAATAAATCTCAGAAGGTTTCCTGGAAATCTGAACTGAAGAAGTAAAACTGCAGAAATATCAGAGTTTGGAGACTTTATAACTCTGTGTTCACAATCAGATTATTTTATTGTTTAGTTTCATTTTAAGACTTGGAGGGAAGGCTGATCATGTTTTGATTGACATTTCTCTGGCTCCGCCCACATGGACATTCAATTCATCGCTTGTGATGTTTGAGTCTGCTGTGTCAGAATCAGAGGAAGCAGAGGCGCCCAGATAATTACTCATTTCAACTGCTCACTGAATGGTGAGTGACCAACATCTCTCTGTATCTTAGGGTGGTTTCACTTTAGGGACCCGGGCCTGATCCGAGTACGCTTGACTCCAAAGTCCAGTTCATTTGATCAGTGTGAACACAAACGTACTGTACTCGGGTACGGTGCCCAAGTCTGCTTGTAGAGACGGTCTCGGACACGATTCACTTGTACTCGAGTACGGTCTGGAGACCGTGAAGATGGGAACGCAACCGTGCTAAAACAAGGAAGTGGATTGCTATATGACATCATTCTAAACAGCTACTGTCTCTTTAAAAACCTTCGTATCCGCGCAGCACGGGCCTCGTTTCATCCTCGGAGCTGTACAGTAGATGTCGGCACAGTATGTAACAATCATGCCTAATGGGAAAACGCCCTCAGTGAGCCGTTAGCACGTTAGCTGAGCTGCCCGTATTTGTTTAAAAAACTATAAATGCAATGTTGAATGATGTCCCGCAGCTGAACTCCCTCTGCAGACCTTGTTAGTTGTTCCACAGTCCAGGTTCAGGATGAAGGCGCCTGTTTACTGTGGACCATCTTGTCTGAGGATGTTACCAGGGACTGTTGATGAAGCTAACGCTGACTGTAAACAGCCAATAAGCTGCTGTTTGACTTTATGTAACATACATGTAGGATATCATACAAAAGATATCCAAGCCTACCTACGCCCTGAAACCATTGGCTAATGTCCAATGACGACAACATTTTGGGAGGAATGGTCACTTTTGAGGAGCTTCTAATGTAGACAGGGTCACCAGGCAGAGCTTTTCTTATACGTGCGATCCAGGGGCGTGTCCAGAGGTGTGGCACAGGCCTCCGTGAAAACTGATTGAACACCTCTGGGGCCATCTCCAACTCCTAAACTATGATTGGCTTTTTGCCTTGTCATGGGCGGGGCTTATGTTAAACTGCTTACATTACGAACACTTTAATGTAAGCAGTAAAATTAGACATAATTAGTGGAGACAGAAAGAGTCAATAAACGCTTTTCTTTCACGTGTTTGTGCACACATACTTCATGCCCCTTTAAGTCGAGACAGTCTGGATATATTGTTTTAACGCTCTATCATGTTTAGATGCCAGCATGTGAGATAACGTGTGTGACCTTTTGATGCATTCTTTTGCAGATATCTGTTTGTATACATTTTCACCAGACTTACAGGTTAGGGTGACGATGATGATGACGCGTTACTTTTGCTCTCCACAGACTGTATTCAACCACAACTTGCTTTTAGGGGATTTTACTGTGACTACAAACAGAAACCAGAGGGCTTACGACAACAACAATCCTGTCTCTCACCTACACATTCAGCAACCATTTAATCATCCTTAACAGACACTGAAACCATTTCCAAAAGATCGTTTACAAAAGACCCGAAACTACATTATCAGAGGAAACTTGTGGATTTGGATTTCAGGTGTCTTATTTTAGTTTATCGCACGTTCACACATTTCCTCCTGTGCAACGTCAGCATTACTATCACATCTATTCAGTACACAAGGTGTTTATCATACAGGATCCTGCTGCCTTTGATGTCTGAAGCCCCTCTGAATAAAAGGCAAGCTTCATTAATAAAGATGAGCGAGTTTATCATAAATCTTTGACTTTTACTGCTGTGTCCAGATGGAGCGCTGCTTCCTCTCCTGTTCACTCTCTGCTGCTCCCGCCCGGCGGCACGGAGCCGGCCTCAGGGCTGAGTGGAGGACACAAAGACAGGAGGAGGAGGTGTGAGGAGAAGCCCTGCCCGTCTGTCCGCCTGTCTATTTGCGAGTGTCTCCAACTTTAATGAAGAAAAAAGGAAGCGCTCCTCTAAAGGGCGATCTAAGTGTTCAAGTGCACACTCTGCACATTCCCTAATTAAGAAGTCTACAGGGATGCTGCCTGAAAGCCGGGCGCATATACACAAGCTGTATGTATGGTGATAGATAGAGCCCCGCGAAGCTGAGAAATGCACTGAGAGCTGAACGCAGGCGGGATGCAAAGCAGAAAATTAATCCACAAAGGGAATAAGGAGGTCCTCAGGGGTAAAATATTCAGCTGACGTTAGTTGAGTCGGTTTAAAGATGCAGATAGAGGTTCGCTCACCTCATGTTCACGTGTTGTAGTAACAGTGTGTAAAAGAATGTGTCTGTACAGGATGTTTGTGAATCAAAGCTGTTTCGACTCTGTATGCAGAGTTTCCCAGGAGACCAGACGTCAGAATCAGCTGTTTTCTGCATCTGTCAGCTGAACACAGTAATCAATGAAGTGCATGTGTACCTGTGTGTCCCAGCGCGCTCCCTCCATGTACAGGCCGTGTACGTACGCTCCTTCACGAGGAGGTAAACTGAAGTCCTCGCGGTTCTTCTTGGTGACGTCACACTGCAGACCCATGCTGTCTAGAGGCCACTCGTTCCTGTCAAACACAGTAAAGGTTACTGTGTCAAATGTGAAGGGCAATGCAGCCTACGAGAACCACCTGCTACCAAAGCGTAGAAAATGATTGACTAGAATTACTTGAAAGTGTTTGATTGTGGGATCATTTGATTTAATTTGCATGTTTAAACTCAACCTGCAAATATTTACCCTTACACTAAGTCAGAAAACCTGTGTCTGAATGAACCAGCCTGCTGCTGCTAGCTACTTGAAGCTGACCAGGTCCCAGTCTGATGACCTGTTAGCTAGGATCAGTACCAGGTCCCAGTCTGATGACCTGTTAGCTAGGATCAGTACCAGGTCCCAGTCTGATGACCTGTTAGCTAGGATCAGTACCAGGTCCCAGTCTGATGACCTGTTAGCTAGGATCAGGACCAGGTCCCAGTTTGATGACCTGTTAGCTAGGATCAGTACCAGGTCCCAGTTTGATGACCTGTTAGCTAGGATCAGTACCAGGTCCCAGTTTGATGACCTGTTAGCTAGGATCAGTACCAGGTCCCAGTCTGATGACCTGTTAACTAGGATCAGTACCAGGTCCCAGTCTGATGACCTGTTAGCTAGGATCAGTACCAGGTCCCAGTCTGATGACCTGTTAGCTAGGATCAGTACCAGGTCCCAGTCTGATGACCTGTTAGCTAGGATCAGTACCAGGTCCTAGTTTGATGACCTGTTAGCTAGGATCAGGACCAGGGCCCAGTCTCACCCCTCTCTCTCTGAATCGGTCTTTATGATGTCTAAGTTCTCTTTCTATGTTTAGATATGTTTTGTATTGTTCGCTTTATTTTATCGCCAGTGAAATCTAAAATCCTTGAAATATCACGCGCCTCTCCCTTTGATGTCCGAACACAAACCGGTCCTACCTGCGAGCCATGGCCTGCATGATGGCGGTGAGGAAGGACTGTGGGTTGAAGAAGCCGGCGAGCCACACCGCAGAGGGTAAGATGAAGTCAGCTGACCACGTCTCCAGCTCCCTGATCCTGGCTAACAGGTCTGTGAACCACAGAGCGAGGCCGCACATGGACGGGTACGCCCGCTTCGTCCAACTGTCAGGAACCAGGTCCAGGAAGATGGCGTTCTGAAGGCTCTCCATGTCGCTGGTCATGGTTAGCTCGCCCTGAGGTGGAGGGGCAGGAGATTATACCGTCAAACATTAATGTCAAATTCAAATGAATATTTTGTAATGCAGAGAGACGGATGAACTAAGTCCCTCCTGCTTTCAGTCCTCACGCTACAAAGTCAATATCATCCGTGTGTCCTGCAAAACGTACGGTCCTACGAGGCTAGCTGAACGCTGCAGAGATAAAAACCTAACATGCAGTTTGTATTTAAAGTTTTAGGACTTTTTATCGTTCCATTCATTTGATCAATTCTGCCTTTTTATTTTATCCATGTTCTCACCTTTGTTACCACCCCCCATCCCTCTCTGATGATTTGATTTGCATCTCTTTTATTGTCGTTTGGACCTCGCCACCGTTGTAAAAGCGAGTTCTCCCTCAACGGGTTTTCCAAGGAATCAAATAAATAAATAATTAAAGCTAACCCAGCCAGAAAAATGCAAGAACTAGGCTAAGCTAGCACAGGAGTAAGACCAAATGGCTTCTTCTGTGTTTTAACTCTTGCCAATTTACAGTTCATTTATCAGACGAACACGAACACGGACATGTAACGGCACCAAGGAACAAGTGGCACAATACATTTAATCAAACTTGTGTTTTTAACTGTTCATGTGAAGGCGGACATTATTTTTAGCTGTTTGTTAAAGAAGGATGAGAATATTTTGCATTAATTCAAAGTGACTTGACATTTGATGCTATGTTTTTAGCTGTATGCTGTGTTAAAGGTCACATATCCTCCTCCTCTTCAGTGTAAATAAGTCTCAGAGCTCCTCTAAACATGTGTGTGAAGTGTCTTGTTCTAAATCCACTCTGATCCTGTATTTGATCATGCCTATAAACCCCTCTATTTCAGCCCTGCTCAGAACAGGCTGTTTCTGTGTCTGTAGCTTTAAATGTAAATGAGCTGTGTCTGACCACGCCCCTCTCTGGAAGGGCTGGACTCAGAGGGCAGAACAAACACCTAGCTGTGGCTACACAATGAACGGTGATTCATTTTTAATTGAGTCAGGTTGAATGCGATGTGTGATGGTGGCGGCTGCACTCGTCTTAATGACGGGGCGTGTCAGCATTTGATACTGGTATACTGGTCGCACTGGTGTATAAGACGCAGCGCTTTTCGATAGTTGAATTATTGATTCTTCTTTCTGTATCTATATTGACTCCTGTTTTTGTTCCTTTATAAAGTGTGAGAGCTTCAATTCAAAAACAACATGGGATTTTATTTCACTGGAACAGAAACTTTATTTCGTCCATCACATGATTCATTCGTTTGCTGTACTGGATGAACAAGCTGCTTGTTGATATAAAAATCTGACGTATAATTTGACTTTTTTCCTCCTCTTTCTGATCATTTCATTTATTTTAATTTGGACGACGGTTCAGACAGATGCCTCCTCCTATGGAAAACTTCTTTGTTGATTTATGAATTTTCATTAACAGGAAGGAAGCAGGAGCTCGACTTGTCTCTTTGTGTTTGTCTCAGCAGTTAAACATCGGAGGTGACACCTCGCAGCTGAAGGAGGTGTTAAACGGTAACAAGCCCTCAGAAAGTACCGACGCATGCATAAACATGAAGCACGCCATGAGATAAGAAAACACGCTGTAAGGTGCCCAAGAGGGGATGTAACTGAAGAGTAATGGGAGTGAGAGCAGGGGTGTCCTTCAGATACAGGAGCTGATGTATAGATACTCATATCAGACAGTCATAACGGTTGTTTATGAGGGTGATATCGTTCTGTAGATTGATCTGAATCAGTCCTTCCACCTTCACAACACTCCTCAGAACCATCCTGATATCTGTCGTATACCTCGGCACGATGAAGCTGCTCCGTCTCAGCGAGGCTAACATTCTCATAGTTCCTCTCCTTTCCTCTATAAAGGCGAAATATGATTCCATTTGCTGCTACAACAGTCTACATGGCTTTTAAATCACTGAGCCGATTTATTGAGGCTTGTAGTGTTGGGAGATCGAAGCCTCATAACTCCTGACAAACGCTTTTACACCCCCCCCCCGTCTCCCCCTCACCTCGCCCCTTTCTCTCTCTTCATTTTATTGTCAACACACGACTCGGGCAGCTCGACACACACACGTCTCAGTTCTTTCTGCTCTGAATCTCTGATTCATTCTAACGACGGGCTTCTGACACACAAAAGGAAAAAGGTTTTCACTTCCACAGCCGCCTGTCAGAGTCAACAGCAGCCAAGCACAAGAGCGTGAATCACAGGTGTTGATGATAATTGAGGGTTTTGTGATGGATTTCGAGGGACAGTTCAGCTGAAGTGTATTTGTTTTAAATTTTAGGTGCTTGGCTCGTTGCACAATCCCTCTGCGCCCGGTTTCTAACGATGGGGTTTTGATTTAGGTGGTTTCAGGGAGTCCCTAAATAAATATGACATAAGCCTTAATCAAGGGGGAGGCGGTAAATGATATATAATCCGTGCTCCTTGGTAGTTTAAATCTGCGTCTGACGGCATTTTAACTCATTTTAAATCTGGTCTAAAAAAGACACAAACCAGCAGAACACAGCCTGAAGAAGAGTCTCCACGTTACAGATAAAAGGATGAACACGACGTGTGAAAGGTCAGACGTGACAAATAACTTAACCTTAGATCATGTCAATCAAATCTAAACCCATGCACATTAAACACAGATCTATAATTCAGCCTCAAGAAGCTCGAGAACTTGCCTGGAAATCATCAAAATTATAATTCAGCTTCAGTTTCACAGTAAATCTGTGTCTGTTGTCTGTTTACCTACAGGTGGACTGAAAGCAGGAGCTGCTTACAACTCATTCTGCGTGTTTGAGGTGCTTCTTTTGTAAAAATGCATGTAGACTTATATACGCTGAAAGAAGAAGAGGGGTTCAAACTCATCCACAGCTTGAGGATTTGGGACGACGTGTTCACCTGCAGCAGGTGGAACACGAAGAGAATTACTAAAAGTTTTAAGGTGTTTTCAAAACTCTTTTAAGCCAGGTGTGTGTGTGTGTGCGTGTGTGTGTGTGTGCGTGCGTGCGTGCGTGTGTGCATGCGAGCGTGCGTGTGTGCACGTGCGTGTGTCTTTTGGTACTAATAGCAGACTGACTGACCTGTGAAACCATCAGTTATATCTAGATCACAAAGCTCAGAGGGCGTTATGTGGGCGTGGGAAGTCGAAGGGGCTCAATACCTAATTTTCCCCCCTCCAGCAGGTTAATCTGGCCGTGTGACTTTCTTTGTTCTCGATGAAACTAAGGTAGAAATCGCCAGAGAGGATGCACCGTTTTGTTGTTTTGTTCTCAGAACTTCTAACTTTGGAGCGTGTATAAGAAAAGTAAAAGCCTTTAACATGTATTCTTTCTCGTGGCCAGTAGGAGGCGTCTTCACGGGTTGCAAAAATATCTGATTACATAGAAGTCTATGAGAAAATAAGCCATCTGCTCAGTTTATGGTCTCAGTCTCTAATTTCGAGTGCTCTGGCCCGCTCTCCCTGCTCTGTTGCCCGGCTCTAAACCAGCACAGTTGGATGGATGGAATCTCGGAGCGTGGAGCGGTTTGTCAGTATTAAGATCTAGAGAAATGAAGATAAAGTTGTATGTAGGCTGTGTCTGGTCACAGTGGCACACAAGAATTCGAAGTTAACCTTCACGGAGGACGGAAGGCTGGTGGTGTTAGCACTGCTAACGTTAGCCACGCTCTGCAAACCTACGTGATGCTGTCCCCATGCAGATGTTGTGCCTGATTGTGACTGTTTTCTGAGTTTCTTCCCTTTAGAGGAGAAGACTAGTCTGAACTTAATTTGCATCAATGGACTTTGAAATCAGAAAAAAAGAGGAGGGGTAGAAAAAAGTGGACATGGTCGTGGGGGGGGGGGGGGGGGAAAGGCCAACCAGGGATGCCAGTGTTTCAAAGAGAGCTCTGGCGCCCGTGTGGTCGCACTGATTAGTGCGTTGTTTTTTCCTGCATTTCTATTGGCTGGTTAGTTGTCATAGATCGTTGAAGCATTCACATTTCTGAGATGATCGTCCTAAATTTATGACACTGTCAGATATTTGTTGCAGGCTATCTTTCAGTAAGATCGGTGATCTTTGATCCTCTCTTACAGAGAGAGGTAGGATCATTTAGTAGCCACGACCACAGACATGACCACGATTCATCATCGTGGTCATGTCTGTGTACCTGACATTAAGTGTAAGCAGGCTAAGAGCTGAGATTTCTCTGTTCCTTGATAGTTACAAGAAATGTTTATTTTTCTCCCTTCAACTAAAAGTCAAAATGAAACACCTGGGAATGGGTGTTAAATAAAAACTTCATAAATGTAAAGTCAGAATATTTGTATTTGTAGGTCGAGGCTTTTGTCTCTTACATTTTTCTTCACTTTCTCTCAGTTGCATAAATTATTTTGGATCTGATCCCCTGTTAGAGCTCCCCTGCAGAGATCACAGTCTTCTCACCTTGAGTCCCAGGTTGAGCTCACGGAGGGAGCGTCTGATCTCCTGAGTGAGCAGGTTCATGCGCTCACACTCCTGCAGCGCCACCACCTGGTAGGGAGTCCTCTCCTCCGCCTTCCCCAGCAGCTCGGCCATGTTGAACTCCTCCGGGAGCTTCTCCATGATCTCCTCCAGCACGGCACGCACCTGACGAAGGAGCAGGTCAGAGAACGAGTGAGTGACTGGTGGTAAAAAGTAAGGTCTGAACTTTTTAAATTTTATGATTTAAGACATGAAGACATGAAATAAGAGAGAGAATACTGGTTGAAGTAAAAGACTCGGGGAGATTGGTTTTATCTGTGTCAGATAAACTCAGTGCTGCCGACGCTGACAGTCTGAGAAACTGTTACAGTCTGAAAAAGAAGGTCCCATAAATATTCATGAAGATATATTTTGCAAGGCAGCTCTTTGTTTTCAATAACAGTCTAATCCCTCCAGAAAATCAATGCTCACATCATATTTTTGTGGGTAAGTGATGAAAGCTAACGCCCGTGTCAACATTTTCCCAAGGCAGCCAGCGTTGGCGATCAATCAGAGGATTAGGTGCCGAACAAAGGATATGAGGTCATCATATCTATGGATTTTTCAGTTCAAATATCTGATCTGTGTTTGGCAGCTAAAGAGCACGCTGAATACAAAGTGAGTCTGGTTAGCAGCTCTGCACGGCTGTCATCTGTTCAGACAGGAGGATCCAGGAATCTCAGCGATAAAGGTCACACAGTATTATACTTCAAGGAGCAGAAACACACGCACACACACACAGACACACACAGACACACACAGACACACACTCATGCATGCACAATCCACGTGCAGGGTGTTGGACGGATTATTTGTACCAGCTAAACTAGACTTCTATCTTTAAATCAGGAGGAGTTCAGGCAAAGTTTTATCTTTTGAAGAAGACTTAAAAGTTAAGATAAATTGTTTGTTCATAACATGGAAACAAAAAGATAAACTATATAGACATCTTGATAAGAGTTACAGTAATTGAAAAGCCATCTGAAATGAACGTCTTATCCCTTTAAAATCTTGTCCTGTACATTTATAATCAGTGTTTTCAGACGAACAATCTCCTCCTGCTGTCTTCCAAAAGTCAATTTAATCATTAATGTGAGTCGGCGCCCGCACATCAGAGAACAGCACAGAAAACATGACAGCTACTTTACTGACTTTGTGTCTTATTTTGAGTCATGTTAGTCAGATACAGACAGAACACTCCGGGATGTCTCCTTAATGAAGGCTGTCCACGTTGTGTACCTGTGTGCTTGTGTTCGTGCATGAACTGTACCGTGCAGAAGCGTGCCAGGGACAAGGAAGTGTACGGAGCACTCACACTAATCAAACGTACTAGACTCTGAGGGTGAAGCGTGCTTAGGGCCGGCACGGATTGCCTAGTGTGAGTGCACCCTCAGTGTGACCTGTTGCTTTAAGTTAGAATCGTCTTTTGCACTAAAGAAAAAATATTCTTAAAATGAGGCCATTATTTAAAAAAGGAGATTTTAGAAGAGTAATCAGGGTGATGGTAAAAGTATAAAAAGTCGTAACAAACCAACATTTTGTTGCCTGTTGCGAGTAATAAAAGCACAAAAGTTACACTCAAAGAGCCGGGACCTTTTTTATGAGATCAAAAAAGTGTCACTAGCTCCATTGAAGGATTCTGCAAAGCTGCACTCTCTCTCTCACAGAATATTTGTTTGAGCTTTTACACTCAAATAAGCTTCATTTCAGAGCAGTACTGAACCAGAAAATGTACCAGAAAATGCCATCTCTGTAAAAATCACCCAGGGTGCTGTCACAGGCCCTGAACAGTTGGCCCGCAATTTATTTTCACTTGAGTGTGCAGCGGCGACAGAAATGTCACCTGTTGTCATCACACATTTAAGGTTTGTTCCTCGAGCCCCGGAGTTCAGCGAGAGTGTCTCGACTGTGTGGAAGGTTTCGGTTTACAGATGTGCTCGGAGTATCTCCATGTATGAAGGCTTGACTTTTCAACACTGAAAATCCCATTAGAATCACAGCTCGAGAACAAATGTGATCCTCACTGAACTGATACTGAGTCTGCCGTGAGGAGTCCATGCAGCCACACACCGCTCACACTCACAACATTTCATTGTAGAGGATAAAGTTTCCTAAGGTAGCCAACACTTTAAACTACACTCAGAGGGGAGGCGAATAAATCGATGCAGAAGAGAATTGGACATGGTTTGAGTTGAGGGAATGGAAAAACAGCAAATACAAAGTCCTGAGTTTGAATAATACACTGAGACATTATGTGTTTGTTTGTCTTTTTGGCTGATCAAAATTCTACAGACAATATTTAAATACTCAGATAAAGTGAAAATCTGGTTTGAGGTTCTCCCGGAGAGAATAAAGGTTTTAACTGTCTTCCTGTGTGACGATTTCTCGTGTTCAGCGACGTCTACAGCGGTCGGTTTCTGTGCAGCTGTGTCGCTCTTACAGCTCCGTCTGTTTTCACTTTGTGGAGTTTTACTAGCTACAGTGCAGTAGTCGAGCTCTCAGCCTATGGTGAAAGTTGTGAAGTATCCTACAGACCCACAGCCCATGAGTCGTACTGCCTGACTTCGCTGGTCCCTCTTTAACTTCAATTTAGGACTCTTTCAGTCAAACCAGCACTCAGAGAAAGGATGATAAAAAGCAGCGCAGCCAGACTGGTTTGTATCCCAGCACAGCGTGCAATACACAATGAATGGGGAGGAATTTTTAATAGCACAAGGTGGCGTGCAGTGGTTGATAGTCATACTCTGGTATATTGGTCACACCGCTGACGCAGAACACTTTTTCGGTAAAGTGCGTCGTAATACACTTCACTACTTTAATTGTCACGTCTCATCATTACAGAAAAAAACGACATATTTAGGGACCATGCATAGGTCCTTAAGGGGGGATAGGAAAGGTTGTTCAATGTTCTTACATAGAACTAATAAGAGAAATACACGTTAGCATCAAAGGTCAATAATAAAGTCAAATGTTGACGATTAACTGAAAAAGTTGCTGAGAAGGAAAAAACACGGGTTAAAAAAACGTTAATGTAATACTGCAGAGACATTATCTTTAAGACACTTTAAAGTCCAGAGAGGAAAACAAATCAAATCTAAATCCAATGAATAATAATGATGGAGCCGCAGCAGACAACACAACGTGTCATCACGGCGTCCCAAAAGGTTCTGCATATTTCTGTCTTTACTCGATGAGAAATCAACATTTGTTTTGGTCCTGGTGAAAAAATAAACATCTCAAACATGGTTCAGATAACAGACCTGTGTGGAAACTATTTAAAAAAGTAAATGACATCTACAGAAATCTAAGAATGACTTGACTGAAATGAATCCAAGTCTCTTCTCAGCTTAAGATCATTCATTGACACCAACAGTGTTTTATTTATAAGTTCCTAATGATCATTTCTAGATTCTAAAATCTTCTAAAATATGAGGATTTTTCTTTTTCCTGTTATATATGAAGTTGATCTTCAAATCTTTCTGTTGAAAAAAGTATCTGGAGAAGTTGGAAATGACATTCCTAAAGCTCGCCGTACACTGCACGGTTTTATAAACTCTGTGGTGTAATATCAGCTCACACTGTACGACTGAATCATTCACGACTAAAGCTCACGAATTGATGTGCTCACACTGATTGTTGGGCACCATCTGAGAGCTCACACAGGTTTAAACTGGACGGAGCATTCACAAGTGTTACTAGAAAACTCCCACAGGAGGAGGTTGTCTCCTGCACAGCTCAAATACACAAGCCAAAAAAACGTCTCACTCACTCTCACTCAGCATCACCGATAAACACAAGCTAACTAGCAGCTAAATCAGAACGAACACTCCCTGTCAGCTGAAGGTCTGCAAATAAACCCTGCTAACGTTTATTTCATGATGTGTGGATGGGGGTGGGGCGGTGGCAGCTTAAACAGTCATGACTGCTGTTGCTATGGTGATTTCAAACACTGTCAATTTGTGCAGGCACAATTAAAAAAAAGTCCAGAAGTCGGGGAATCGGCTCGTGTCTCTGCTCTCACTGTGCGAGTGTGTGCAGTGGTACAACCAAAATAATAAGCATGACAGAAAATCATGGTCATGAATTTCTACCCAACAATACGGTTGGTCCATAATGAGAAGCTCTCCCAATTTGGTGTGGAAGAATTCGACTGGTCTGTGCAGAACACCGACCTCAAACCAATGGCGTGCATTAGGCATGAGCCGCGCTGCTTCCTCTGGCCGTTCGAAGGCTCTGACCTGTTAACGTGCATGCCAAACTTAAAAGTAAAGACGTTTTGCAGTCGTCACACGCTGCTCTCTCAAGTCTATGTAAAGCCAGGATAATTTGTCTTGTCTTACCTTTTCCTCTCGTGTCGCCCCTCCTCCCTCGCCGACTCCCCCGTCTCTGGGCTGCATCTCCAGCACGGTGCGGAAAAGCTTTTCAGAGGTTTGTGTCAGGAAGCCAATCTCAGCGTTGGGATGAAGGCCGTACAGGTAGGGCGACTCAGCAGGTAGGGTGTCATCAATGTACTGGAGCAGAACAAATTCACGTTAGGGTCAAATTGTATTTTCTCTTTATGTGCTTCTACGGGTCACAAAAACAAAAACTATCATATCTTGTTTTAGTGCTATGCAGATGACACCCACATGTACCTTTCCAGCCAACCGTCTGAAGCTGCTAAATTATCTTTGCTGCACAATTGCTTTGCTTAGTTTGGCCCCTTATAAGATCAAAGTAAGCAAAAGCAACTTCCTTCCTTTCTATCTATAGGCAGTAATTAGGAGGGAAGACTTTTAGTTAATGGCTGATGAGCTATAAGCACTTTTTTCAGACTGATTTTCCCTTGCACAAGTGCCGTAACTAAGCTCTGCCATCTTCACGTCTTTGTTCATTCTTATTGATCCTGCGATGGCGTAATATTCGTGTCCCAGTCTGTGAATTTACAATGCGTTTCTGCGTTGTGAAAGCCCGACACAGCCGTAGCTCCACAAACACACACCTGTTCTCCCCCGCTGGCTCCGCTCAAACGGTATCTCCTCTCGAACGCCTCTGATACTACCTCTGAAGATGGTACGGAGGGGGATCACTACGTCCCCCCATTACGCCTCTGCGACATTCAGACTGAAGGTGAAACGCCACAGGGGCGTACATATCGCGGCTTAGAATGGCAGCCTGAACAGAACTATAGATTGTAGTCAGGTCGAATAAGGTACTAGCCAGTATGACACTAATTAGCATGCCTATTAGCAACTAGCTAACGGTGAATATTAGTAAACGAACTCGAGCTTCTATATTTCTTTTCTCGTCTTCTCCTCAAAGCTCTTTCACACCGCAGGTCACACCTCCACATTCACACACTGATGGTAGAGGCTGCTGAGTAAAGAGTCCATCAGTATTAACTCATCCATTCATACACATTCACTCACTGATGGTAGAGGCTGCTGAGTAAAGAGTCCATCAGTATTAACTCATCCATTCATACACATTCACTCACTGATGGTAGAGGCTGCTGAGTAAAGAGTCCATCAGTATTAACTCATCCATTCATACACATTCACTCACTGATGGTAGAGGCTGCTGAGTAAAGAGTCCATCAGTATTAACTCATCCATTCATACACATTCACTCACTGATGGTAGAGGCTGCTGAGTAAAGAGACCATCAGTATTAACTAGGGATGTAAAGATTAATCGTGAGGCAGTTAAAAATCGATTCAAAGCTGTCAAGGTTCACATCGATTCTCTGAAAAATGAATCGCAGTAACAGGGTCCGAAATCCACACCCGCCAAGCGCCAAATGCGGGTAGATTTTCCGTTTGTTGAGTACATTTCAGAGGGCTATCTGCCACAGGGCGGGTAAATATTTGACCAGAAAGTCATAAAAACTATGCTATGAGTATTAAGCACGTTTTATTTAGCTGCAGCCGGCTTTCCCTACTCCTCTCTCTGCTGTCATGACTGAGAGCATCGCGGAGCACGCTGCCTGAGACACACCAATTTCAGCGCAAACGCGCGCACACATACACACACACACAGCGCGCGCGCGCCCCTTTTAACTTAAAGTGCATCAGCACGTAGCCTACAGTTGATCCGTGATCCGTACGGACCGAGTCGGGAACATGTGATCCGGTCAAACGGTCGATTCGACTTTTCTCCGTTCACTCGTCTGCAGCTAACATAACGATAGCAACGTCCTCTCACAGCCTGCCGTAGTCTCAGTCTGTGAACGTCTCCACTCAGACTCTGTGAAACAGCGCTGCGTTATAAACACTGCAGATATAGTGCGCGCTAAATGCACGCGCAGCAGGAGCAGTCAGAGATACACACACGTCTAATAAAGAACAGGCTGATTATATTGTATAAGTGTCTAATAATGTCAAAGCTAAATCAAGAGAACACTTGTTTTGTGGAATAATAATGTATTATTCTCTGATGGATTTTAGTTTTTAGTCTGTAATGTTGTAATGCAGGGGGGTTCAGAGGGGAGCAGGGGGGGTCTGGGTATACCTATTTAAAAAATAAAGGCCAGCAAATATATTTTTTAATTTCTCAATTCCCTGATCTGATAAAATGATTGAATCTGTGACTTAAATCTGTGATTGATTCAACAGAACATAATGCCTTCTCAATTAAATGTACTGTAACAGATGTGTATGTGACACAAAAACCCTATTTGTTATTTCTGCCGTTAAAAAATATGTTTGACCAGTGAATTCTTTCATTCAAAAAGTAAAAAAGTTAATTTGGGACCCTGCATGTGATGAGTGTCAGCAGCTGTAGAGCAGAGGCGGTTGGTTGTAACAAGCAGGCGTTACTATGGCAGCTGTGAAGCCAAACTATACTAAGAAACAGGTTTGTAGCCCTGCTCACCCAAACGAGTGTAAGAGCCAAAGAGATTACGAGGTGCATTAGTGCTTTCATGAAAAAAATTAAAGGAATCTTTTTTAGTTATAATTTTTCTTCAGTCTCATTTTGTAAAATAAATCGTGAAAGAATCGTATCGTGAACCCAGTATCGTGAATCGTATCGTATCGGGAGGTGAGTGAATCGTTACATCCCTAGTATTAACTCATCCATTCATACACATTCACTCACTGATGGTAGAGACTGCTGAGTAAAGAGTCCATCAGTATTAACTCATCCATTCATACACATTCACTCACTGATGGTAGAGGCTGCTGAGTAAAGAGACCATCAGTATTAACTCATCCATTCATACACATTCACTCACTGATGGTAGAGGCTGCTGAGTAAAGAGACCATCAGTATTAACTCATCCATTCATACACATTCACTCACTGATGGTAGAGGCTGCTGAGTAAAGAGACCATCAGTATTAACTCATCCATTCATACACATTCACTCACTGATGGTAGAGGCTGCTGAGTAAAGAGACCATCAGTATTAACTCATCCATTCATACACATTCACTCACTGATGGTAGAGGCTGCTGAGTAAAGAGTCCATCAGTATTAACTCATCCATTCATACACATTCACTCACTGATGGTAGAGGCTGCTGAGTAAAGAGTCCATCAGTATTAACTCATCCATTCATACGCCGCTGACGAAGCAGCAGGAGCAACTTGGGGTTAAGTGTCTTGCTCAAGGACACATCGGACATGTGGCTGCAGGAGCTGGGGATCAAACCCTCGACCTTCCAAGTTTGAGAGACGACCGACTCTACCACTGAGCCCTAGCCGCCCCTAATATTATGACCTTAATTTAAAGTGTCACCAAAAGGTGTTCTTGAGTTCATTAATGTTTGATATATTAGAATACTCTTTTTTAAAGTAGAGTTAAAGTTCTCATTGAAAAAGGTAAACAGTATTTTTACATTCCAGCTTTCTTTGATATTTCCTTCCCCTCTAAAGCCGGTTCAGTTTGTCGTCTGGGTCGGACTCTCACACAACAAAAACACTGATGCGTTTTATTTCAGTCGTATCATTTAGTTTACAGCTCAATAAAAACTGTGTGCTCTTCAAACACACAATATTTCAGCACTCACCCCGACTTCCCCTTAGATTCTCTTTTATTTATAGACCAAAGATTGGCATCTCCCATTACTTCCTGACAGAAAAGTACCAAAGTCATTTTCCCCTCTCAGGTGTTTCTTCTAAAGGACTGCTGACAAAGGACAAGAATGGAGGCATATGAATGATGAGATATTTCTGGGGGAGATTCAAACACGCGGGATCAATTGACAGACTGTTAATGACCATAACAAGGGGAAGGAAATGTGGCGTTATCCATCTGCTGCTCCATAATGAATATCAATATGCTTTTAAGTTGGTGCAGATGAAAGTGGGAGCCCATCTGAGAAAGGCGTCTTTCAGTGGGGCACTTAGATTACATGAAAAAAAGCTCCTCTAATCATAATGTCCTGATGAAAGTTTTGATGGGGAATATATTGGCCTTTAATTCAGAAGCACTTTGTAGTCGCTGCGCTTGATCTCTGAACGTGCTGGCTAACTTTTACTGATTGCATACACCTGTACAGTGTTGAAAGAGGAAGAAAACTGCTGAGTCACTTCTCCTCTGTGTGCCTCTTCCAGCCTTCTCCTCTCCTAAATATACTGTTTGCTCCAGATGGCTGTGAGGGAGGCGATGGCCTAACAGACCCCCGGGGACCCGCAGGCCTTAACAGCCCCTGTTCTGCGGCCAAATCTCCACCACTCAGCCCCCGAGCCGGTCTGTGTGGTGACAGCCGAATGTAAAACACTCCAGCCCTTCTTTCCCGAGTCACACACTGACAGCCTGGATGTGCCCGCTGAGCAGCACCCGGACTGAGGGAAAATTAAATACGAGTCATACTCCACAGTCTCTCTGCTTCCCCGGGGGCCTCATGGGGAAAATCTGGACTGTCTGCCTGAACACATTTTGTGAACTGCTGTTATTCTTAGATATGTTGGCAGTTGTCAGTTTTTCTTAAGAGACACGCTGGTGAAGCTGGTTCCTTCTGTCAGAATAAAAAACACTCCTTCATATTCCACACTGGAACTACCACAACATGTTTGGCCTTGTTCATGTATTCATGTCTGACCAGAATACACACTCTTTCAGGCCTTTTTTGAAATTATTGCAGTAGTTGAAACACGCAAGGACGAAACTGATTTGGAATTTCGTCAATAATCAGCTACCTCTACTTGTTGCTTTATTTTTTTCAGTTCAGCGTCACACCTTTATCAGCCATAATAAGTCTCGTGTTTTAAATCTAACAATTCTAACGAGCTGCTTTTACTGTGTTTCAAGTCACATCATCATAATTATTAAAAGGGCCAATCAGTGAGATATCTCCTGACTCTATGATCAGACATTAAGGAAACATGCTATGTTGAAGTGCTGGCTTCTCTGACAACAATGCAGCAGCCAGTATGTCCTCCTTCTAACTTTAGATTCTGGTCCTGAATGGTCTGGATTTGTTTGGACCAGATATGAAGGGAGACACAGAGACCTTGGTTCTTGTAGCCACAGCCAATCCTATCAGTACAGCTGTGACTGCTGTCAGGCCCAGGAACCAGCTTAATGTCTGTACAGACATACAGAGATGTCATCAGAAGACTCCATACTACATACTTTGTCCACAGGGGGCGTCAAAATCCAAACATGCAGAAAGATCCTGACAGTTGCTTTAAAGGTCACATATCCTCCTCCTCTTCAGTGTAAATAAGTCTCAGAGTTCCTCTAAACATGTGTGTGAAGTGTCTTGTTCTAAATCCACTCTGATCCTGTATTTGATCATGCCTATAAACCCCTCTATTTCAGCCCTGCTCAGAACAGGCTGTTTCTGTGTCTGTAGCTTTAAATGTAAATGAGCTGTGTCTGACCACGCCCCTCTCTGGAAGGGCTTGGGTGGCTCGGGCTTTCTCGCTCCATGTCCTATTGTTTACGGTGAGAAGGCAGACTCAGAGGGCAGAACAAACACCTAGCTGTGGGAGTGTCACCCACCTGGGGGAGGGGTTGCTGCCCTTTGTGATGTCATGAAGGGAAAATCTCCAAACGGCCTGTTTGAGCACACATTTTCTGAAAAGTGGAGCAGGCAAAAGACGGAGAGGATGGACTTTTCTCATCATTGGGGGGTTTGTAGACAGACTAGAGACACATGTTAGAGTTAGAGAAACATGGGGAAGTGGATTTTATGTTTGATACTGATGCTATCTATTAGTGTCTACTTTATCTTCTAGGTCAGGGCAGTATTTAAGTTCAACGTATATCCACTGAAACATCTTGGCAAGCTTTTCCTGAGTAGTTTACTGTAGCTGTCTGTCACCACATTTGACTTAAAGTGAATCATTTCAAACTTTGTTGCAAGAAAAAATACTGATGAGCTTCAGTTTACTCCAAAGACTGTTTGTCTTTCATCCTAAAGCATGCTGGGAAACGCTCCCTCTCTTTAGTTTTAGTAAACAGATGGATGAAAGTACTCAGATTACAAACAGACTTATTGAGTTCATTCAGTGAATATTATTTGGTCCATTAATCATCTCTTCACATTATTTCCTTTCCCTGTTTCTTGACTTTTTTATTCCTTCTTTGCTCACATTCGAGTTCTGCAGACTTTTTCTCTCCGCCCCCGCTCCACCTCAGAAATATTTATGTAACTCAAACTACAATCTGTTCTGTCCCCGGGACTCATATGGGAAGAGTTTTGTTGTTATTGATTTAGCATTGAGTTGTGGAAGTGTACACAGTACACAGGGAATATAGATGGTGGAAAAGCCTTTTAATTACACTGATTCAATTCAAGCTATATTAAACCAGTATCAATCTGCTGGAGGCCATGGAGAAGTTTCTCAGAGACCTCAAACACACCCGGGACGTCACTGCAGTAATCTTAACCTTTCAAACTCTTTAACGTTGTCGAGCCTACAGTCAGACTTCTGCTTGGTATTGTCAACTCGTCATTTTTCTTAAACCTGTGAAACTTAAGCTACGAAGGTGTTCAGACACAAGAACCAACTAAATGATTACAAATGGGCCGTAAACAACAAAAATAAGACGATTATCAAAAGCTTGATTTGTTTTGCTAATAAATCCACAAAACCTTGATGTTCACCTTTAATGTCGTCAGTCTGAGAAACCTAAAGCGAAGTGTTACGTGATTATTTATTTGATACTTACGGCAGTAGAAACTCTCGATTAGAAACTCTCGGCAAACATTGCCATGGTAACAGGGAGCTCCACCAATCAGACACGTCACTGTGACACTCTATGATTGTGGGTAGTGTAGTTCTTTTCCCCGATATCGTTAATAAACCATGTTGTTCTTAAAACGAGGTTGATATGAGGGCTGGGAATCTTTGGCTGTCTCACGATTCCATTCAGAATTTATTTTTGATTCAAAACGATTCTGGATTCAAAGTCTATTTTTGAATGAGTACTTACTTCAGGATCTACTCCAGTCATCTGTGAACATTTTATGCTGCTTCATTTAGCATCCTGCTGCGCTAAAGAGCTAGCCTTAGCACTTAGCAGGGAGTGACTGATTAGCTGAAAAAAAATACATCGATTTTTGGAAGTTATGAATCGATTTAAAATCTCAGAAGATAAGAATCTCGATTTTTACATAAACTGATTCTTTCCCACCTCTAGTTTAAATCAGACGAACTTGTGTCTCCTACAGGAGCATAAACCATCGTTTCACCCTCAGGTAGCTCGTGGTCAGGTTACCTGTAATGGTTATGACATCATGGCTAATAATGAAAACCGCTATGGAGAAAATTAAGTGTTTACACTGTTGAGCCCTTTTTAGAAAGTTTACGCAAACAACACTTTTTGTGGTAAGTTAGCGGCTGCTGTTAATAGAGTCACTTGTTTTTTGTCTCCGTGTTACAAGCGGGCTAGAATTCAGCTGGTCCAGTCCGGCTCACCTGGTGGTAGCTGTTGTAGTCCATGTTTCCAGGCAGGGGGAATCCAGGCGCCAGGTGCAGCTCCCCCTCCATCATCTCCGGCTTTATAAACTCCTCCAGGTACGTCCGACACAGACGGCGGTCCCAGTCGTCTGTGATGTGACCCCCGTACATGATCTCACCGAACAGGTAGCGCAGGTCATCAAAGGGCACCTGAGTAATGGACACAGAGAGGATGTTGCTTTAAAAGAAAGGCGGCCTGTGGCGATTAAAAAAAGGTCACGTGTTTAGACTTCAAATTAAGATCAAAACAGTGTATCTGATATAACTCAGGATGAACAGGTACACATCTACCTTTGGATTGGCCTCCAGGTAGTTGTAGAGGACGTTGATGGAAATGGTGAGGTCTCCGGTGTTAAACGGGTACGATCTGTTCCAGCCCTGAGGACCAAACTTCCTCCTCTCTGCCACCACGGCGTGGAAGTAACACAGGGCGAACAAAATGCTCTTAAACTCGTTCTCCTTCGCACACATCTCCAGAGAGTCCTGGAAAACAAAAACAAATCAAAGAGGCACACTTTAAAAACACACCTGCACACTGCAGAAGACGGCGGTCAGCGCCGCCTCTAGTTGATAGACGGGGTTTAGAGAAAAAGTACTTAAAGTTTCATTAACGTTGCGTTACTAAAACTTCTCTGAAAAATGAACACTCGGACATCAATCAGCCGGATAAGAACTAACTACAAAGAGAGAATCCATGTTTGAGAAAGATGTGTCGACATGTCCGTTCATCCCGAATGGATGAGGTGGATCTTATGACCTCATGACCACACATCCTTAGTTTATCTCAGCCTGAATAAATACAAGCATGCACCATCTTTGAAATCTTTAGAAAAGTGAAGTTTGATTTGAGTTTCTGCTGACCGCAGCACTTTGTGACTCAAACAGCTGATCTGAAACATCTGCTGCATGTGTTCTAACACTGAACTTATTACGACAGTTAATAAACAAAGAGTCAGAGGAAAGCAAAGTGAAGCAGAGAACTTATTTAACATACAGAGGACACTTGACTTCTTCAAGGATTTATGTACAATTTGAATAAATGGCAAAGCGTCTGCGGTGGTATATCGGCTAGCTTCTCGGCTTCTCACATGAAGGGCTAACTGTTCCCCACTGCTGATAAGTAACTCATGCAAATCTGCTTTAAAAGAACCAAAACCTTCCCGTCAAAGGAGCCAGGTCAGTGTGTAACGGGTAAGAAGTAGTGGCAGGCGGCCTTGTGATCATTTTTTTTGTTCAGCGTACTAACAGACAGACAATGAGATGACTAGATAGCAATAAACCCCGCCATGAGATTCCCTTTTAATTGTCACAACTTGTCAGGCGCTTCAGCCTCCAGCCGTCTCCTGGGCTCATTATTCGAGACAGGCAAATAAAAAACTCTACGTAAATGGCGTTGTAATCTCTGGGGGGGGAGACAGTTAAATAAGCATGCCAATAACCCCCATGGAAATAGGACGGCTAAATTCTCTTTATTCCTGCATGTGTCATGGTGAGTGCTGATGTGAAGGCCTGTTCACTCCCACGGCTGCAGAGCCTTGGGAGCTGAGTGCTGCGATGCACACACACACATACATACACGTACAGTGCGATGCAGACGTGCACACACAGACCTACACAATCCCCTCCACCCCTCCCTGTACTTAATATTCTGCACGGTGCTCCTCTGCTCAACACAGCTGAAAGAGATGCAGAGCCTCTCTATTCATGACCTGTGGACTGCAGAGAATTGACATGCAGGCAGATCGCAGAGAGACACACACAGAGATGAACATGCACAGAAAAACATCTCCAAGAGGTGCAGGAATAGCAACAGGTGTTTAACCCTCTAGATGCCATGGAGCCTATGTGTACCCTAAAGTCCAGTTCGTTTGGCCAGTGTGACCGCTCCGTACCGTGCTCAGGCACGGTACACTTCCTTGGCTTTGGCACGCTTCGGAGAGGTGTGCTTCGGCACGGTACAGTTCATACACGAGCACAAGCACGCGGGTACACAACGCTGCCAGCCTTCATTATGGAGAAATCCAGAGTTTTATGGCTGTATCTGACTAAACATGACTCAAAGTAAGTCACAAAGTAGCTGTCGTGTTCTCCATGTTGTTCTCCGATGTGCAGACGTGCCGGCCAGCGGGGGGGGCCAATTGGCTTGGAGTACGGCACGATACAGATTGCCAGTGTGATGGCGCCCTAAGACTTGACATGGATCATAAGGCTGAGGTGTGTTTTTTGTGTAAATTAAATAATGCTTCAGCTGGTTAACATCCCTGTCTTTTATTTTGGGCTTTTTAGATCTTTATCTATAGAGATAGAACAGTAGACAGAGAGAGAGAGAGTGGGGGATGCCACAGGTGGGACTCGAGCCTGGGCTGCCCACCTAGAAGACTACACCCCTGCACATGGGCCACGCACTAACCGCTAGGCTACTCCAACGTCCCTGTCGTTATTCACATCTGTGAGCCGTAACATTTTGTTCTGAGAAGTCCCGACCTGTGGTGCGTCATGGACATCGTGGAAGGCATTGTGACGTAAGTTTGTGCTTAAAATTTCCTCACATAATCACCATTCGCAGCAACCTTTCCGGCGGTCACTGCAGGAGGCTGGGGCTTTTTTTGTTGTTGGCTGGGATCAACGCATGAATTTCGTTTAATTTTTAAACATTTCCTCATGTGCTTTCGATGTTTTCCTCATGTAAGCTGCAAGAAACTATAAATAAATATTTAACCACAGTATCTAGCTTTTAATCATTACAGTGCTGTGTGGAATCGAATGTGGGACTTTTGCTTTCTTTGAAAAGTCGAGCGTTCAGCTGTCAGACTGAAGGTTCACTCTCGAAGCAAACAGAAAGAAATGCAGCGTTGGATCACTTATTTGTTATGAGGATTGAGAACACTGAGATGCAATGATGATATGTGTAGTGTACTTAAATCTCACCTTTAGACCTGTACGTAGGAGCTCTTTAATGTTTATAGCTCCTGTGTCGAGCTTCTCGTCCTATTTGTGTTTGTGCAACGAAACACGAGAGCAACCACGCTGCATCCGCCCAAAGATTTCCAATAAGAGAAACAGGCTGCAAGTTCAGCTGTTCCACTGAGCGTCCCTACAGGCCCGGAGCACTTCTCATGTGATATATTAAGCGTTTTTCAATTAGCTGTTATTTCATATTTTTGCAGCAGGTTCCTTCATCTGTTTTTTTTGTTTCTGAATTTGTAGGCGGTTTGTTTAAAGTGGCCCTCTTCAGCCTCCGTATAAACCAGGGCAACAAAGCGGATTCTGACATTAGGCAGAAATTAACTTTAGATTTTAGTTATTTAGGAAGAAGATACATTTATATGAGACCTATATGATTATTTTATGTGTTTTTAAGTTTAGACTCAAACTCTGCAACATTTTCATCGTCACATAAAAGAGGAAATTGTGATTTTTAAATTAGAGACTTCTGTTTAACTCCTCTGAGATCCAGAGGGTTAAATATGAGAGCAAACAGAGAAGTGAAAATCTTTCTTAACTCATTTTTCAACAGTACTGTACAAGTGTTATTCCATTAAAACCTACACCCTTTTACGAGACGTTACCTCTCCCCGCCCCGCCTCCGTCTCTCAGGCTTCTGGGGCTGAAATAAGCAGTGCAGCTGTGAGCGTCTCTCCGTGAAAAGGTCAAGAGGAAAGAAACTGTCATTTCTCTGGCTTAGTGCTGGCTTTAGCCACGCGGGTGGGCTATTACAGAGAGTTAGCCTACCATTGATTAGCTTTCACTGAGTACACATGACTGGAATATGCTTACCTCAGTGGACCTCCCTGTGGCTCTGCATAAGGCAGGGCTCACGGGCACACTGCACTTATCAAGCAGATAGACATCAGCAAAGTAAGGAGGGTGGAGGTGGACAGTGAGGAAGAGGAGCACTCAGGTAATGGTGCAGAGGAGGAGGAGGAGGCAGTGAAGCTCTGAGGTAATGCAAGTCTTAGATAGAGAGGAGAACTGATAAGGCAGCGAGCGCACTGATCCATCCTAACTACAGCGGCTACAGAGCGTGATACTGTCCGACCACTCTGATAACAAACACAAAAAGCAGCAGATTGACTTTGTTGTGATCTTCGTCCTGACGTTATAAAACCTGTCTCCCTGCAGTAACTTTTAACGTCTGTGTGTGCTGCACTCACATCTGTCCGCTGTGGGTCAGAGACAATTCCAGTGTGAGTAAGAGGTGACTCTGTGCAGCTGTCAGCGCCTACATTTCTGCAAATTGGAAACTTGATGAGAAATCTGGAGTGAAAATTGGAGTGTGTTATGTCAACCGCCACTCTCAGCACACAGGAATACGAGCTCTTCAGAGAACGCCGGCGTGCATCATCATGAAGAATCAGTTGCCCTCTTAAAGTGAAGATCACATCATATGGGCACTTCAGATGTAAGAGGAAAACTATCACTTCTTTAAAAACATCTTCAGTGGTGACCTTCTTCTTCTCCACCTTTATTTACATGAAAGACTAAAAGATTTACTCGCGTTGAGGAAGTAAAGATTAGAATAGATTTGAGGTCCTTCTCCGTAAATGTAAAGCAGTTAAGAAGCCTTTAATGTGCTACAGCCAGGTAACAAACCGTTACACCGCGCCCACCTGTCAATCAGGTCAGCTACACGTCTTATTGTGAATAACTCTTATCCTTCATCAAATCAAAACTGATGAGTCATCAAAACATTCACCCCCCATACAGTGTGTGCCGATCGAGACATGAGCTAATCAGACCTGTTTGTTTTTTTGAACCAGGCTGTAAACATGTTAATGTCTGCTGTAAAAACAGGCTTTTTAGAATGGGTGTGTATGTGACTTCCTGTGCTTCTGCAGCCAGCCTCTAGTGGACACTCCAGGAACTGCAGGATTTTACACTTCAGCCTCTTTAACATCAAGGCCAGGGGACTACAGATGAAAAGTAGCGTTTTGGCTAACTCTGGCATTTTTACCCATGTATAATCATGTGTTTTATTTATTTGCTCTGTCCCCTTCCTAAATAAACTGAATTGAATTGAACACCTGATGTTGACGCTTGGCTAGAACCAAGCTACAAGCTTATTCTTTTGGTAACTCTTTACCTTTAAGAACACGGTGACCGTCTGCTGCTGCTTCATTGAAGGCTTGGACTAACAGTAGAAATTATACATTCTGAAATGTTAAACTAAGCCCCAAAACTATGAACACAAAGCCTGAAGAAATCAGGGAAGTGATACTCAAGAAAGAAACTCAAACCGTATCTGCAAACTTAATCCTTTGAAAAAGCTAAAGATGTCCGTCTTTATTCAACGTTGACTTTTCACAGATGTTGTACTGTCATTTTAAATATAACTCTTCAGAGAGTTGTAGCAATACGTTGTCGTGTTAGAGGTTTTACTAACAGTGAGCAGGGTGAATTGAGGACGACAAACTATGAGGATCAAACAGAGTGAATTCAAAACGAAGGCTTGCTTTCTATACAAGCTCGTTCAAATAAAGGCCCGGTAGCTTCTGATGTTACGGTGAAATAACGCTGATGTCACTGTTAGAGGAAATATGGCTGTTTAAAATATTTAAGTATTGCACTTAATAACTGCATCTTCATGTTGTAGTCAAGACCACACTTACCGAGACCAAGACATACCAGAAACCAGAGGGCTCCGAGACCGAGACAAGACCGAGACTTTTAGGGATCAAGACCGAGTCAAGACCAAGACCAAGGCAGGGCGAGACCAAGACCAAGGCAGGGCGAGACCAAGACCAAGGCAGGGCGAGACCGAGACGGAGACCATAAATATCACTGAGAAATCATCTTGTGTGCAGCGGGCGTGTCACTCAACCGGGGGACAAAAATCAAATTGTGAATGAAGTGAAGTTATTTGTTCTTTTAGAAAGAGGCGTTTCCCTTCTTATCAAAGTAATGACGTGGAAGAATATCCTCTCAGTGGTGGTCTTGACCCGTCTTGCTTTAAAATCTGGAGACCCGACAGAGTAAGAATGCCTTAGATTGGAGACCTTCAGAAAGTGGTCTCGACACCGGTCTTGAGACCAAGACGAGTACTTTGGCACTCCTGCATCTAAGCAAAAACTTTGGGTTAAAGCTAAAGAGTTTGTAAGCGTCGACAGTTGTCACGTGTCTGCGTTCATTACCTGGTTAAAGTTATCCAGAGCCTTGTGCAGGTTGGCGTGCATCCCGGTCGGCGGCTCGTTGGTGATCTTGATGGAGTTCTCCAGGATGCCCTGCGGGATGATGTGGCCCTCAGGTGTGGAGGACGGCTCCGCGCTGACAAACACCCTGAAGTCCTCATGGCTGCCCTCTGCGTGCTGCTCCAGAAGTTTCTCTAACGTCCCGAGCCAGCGAGCCACCAGGTGGATGTTCTAGGAACCAGAAACAGGAACAGTGAGTACAGAGTTAAGAAGCAGAATCACTCAGTATTAGTTTAAGGCTAAATTAATTCTCTCTTGTGAGGATAGAGAGCCTCATCTACTCTCAGATAATGTTTTCTGTAGGCTATCTGAGAAGTCTTTTAATGGATAGCACAGAATAGCTTGATAAGGTACTTGATGCTGGAAGTGGTCGTATCATTTCTGTTTTTAATGACAACTTGCAAAAAGGAGCAATTAAAACATTGCAAATCCTCCTCTCTTCGCTGTGACTTTGATGTGGCACCAAATTAAATGGTACACAGCACTTGAAGCCTATTCGCAGTTCGCTGACATTAAGCGGCCGTTCTCCGGCGTAACTTCAGCCTGTCTTTTCTGCATATTCATCTCTGAGCGCGGCGCAGGCGGCCGAGCTGACTTGTACTATCACACAAGCATGGATGAGCTCAATTTTCCATCTCAACTGTCCTGACACTTACAGGATATCCTGTGAATGATAAGGAGTCAGCCAAGCCCCCACATCTCACCACACAGCACTGCCCATTCCCTAAATCTAATTACAGCACTAATAACTCCAGTCATTAATTCATAAGCCTCTTTACTTTCTCATTTCCCTTTGCTCTCCATATTTAATCTTCCTTATGATGGCTGAAGTTAGCCCTCTTTCCGAACGATGGGACATGACAGAGAGCGGAACGTCAATTTTTGGGGAGAGTCGTTTGAGAGGAGAGTTAGTTTTCCATTGTGTGAAAGAGAGGAGGAGGAGGAGGAGGAGGAGGAGGAGGAGGAGGCTGAGAGGGGGATAAGTTAGTTTGTTTGCCTCTCGGTGCCTTAGAGAATAATGAATGGTTTACAAATTAAAAGTTTAAATTCAAGCGCTTTTTCATCAAGCCAGAGAACGACCCTTCCTCTTGGCATGTAAATAGTTTGGCAATAAAGGGAGCCAACAGAAGAAGTGAGAGACTGCCTGAGAACTTGTCACTGTAATGAAACCATTCATCCTCTGGCTGCGGGGGGAGACGAGGGTAGGAGAGACGGACCGGCAGGCCGACAGACAAACAAACAAGACAGAGCAGCAGACACTTTTTTTCATGGCTTTTTAATTAACTTTCAGGTGCAACATTTTTTGTTCCCATAACGTCGTCTTGATAAGGGCCTCCCAGCTTGTGTGATGGCTGCGCTGATACTACATCAAAGAGTTACCTATTTACATAATAATATAAAAGCTGAATCTAAAAGCCATTAGAAGACACCATCGGCGAAGTCTGTGATGCATTGCTATCAAACAGGACCTGAGGGGAAGCACAATGGCACATCGAACCGCCTGTCACACGAACACACCCCTCCTCGAACACAAATATAAACATGTGCAGGTGCACACACACAGACACACACACACACACACACACACACACACACACATCTTTCTCTGAAACAAACAGAAACACATTCGTCAAGGAGCAGCGCCGAGGACAGCTGCACAGCTGAGGCAGCCCTGCAGAGGGGACACAGTCAGACTCCAGACTGATGCCAGAACATGGCCAACAGGACCGACGGACAAACACACTGCAGGCTACGACAGCAGGACGGACTGCTGAGTCTGACGTTTAAAATGCTGCAGAAAATTTCCCCAATCTGCTGGATGGCACGTATCACATTACTGAGCAATACTCAACATAATTTACTGAAAAATTTAAAGTGGAGCCGCAAATAAGCTTTGCTGCGTTGCAGAGTCAAAACTATTTAATTCAGAATATCATCTTTCATTTATTAGAACGTATGGTCTTCACAACAGCAGCATTTTAAAGGTCACATATCCTCCTCCTCTTCAGTTTAAATAAGTCTCAGAGCTCCTCAAAACATGTGTGTGAAGTGTCTTGTTCTAAATCCACTCTGATCCTGTATTTGATCATGCCTATAAACCCCTCTATTTCAGCCCTGCTCAGAACAGGCTGTTTCTGTGTCTGTAGCTTTAAATGTAAATGAGCTGTGTCTGACCACGCCCCTCTCTGGAAGGGCTTGGGTGGCTCGGGCTTTCTCGCTCCATGTCCTATTGTTTACGGTGAGAAGGCAGACTCAGAGGGCAGAACAAACACCTAGCTGTGGGAGTGTCACCCACCTAGGGGAGGGGTTACTGCCCTTTGTGATGTCATGAAGGGAAAATCTCCAAACGGCCTGTTTGAGCACACATTTTCTGAAAAGTGGAGCAGGCAAAAGATGGAGAGGATGGACTTTTCTCATCATTGGGGGGTTTGTAGACAGACTAGAGACACATGTTAGAGTTAGAGGAACATGGTGAAGAGGATTTTATAGAATATGTGACCTTTAAAGTCCAAGATGAAACTCGTCACATACAACAGTATCCTTACCTGTTTTGATTCTTAGGTAACAAACAGCCTTGGGCTTGTTTTTATCACCAACCTGCACACAATGCTGGTGCAGAAAAAAGTCACTGAACACAGACACAGATTGGAAATACTGATATTAAAAGGCATACTGAGGATTTCCCCATAAAGACGGTAAATACACAATATTCCCTCTCAGTTGTCGCTAAAGATCCAGTTGACGTTTGGGGTGTCATCTGTATCTGCACGGACTCTGACCTCTGTCTGTATTTCTGGGTTTGCTCATCATGTCGCTGTGTTTGGGACATTTCTGTGTGTAGCTCCCAGCAGACGCTCTGCAGGTCGGGACTGATTGAAAACACTCTAAGAGACATCACCGTCTCTCCCCGGTGCGTCAGTCTGTAACAGACACTTCCGTAACTTGTGCATCTTAATGATAAAAGGACTTCACAAACATCAGAATTTGCCCACATGTGAGTTTGAACGGCCTGTCTGCGTCGTGACTGTGAAGCTGCAGGTCTGACGGTATTCCAGGTGATTTTTGAGCTGAGGGACAATCTACGTCTGACTTGTGTTTGGAAATGAGAAACTGCCCCTTTTTTTTAAACTCTTTAATTAAAAACAAAAGAGGTCAGATAATTCACGTACATTCATAAATAAAACAGGGCCACTGTAATTATATTCTGAATGAGGCGGGATTTATTCCTTATTGTCCTCGCAGGTTATAAAAGGTCATCCCTACATTAATATTAAAGAGGAATTTAGTCCAACTCTTTATGTGACATTTGAAAAAAGAGAAATGCATGAATCATTTAGGTTTTAAAGGACTTTTAAATCTCTCTGGCTTTTCCTGACAAAGTGAAGTTAGGAGAGGACATAGAGGGAGAGCATTTTCACCCAATTGTCTCTCCGGCTTTCTCTCGGATCTGCACCTCTCTCTTCTGTCGGCTGAAAATTGGGTGGCTTTGGACGTAAACGTTGGAAGAAGATGGTGAGTTTAGGCCACTCGATGCCTGGCCGAGGGAGGATATTCAACTCCAATCTGCCCGATTGATTGCCTCTCTATCTCGCCCCTTTCTTTCTCCCTCCCTCTCTCCCAATGGGCTGCTTTCAAAGTTTCTGCATCCCTGTCTCCCAGGCCCATCAGAGAGGGAGCTGCTGTTCTGCAGTATAATTACCCGTCAGCGGAGGGGAACTTGCCATTGACCCGGCCCTCCTCTGATGGAGCCGGCCTGGCAGCAGGAGAGTAAAGGTGGAGGGTGAGACGAAGGGGGGGTGGGTAGGTGGATAACTGAGATGAGAGGATGAGGAGGAGGGGGGAGAGATGGCAGGAAGGGTTCGAGGACATTAGGATTGATAGGATGATGTAGTGTGAGAAACAGATGAGATTAAAGAGTGAAAGTTACAGAATGAAAGAGAAAGAATGAAGCACTACATGATGAAAAGATACTGGAGCTGTTGTGATCTTGTACCTGTATCTGAAATACCTTCAATGCTGCCTAAGACACGGGACTGTGTATCTGTAGGTACGCTCGCTTATGCACTGAACATATTATGTGACTTATTATCCCAGAAGAAAAGCTTCCTGTTTCCAGGGATGTCAATTCTTCACAGCATGTTCCTGACCCAGCATCATGGCTGTTTTATGGCTGCCTCTTTTATAGCTGCTGTCACAAAGCAGGAAAGAAAAACTGATTTGTAGTCATCGTTCATGTGACAAAAGCAAACAGTGCGGTGGAAGTAGAGAATGTAATGTTTTACACTGAAGTTGTGCAGCTCAGGCAGCCACCTCGAGCTGAGATTTCACATTGACAGACGTCGTCATCCACAGTCACCTGACAAAAGCATTCTTCAGTTCGGCAGTCAACTAAAGCTGCAACATTTCTCTTCTCTCTCTCTGCTCCGTCGTTGCCAGTGTTGCCCTACAACAGTACTGTGCTGATACTTCCTGCCTGACCACCCACCCAGCATCCACCTGCAGGCTCCGACTCGGGTTTAAAGTATTATCTCATCAATTTACACATTTCTGCATGTAAAACAAGTCTGCAAGGAGAGAGGAGGTCGGAGCATAGACGCCCAACACAAACAACGCTCAGCTGCTGCAGTAAACATTACACACTACAGAGTGACCTGCCTGAATAAAATAAGAAGATTTTCAATGTAAAAAAGACAAATCTGTATTTGCTGAAAAGTTCTGCTGCTAACATTAGCTTAGTGTTCTTCCCCTCAATGACATCCTGACTCCTGTGGGCTGTAAATCTGATTTATTTATCCCTATGAACAGATATCTGCATGGAGCAAACAATCTGTTCTAGATCAAACATTTCAACATGAGCCACAAAATCTGCCTAACGCCGTGTCCTGAAAGCTAATCAGAGTTTACATTTCCTGACTTCCTTGAATGCATCAGACATAATCGATCCAACCTTCATTCAACAAACAGACTTATACTTTTTACAAATCTGCATCATGATGTTTTTTTATTTCATTAAACTTCAGAGTGAGTGAATCACAAGAAGATCACTTTCTTTTTCAGGTTCATACATCTGAAGTAGTGTTGTAGTACTTGACATCAGACCGGTCTCAAAACCACTTTTTGAAGATCTCGGTCTCGTCTCGGAATCTAAAGCATTTTTCCTGGGTCTTGTCTCGGTCTCAGACTGGGAGGACTCTGGATTTTAAATCAAGACCAACACTGATCGGCCTCTTTCTCACGTCATTACTGTGATTCTTTCTAAAAGAACTAATAACTTAAATTCATTCATAGTTTGATGTTTGTCCCCCTGGTTTTTGATGATGATTGTTCTGTGATATTTATGGTCTTGGTCTTGTCTCAGTCTCGGAGCACTCTGGTCTCGGGTCTGTCTTGGTCTCGGTTACTGTGGTCTTGACTACAACACTACTCTGAGTGAAGCCTCTGTGTGACTTACTCTTTACAGTTTACTGAGACTCACCACAAACCGATGAACGGGCGCTCCTCTGAAAGAATCAAGAAGTAACTGAGTTTCTTTTGCAGACTAGCTGAAGGGGAGAAAGTCTCTTCACTTTTGATCTGAACACAGGACGCTTCTCAAGTTATTAATTGGACTGGAAACAATGCAGCACACAGAAAACTACATCTCGGCTGGAATTCATGCTAACCTCTGGCAACACCCAGATAACCGACAACTCGCCCATCGTTCCCAGAGGATAAACTGTTGTCACGTGATGGTTCAGAGATTGAGTTCTGACCCGCTCTCAAACTGTCTGACAAAAGAAAGTTTAACTGCACTCATTCTCTACGTATTTGTTTATGTCTTACAAACTCCAGCCAGGTGATGCATAAACAGACAGCGTTACTCTAAGTGAGCTGTTGTTTTTTTCTGTCTCGTGCTAGCTCCAAAGAGTAACTCTGCGTTGAAGACAAATTCAGGTATTGACTCTGCACTTGAGAGGAAAAAGAGAAACTGTTATGAAGGAGAGTAAAGAGGATATAATACCCTCCCTCCTCCCCTGGGTTTTCCTCGGTGCCCGCCTCTCAGCAGGCAGACACACAGACAGCCGATGATAAAGCGAGTGGGAGGTTTGTTGCCAGGGGGACGAGGCCTTTTTAAGCCAATCGATCGGGATTCTTATGCAAAGGTAATTAAACAAGTGCTTGTCTTTGTGGTGCTGGCTCTGGAGCAGAGAGTGATGGCTTCCCTGTCTTCTTCTTTTATTTATTTTATTCCTACCAGCTGTGTGAATTAAAAGAAAAGGGTGTCCCGCAGTGCCCGGCCTGCGGTTCATATCTGTCGATACTTCCCATTAGAATTCTAGCGAGGTTTCCACTTAAAATGCAAACGCCAGCGCTGCCCTCCAGATAAGAGGAGGAGAAGAGACACCGCGGCCGCAGATATCGTACTGTATAATGCCAAGGCCCTTTCTGTTCGGAAAATTCTGCAGAAAATTAAATTCACTTCACCGTGCAAACAAACCTGGGAGGAGAGCAAACATCCCGCCGAGTGTGGAATGAAAAACAATGTGATAATACGCCTCATTCACAACATGCACAGATAACTGAGCTGCCACCTTAAACCACTCCTGAATGAAACTAACTAAACCAAGCCTCCACTCAGTCGTCTGTTTGACCCTTTTCACTGCAGGTTTTTCTTTATTTTTGTGTGAGCCAGAAATGACTAATACTTCTGAAGTTTAGTTTCATATGTTTCATATTAGTGTTCAAATCCTCCCAACTTTAATGGATTCATTCAATACGGCTGTCCAAATCTTCTCCGAAAAACAAAATCAGCAGCTGTGGATTCTTTGCAAATATTGATTTCATGTGCAGAGCATAAAATACCCTCTGGTTTCAATACTAGGGATGCACTGATGCATCAGTTCAACATCAGTATCAGCCGATATCGTCCCTGTTGATAGACATCGACACATCGGCAAATAGTGTGGCATGAACCGGTGTCAGGAGCCGATGTTAATTTGTTGTGCCAAATCAATGAAACGCTGACATCTAGCACACAGATCGGCATCGGCCCAGATTTACCAAATCAGTGCATCTGTATTGAAAACCACAGATATGGTTATGTCTCACCTGTAATATGACCCAGTGTCCGTTCTTAGCCGCCAAATCCAGGGCCTGCTCGGCGATAATCTCCTGACCCTGACCCAGAGACACGTTGTGGAAGTTTTTGTTGTCAAATGTGAAACCGAGCTTCTTCCCTGTAAGGAAACACAGAGGTTACATTCCAAGTCATTACAAATAATCCTCTGACACCGCTCAGACACTGTTCAAAGAATTAGATAAAGAAAAAGAAATCCACTGAGCACGTCCTAAAAAATAAACGCAAGATGCAGTATACACATTAACAGTAGGGGGCAGTGTAGAGGGGATGTGACAGTACAGCAGCAGGGACAACGATGGCAGTAAGTTTTGAAGACAGTGTTATTGTCACTGCACAGAGATCAACACACAGACGTAGGTTGGGGGAGCTCCGTCTACTCGAGAGCCCGGTTGTTGCTGTCGGGCCTCCTGGGCAATCTATCTGAGCAAAGCCATGTAAACAAACCTAACGGACATTACCGAGGGAAGCAGAGGTTAACTTTCGTAACCTAGCAACAATGAGCGCTGCTGAGGAGCGCTCTGAAACTGAGGTTGTGGGCGCTGTCAGAACATTAAAGCACTGTCTGTGGACGTCTGTGATATTTGTTCTTCTGTGTATATCTGTAATGCAGATCGTCTCAGTGTTCATTCATGTTGCAGTGGTCAATGAAGAACTTTAAAGTGCTCTGACTCATCCGTGATGATGAATGTCTCCTCGTCAAGGTGATGAAGTACATCTATGTTGATCTTAAAAATCCAGAGTTCTTCTGGCTCTACCTGTAAGTGCAGCTGAACAGATCCTTCATATTGAAACACGTGGAGAGGACAGCGACAATGAGCCTCAAATCTCTCATTAAATCAGCAAATTTCCACCAAAGTCAAAGTGTGCCCATTGATAATAAGTCCAAAAAGCACAATTATTCTTTTTCATTAAAACTCCCCCCTGAAAGCAGGCAGAAAGTGAGCTTCTGACTCAGGGATATCAGCCTCCTGCAGAGCAGAAAAAATCACATCATCTATCTAATGAAAATCTAATTGAAGCCTAATACCGATGAGAAAGCCGGTAGTCACAGTTCTAATGGAAAAGCACCTCTTTGTGGCTCAGTGTAATGCGTCTCTCTCTACAGCTGCTGTGATTGGTTACTCTCAGCTTTGATGTGATTGACTCGGCTCGCAGAGAGGGTGTTGATAATCAATAATCACAGCCCTTACAGGCAGCTCCAGCAGGAGGGATGCTCCCTGCTTATCCTAATAGGAGAGGATGGAGGATTTCACAAAGAGCCCAGAGTCTGAGGATGATTTAACCACCTGCTGCAGGAGTCTCTGTGAAAACCAAGTCTCAGAAATATGAGAGGGCTTCTGTGTACTCTCGACAGATTTGAACCCTCATGTTTAAATTAATCTCTGCTGTGATTTAAATACTGACAATTTCCACATAGTCACGGTTTTGGTCCGTCGGACGATGCGCACCCTGCCCCACTGGAGTCTGAGCGCCGCCATGAGCAGCTGAACACACATCACAGGAGAACTATAAGATCACGCGGGAATACAGAGAAAAACGTGCAAACATGTTGCTTTGTCTTTCTGAGGATGAGTGTTGACCGGACACTGTGCGTTTCCTTTCTATTCTGTCCAGATGGACGCATGCTTGCAGCGTGCACACTGCTCGCTCTCTCTCCCCGAATCTCTCGTGTGCAGTGATTTTATGGATAAACCAAAAAAAGGTTGGACATATTCCTTGGTTGGCCATAAATATACCTGGGAAGGGCGTCAGAGTATCGTCTGTGTGTGGGAAACACTGCCTGTTACAGAAACACAGACTAATAGACGAAAGTTCATCTTCAACGAGGTGAAATTGCTTTCTTTGTCAATAAAGTTTGTCTTTGAAGAGAGCAGAGAGTGGATGTGACATTCCAGGATCTCCAGCTGTCGCCCCAGTAAGAGCGGGCATAATAATATGTAAACTCTGCTTCAGGGCGGACATGTTTCTCTTTGTATAGGTGGTTAAATATTCTCATATTGCTTTCAACATCTGCATATCGGCAGATTTCCAACACCACAAACCCCTGCTTTTACGGTATGTTTGAAATATTGAGCTGGAAACACTGATGAAATCTCTTTGTTCCAGTAAAATGATACAATCCTCACAATCTGAATATTTCATGGAGCCGACTTCAAAAACCCACAGACTGAGTTTGGCAGCAGATTCAAAGTGTCAGGCTGGGATGGCGCCTCGTTCCAGGTCAGTACAGAAGCTTCCACTTTGGGCACATTTGTGGTCAAAAAATCAAAACAGAGCGTCGCGATGCCAGCTGATTTATTCATACTGGAATGTAAAGTAACTCTAAAACCAATGACATTTACTTTCTGCTGCCCCTAATACACCAGTGGTGTCGTCTCATATATTCCCGACCTTTACTTTAATCCCTTCAATCCACCCCGAGCCTGTTGTGCGTTGGCAGTGAGGGCTGATCTCTCAGCGGAGACACAGAGCAGATGTGTTGGGATGCTGCTGCTCTCTCTGATAATCCACTGCAGCAGGAATCAAAGTAAGAATCACGGATGCAGGTAAACATGAAGGTATACCTGTACTTGACTTCAATTATTATGAAAATACTGCCAGTGCCCACTGAAGATGAATAGTCAGAATATGTGCTCTGATAAAAAGTCCACTCAGGGGCGGAGTTTTTTTTATCTTATTAAAGATAAAAGAAGAGAGAGAGAGAGAGAGAGAGAGAGAGAGAGAGAGAGAGAGAGAGTATTACCATGTTTCTCCACATCCTTCAAAGGGTCAACTCCAGGAGAGAGGATGAAGAACATGGGCGTAGCTGGACCCGACTCTTCAAAGGAGACAGCGAAGTCCAGTGATCTGCCAATCACGTACTTGCTCCCCAGTTTCTCCTCTACAAAGTCTCTGCGGGGAGAGGGAGAATATAACTCAGTTCTCTTCGACACTTTTTTTTATCATTTTTGACCGACAAGCAGAAGAAGAAGAAGAAGAAGAAGGAGAGTAGGACTCGTGTGTAGTACAGTGCATTAGACAGACAGCTGCTTAAAGAAGAAATATTAACTCCAGTCACGACTGAGCCGTCAGCGTCTCTTCTGAACCGCTCTTCTTAAATCCTTCGGCCTCTAAATCATCATTTTCTTACCGTTATTCCAACAGAACCTCTCATCCTTAAATAAATATACAGTAGATATGTTCTTTATGAAAATCCTCGCTGGCAGAATATTTAAAGATTCAAACTTCAACATCTGGGTTGAATTGATTAGTACGATTTGTAAGCTAACTAAATAGCTAACCTGCTAGCGGGACTATCCTGATGTGCACATTTTGCAGAAGAGGTAGTTAAAAAGTTCAGTGTTGTTGGCGAAGAGAAGTGACGTGAGAATTCACAGAGAGAGCCCCGGTGTTTGAGAGGAGGGTCACAGATGGAGACTGACAGTCCAACACATCTGCAGGCTACTCTTTGGCAGCTAAGCTAAGTATGCTAACATAACTTCCATTGTTGGAGGCTCTTCTGTTTGACAGCCAGTTTTTCACTGTGACCTTTCTGAACAGCCGTAAACACTTCTGCCCCCCGACCAGGTCAAACGTCACGTCCTATAAACTTGTTGTTCTGTTGTCGAGGGATTTTTCACTCTGGGTTCTTCACTGTTACTCATCACACTCATCACATTACACATTCGTTTTGTCATGTGTTTCAGGGCTGTGCACGACTCACATTTTGTCAGTTTGAATCAGATACGGAGGTTCATTATGAAACTTCAACAGTTCTTCTCCTCGTTTCTCCCACATCAGATTCAATGAGCCTCATGTTTTAGACACAATTTAGCAGAGTATGAATAATACTCAATAATCCTGATGATGCTCCGTCCAGACGTTTAGTTATTTTGGTTTGTTCATGTTGTTTAGTATCATTGTCTGTCCTTTCATTTAGTCACTCAGGCCTAGTCCACATGTAGACAGGTATTTTTTTTAAATGAGGTTTTCCTCCTCCTCTATTTAAGATATAATCCCGTCCACCTCAAAAACATCTTCATTCACATGAAAACGCAAAACGCACAGTTACGAGCATGCTTAGTCAATAACGATGTCCTTGACATGTGAAAAATGACATTTTACAAAGTCGTCCATTCAGGCGTCTCTGCTCGCCAACATAGTAGGAGAGTAACTGTGTATGTATGTGTGAGCATGTAGAAAGTCCAGTTAGCAACGTTAGCACCAGCGCTAGTTTGGTTACGTCTGCCATCGCACTAATCTCATGTAAACAAAAGTGACAGCGTCGCACGATGACTTCAAACGGAGGAGAAACCGTCTACACATAAACGGAGTTTCTGAAAATCTTCACCCTGCACACCCCAGGCCAGACGCAGAGAATGAGCTATGTTTTCGAAAACACCCGCCTACGTGTGGACTCGGCCTTTCCCTCGTCTCTTTCGTCTAGATCCTGCACTTCGTGTTTCCCGCCTTGTGTGTGTCAGCCCCGCCCTCATTGAACCCACCTGCGTCTCGTTATCCCCTGATTGTCTGTGGATTTAATCCCCTTGTTGCCAGCTCGTTGTGTTATCCCAGGTTCAGGGTTAAGGTGACTTTGTGTTACCTGGTCTGAGCAGTTTCTTTAAGACTTTAAGAGTGTAGGATTTCTTTTTTTTTTACCCTGCCTTTGCCTGCTCCTGTGTTTGGACGTTTTATGTACCAAACGGGACTGAAAATAAACCTCGTCCATGATTTTCCTCTGCTCCTGTTGACTCGTGCTTTTGAATCCATTTGAGTGTACTTTGTGTCGTCCCAGCTCTTTGTGGGACGTTTTAACATTTCCAGCTGACTACTTTCTGAACGTCTCAAACCAGATCAAAATACTGCCAAACTGCTCTGCTCCTACAAGCTGCATCTGTGCTGGTTTACCTCCGAACAGTAGAGCAGGAAGAGCAGGCCCATTAACCTGAGCTAATGCCGGCTAAATGTAGGTGGGCATTGTTGGCGTACATTTCTAAAATATTAAAAACTAATTTAACCGCAGAGTAATTCTGGTGCCGACTAGCAAGGGTGACAACATCCTAAATCAAACGGCTGACTTTGTAGGTGCAGCCCAAATAAAATACTGATGCCTAAAACCTTAATGTTTGATCACTCAAGGTTTAATATGATGTTGAATACGTGTGTAGCTTTAGGCTTAAACCAGATATGCTAACATAGAACAAATTGCAAGGTAGGAAGCAGGTAGAAATGAAACAGGGACGTTTCTTAGACAGACCGGTGAAAATCATTTCCTTCAGTCAGTAATGAGGCTCATTGATTGAAGCACAGCTGTGTCAACATCATAAGTGACCTGTCATATAGCCGTAAGCCAAAGGTTAAGACGTTTAACCTTTGACAAACAGCAGATCGAAATAAGATCGCCTACAGATCAGAGAGCAAAGGTCACACTCGGACTCAGTCCCTCACCTCACAGCGTACGTCATGCGGTCAGGCCTCAGAGCTCTCATCATGCACAGCCTCTGCAGTGACGTTTTATTCTTCCACTCCTGAGGGAATTTCTCCTTCTCTGGACACTCTGACTCCACAAACTTCTTCCAGCGTTTGGCAGAGCCCTCGATGTCCCGGTCCAGGTTCCTGAACTCGTCCATGGAGCACAGAGACTGTCAGGTGAGGAGAGAAAAATAAAGAGTCATACATTAAAAAAAGGACTGTATTCTTGAAAGTGCTGCTGCGCTGTGATCAATGGTGCACATGAAAGTTTTCAACCACTTCTCAAAGATTTCACAATACGCAGCAAAATGGATAACTTTTTTTTGCAAGAGTTGGAGTGCTTATCTTTCCTCACGACTTCATAAATAATATTTATTCAAACAGAAACGCTGAGCAAACACGATCCCTTCAGGACGGGACGGGGGGCCGTGCAGGACTGAATCTGCATCGGCTGCAGAAGCAGTGGGGGCTTCATTGTGATGCCTCGGCTGACAGACACCTTATCTCATCTGAGGGGAACAGGAGTGTCACGAGTGCAGCCGTGAGCAGGTGCGCTCTCTGACGAGTAAACACACATAAATAGTGTATGTGTGCGCTCCTGTACTCTGGCATGTGAGAGGCTCAGGGAAGAAGAAGCTGGAAAAGTAACAGCACAAAGACTTCCCACCTTTTATCTCCCAAAGCACAGAAATTGTTTCATTTTGAAGTTGCACAGACAGTTAGGTTACAGATTAGTGCAGTCAAACCATGTGTGTGATTACTTTAACAGAAGTTAGTGTATACCAGTAATTAGAGGGCACCATGAGGAGAGATGCACCACCAGTCCGCCACACATAATAAGCGCTGGTTTGGGTTTTCTTGCCCAGTAAAGTTTGGGCATCACATTTTGTCCTGCATTTAGGTGATATGCAATGCAGCAATGTGTCCACTTTTGAGTCATTTGTTTGGAGAATGATCTTCTTTAATGTTAGGTGGGAGTTGTTTCTGTATTAAATGGACAAGGGGGACATCGTGAAACAGACTGTGGATCATCTTAGATTTATTTAGCCGTGGTCGGACGACATAACACAAATATCTTGACCATTGCTTACACATGCTGACCAAGATCTTACAATCACTGGCAAAGTATTCATCTACACAGTGTTGCTTATATCCTGTTAGAAAGTACAGCCCACAAATTCTTTACTATTTGGGCACATCTCTATAAGGCTAGAATGAAGACATCAACTTGACTTGTACATGTCAGACACATTTCTTCAGTCTCAGAGTCACATTTCCTTTTCAACAGACACTTGGCTCCAAATATAACTCTGCTGCTCTGAGGTCTCTTACACATCTGTATTACAGCTTCACAAACCTAAAAGAAGAATTACTCTTAGATGGTTGACACAATTCAAAGATATATCCACAAAATGATCAAGATGAATGAATCCATGAAAATACGTACTAACATTTAAATCTGTCTCTTACACCCGACCCTAAGGCGGCACAAAACAATCCACAAACTGACCCAAATGAAAAACATCAAACACCTCAAACCGGTCAAAAAACACAAGATTTACTGTTAGCTGAAACACACAAAAACTAAACCATACATCAAGACCAGCTTAGCGTTACTGGTCCCATAGAGCATGCGTACTTGGAGTCACAGTTCTATGGCTCTGATCTGCGTTCGTCTACAAAATATCTCTGAATTCAGCTTAAATTGCATTTTACAACTTTTAGCAACCAATGATTTTAAAAAGGGTTATTTAAGTGTTCGTATTGGGAAGTTGAAGTACCGTAAAATCTGTAAAATAAGTCGCACCGGTATAAAGGACGCAATCAGATTTTTGGAGATCTCTCAGAGAGAAAAACAAATTTAAACTGTCTTCCTGCGTGATGATTTCTATTGTGTTCAGTGAAGTCTACAACGTGCAGTTTCTGTGCAGCTCTGTCGCTCTCGTAGCTCCGTCTGTTTTAGCTTTGTGGAGTTTGCACTCCTACTAGCTTCAGTACGGTAGTTGAGCTCTCAGGCGTGATATATTGAGAGGACGTCTGAGCTGCTGACTGAGATTACACTGAGGAGCATGCACAGAGATGAATTATAATGCTCGGGTTTATAGTTTCACAGAGCAGTCCTTTTTATCATCGGGAGGTCAGAGCTCTGTGACATCATAACTGTCGACCGCGTTAGTAACAAAGACATACAGTAACGAGTGCCTGTAAAAACCTGCTCATATTATTCAGAAGGAGCACAACCGTGTCGTTAGCGTGCGGCTAACGACTGCTCATACTCAGAGCAGCAAATAAACAGCAAAAGCAGAGATGGCTCGCCGCAGCTCTTTTAAATTAGGAAGCTTTTAACTTAAAGCAAACAAACATCCTCACGAATGCTTGGAGAGGTAAAAACTGATTTCTACAGATGTCCTCAGATCCTCCAAGTTTACCTCACAACAGATCATTCACATGATAGGTTGGAAAACTTCACATTATTCCAGAAAAATCCTGTCCTTGTGTTCTGTATAAACTACGAGGAGGGTCCTGAAACTTTCCCACAGCAGACACTTCTCTGAGTCCATAAAATCTGATTTTGTTCAACCGCTCAGCCCAGTGAGGGAGAATACTCTGTGTCCCGTAGGATTCCTGCTCCGCTAACATCTTGAAGAGGGCCGAACAATCAGAGGATCTTATCCAGCTTTAAAGCTTTCCAACTGATTACACTTCCGACCGCGATAAGAAAATCGAGTGACAGGATTTGATTAGCGCGGCCTTAAACATCCACAGCAGGCTGAGAGCGGCTGGGGGAAAGGCCGTCTCCCAACCCTCGGAGGGTTTAGGTTAAGTTAATATTCTGGGCGGTGCAGATTGAAAAATTCATGAGCACGAGAGGCTAAAAAAACACGCTGCCGCCGGGGTTTAGTTTGCTGCTAAACTGATCTGACAAGAGAAGGAACCTCTGCTGCTCCACGTCCACGGGGCCGCAGTGTGAGACGTCTGTTCCTTCAGGGGAGCTACGGGTACACACAGTCTGTCCCAGTGCCCTTTAAACGCTAAAACGCAGCAGGGTCACCGAGCGATGCCGGGCCCCGGAGAGCCACATTGCTTTCAGAGTAAAGGTTTGGGTGAAACGGAGAAAACTGATTTTAATGTAAATTTGTCCCAGAGAGTCGGAGCTGCACAAATTGCATCATAAGAAGTAACTCCACACACGGCATGAAAGCTGCTAAGTGCTGAAATAACTGCAGGAAAGGAGAGAAATTCAAACTTCTGCTCACACATGACGGGCCGGAGGGAAAGTGGTTTTGGAAAGAAGTTAATCTTTTATCAGTGGAGACTTTCTCATGAGATTTCAACATTGAAGGACATTCTAAAAGGATTCTGAAGAAAGCAATTATTTACAATTAACACTCTCCGTTAGTGGAGCAACAGATCCCACCGTTCATCTGGACTCATCACCCTCCACACTCACATAATCTGCAGATGCATGGAAAAGGTTTTATCATGGTGTAAAATAAATCCCTGTGCAGAATCTCTGTAGATTCCTGAGGTGAAATCAACGAGTTATGAAATAAAAGGAGAATAACATTTGACTAAAGACTGCTCGAACTCTGGATAGTGATGTTAATGAAGTCTTTTAAATCAAACCAGCGCTCCAGAAGGTGTATACCACCGTCTTTAAAGGCCTTAAGAGGTAGAAAAGACGTTCACCTGGTCTGCACACGATTTGCAGTGAAGCGCCAACTTGCAATAAATAGTTACTTATACTCATGTTAGTGTTGTAGTCAAGACCACGCTAACCGAGAGCAAGACACCAGAGACCAGAGAGCTACAAGACCGAGACATTTAGGGATCGAGACCGAGTTATGACCAAGACCAAGGCAGGACGAGAGCGAGACCAAGACCATAAATATCACTGACAAATCCTCATCTCGTGTGCAGGGGGCGTGTCACTCACTTAGACCCTATCACCAGGAAGGTTGAGGTCGTAACTGGGGGATAAAAATCAAACTATGAATAAATTGAAGTTACTAGTTCTATTAGAAAGAGGCGTTGTTTTTCTAATCACAGTAATATGGGAAAACAGCCGATCAGTAGTGGTCATGATTTAAAATCCAGAGTCTACCCAGTCTGAGACCGAGACACGACCGAGACACGACCGTGTAAAATGCTTTTGATTCCGAGACCTTTTACAAAGTGGTCTCTAGACCGGTGTTGAGACTAAGAAAGATCTAAACTCAACCTTGTTCATAAAGATTTCTCTAGGTGACATCCTGACTCCCAACATTTGAAATCAGACAAAACAAACAAAAAAGTAAATGTTCTGTCCATTAACAATTTAACCAACTGACTGGTGTCACCCTGAGAGCAGCCACAGCAGGAGTCACTCACTCACAGCATTCCCTGAATTTCTGATCTGATCAGCCCTGAAAACACATTTCATCTGTTACTGACTCTTTGCATTTCACAAGAATTCAACTCCTCCCTGTTGTCATGTTATTTCAGCAGCAGTAAGACACACGGCCAGCTGTACCTTGATCCCTCCCCACGAGTGGTTGGACAGGAAATCCACAGGTGATGTTACACCTGGTTGGACAGGGTATCTCAGAAGGAAGTCCAGCTCTGCAGGGTTGATTTCTTTATTCATCAGCAGGATCTGGGGACAAAACAAACAGGATGGACTCTGAGATGTTGTGTTTTCAGCACAAAGCACTCTTCCTTTTCGCTTGATTAGATCCAAACAGAACCGCCGGTCTCTGGAGCAACTGGTTCCTGTTCTGAAAACAAACCATGCAGAAGATGAAAGAGGCTCCTGTGCCTACCTGGAAGGCGAGCTGAGCGATGTACGTGAGCTTGTCACACTCAAACAGGCCTCTGGTGGTGTACTGGAACACCGAGGACGTGATGCTGTCAATTAGGTTGCACACCCGCTGCTTCAGAGCCTCGTCCGGCTCGGCCTTCAAGACCGCTTTCTGGAAGACCACGCTGAACGCCTGAGGACGCACGGAGCAGGACAACACTCAACAAACAGGCCTGTCTCTGACATCAAAAGTGTGAGACAAAAGTTAGAGTATCGTTGAATAAAGTGCGGCACAATTCAAACCAATGTATCTGTGTCTTAAAAGCCCCTGATGGTAACCTCGTGTGTTCTGAGTACAGTATCCCTTCACGCCAAGACGATGTCAAAAACAGTGTCTATGCTCAGTGTATGGATAGATTAAAACAAAACAAAGCTTAACGGTGAGAGATACATTTCACTGTAACAACTTACACATGCACAGGACCTTACCAGAAAAAGATGGAAGGAGCATCGCTTTGCCCACAGGGGGCGCCAAAAGGAACCCAAAATGAAAGCTTCCTACAGTAGCTTTACGTTCTTTTGAATTCATTTGGTCAGACTGAAAGCTCTTCAAACATGCTGGAATATACATCTATGTAAACTGTGCTGAAACATATGGACATTAAGATGGACCTAACGTAACAGTTACCGTAGTTAGATGTTGGGAAACATCGCAGTTTGGAAAAATCACAATAACAGGAATGGTACTTCTACTAATCATTGGATTGGGACGGGACTAATCATGGGCCAGAATTTGTTTTTCATTCTGGCCTGGGTTTGGGACGAAATTACATTATGTTTGTAGGAGTGGAATAGAGCGTGGCTCGGGCCCAAAAATTCCAGCCGGTACTAACCCTAGCCTATGCACGTTCTCTCTGACCCGGACCGGCCCGTCTCAATAACTGTATTTATGTGCCCGACACATGTTTTGGGTCAGTGCTTCAGCAAGGAGCATAAACTTTAGAGCAGCCAAAAAAAAAAGCATGGAGCCCAGCCTGAATTATGTGTTTAAAAACAAAGCTCTACCCGGCCCGGGTCCCGTTCCGTAGGGCTCGGGTTGCGGAACTCTAGCGTGAAAAACCACTCTCACGTCAGCCTCTATGACAAACGTCAGCCTTTGTGAAATAGCTGCTAATTTCAAACCCTAAATATTTCATTTAAAGCCTTTATAAAGATCTTTCAGTTTGTGTGGATTTTGGTGCCCCCTGTGGACAAAGTATGTAGTAGGGTCCTTTCAAGCGCACTGCTAAACTAAATTTGGTAACCATAAAAAGTCTGTATCTTGATCAGGTGGATCTTTGAAAATCCAGGACCAACCTGAGCTGGATTGCCTGATCCTGGAACAGTTTCCAAAGCAGGATCATTCTTTTCCACATTAAGTCTCATGAACGACCCGGCACAGACGATCAGAAGTGAGCAAAGCTACATTTATCCAAACCGAACCCATCTGCATAATTCATGTGTTTTTAAGAGTCCTTCATCGTGTGTGTCTGCTGTTAAGATTTGACTCGTGACATTTCTCACACTGTCACTTTAATCAAGCAGTGCAGGTATGAAATACACACTTCTAATGACTTATCAAAGCTGCAAGCTCCTTCTCCGCTCACTCTTTAAAACAGTATTTGGAGTGTAAATTGAAATGTCACCTGAGAAACAGAATGATTGTTATTTTCTTCTTCTCTGCGCGCTCTGCTGTCATTTCTGTCATTTAGCAGAGTCACACTCTGCTCCAACACACATTATAATGTACCTCATTTCATTCACAAGGTCAAAGGTATATACTTTCTCAATGTGTTTTCATTTGATTACGTTGTGAAAGGACTCGAGCCGGGGCAGCTACCTGCAGAGCGAGGAGTGATTGGAAACCATATCTCAGGCCGCCTCCTCTCAGCGCTCGCCGGGCTGACAATATGAGAGACATTACGCTCTACATAACCACATTAGGGAGCCACAAACACAATAAAAGCGGGGCAAAGAGCATAAAACACAGCGAGCAAATGAAAGAAGGAGGGCTGGAGCAGAGGAGGGAGCGTAAAGAGGGGTCTCACTGAGGGCCCAGGAGGCCGGGAGGAAACATGGCGTGTCAATAGATGGGCTACCTTGAGAGAGAACTGGTACATGGGGTGGATTTTATTGAGGTCGTTCATTATGAAGTACAATAAGGAAGCCCGCGCTGCTGCCGGTCTGTAGTGCTCCCGAGCCTCGTTGATTTTCGCCTCTGTCACCTTGGCTTCTTTTACCTACAGTAAAGACATCAGAAACACAATCACACACTAACAGACACACACTCAGGATTCATCAGTCCCCGCTCAGCTCCCAATAAAACACCCTCCAGTGAAGAGCAGAGATATTCCAATTTCACGGCTGCAGACAAAATGTTCTCTCGCTGCGTGCAACATGACAATTAAAAGCTGGTAATTATACTTAAGTCTGAACATCTGCAGAGGCAGCGCTCCTCTCCGCTCACATTAGCACACTGTAGTTTCTCATGAGAGCTCGGAAGTATCAGGAACATCAGTGATTCTCTCCAAGCAGAGATTATACGCGGAGGTGTAATGATCTGATTTTTTTTATCCAACCAAAGAAGAGAAACTAAGCGGAGAGGAAAACACTGCAGTGATTTAGAGAATTAGTGCCTAATTAGTTTGTTCTTATCGATCACCAATGAAATATTTGCAGGATACCTGCAAGAAGAAAGTAGAAAACAAGGAGTTATATGTGCTGAGCTTTAAACAGCTTTTCAGTGTTATATAATTAAAGACACAGAGAGTGACCAACACACTTTCATTAAGTAAAGAAAATGATCATTATAAACTTTCACACAACTGAAAGTAGAAAACTAAACATGCGACAGAAATATTCTGAATAACAATCAAACACTTCAAAAGCAGTTAAAGGTCGAGTCAGCAGCTTCTTCCTTCAAAATCAAATACAGACTCATCCTAAAGTAAAGCTGCTCCATCGTCCCTTCTGGGCCTCCGTACATGTGTGCTGGTGACTGTGTCTGCAGAGACCCTGTCCTCTGACTGGATTTTACTGTTCTGGTTTGTTCTGGTTGACTCGGGACGTTTCTGGGCGGAGCTGATGTGTTTCCTCCAGCCAATGACAGCGCACAGGTGAGTTTAGGAGTGGATACATTCCAGCGATTGGACGCCATTCAAACCAGCGAATATGACAGACGTGGACGTAGCAGCAAAGAAGAGAAAATATAGTCACAGTGAGGTGAAACACCAAGCGGATAAAGCTCGTTCTAAAACGAGGGTGAACCTTGTGTTGGCTTTTACCCGTGGACGTGGAGTTGGTCTGCTTCCTGTTGGACAGGCAGGTGACAAACACCGGCGGTTAGCTTGTGCTAGCGTGCGTTAGCTTGCAGTGTAGGTACAAGCAGTAAACGTACACACTACGTCCTGCAGTGAGTGAGAGCTTCTGGGGCCCAGTTTGAATGTTTACAAACATTTCTACTGACTCTGCCTTCAAGACAGTTACTGCAGAGTACTTTCAGTGTTTGAGGTGTTAAAAAAGGACTCCTCTGTATCAATATCAAAGTGCCCCATTAAAGGGACGTAGATAATCAGTCATTCGAAAATATTAACAGCATTAAAGCTCTTATTAAAACGCGCAGATCGGTCTTGGGTAGGGAGGTGAGGAGGGAGTGAGTGCAGGGAAACGATGTGTGTTTCTCCTCAGCTGATGAGCATCTCACTGCAGACATGTTAGCCTGTTGTGTGTTTGTGTCGTTCTGTGCAGGGCATTAAGTGGCCCGTGTGTGTTTGAGTCTGAGATCGGCACATAGTCGGCTATACTTGTGAGGTCAATGCTGAGGACGCTGAAAACCGTCCGATTCCGTTCACATGCCGATCTATCGGTACACCTTTAGATGTCATCTTTGTTATCCCTAAAAGCTCCGGTTCTTTCTCTCTACTAATACATGTTTTATTGTTCCTCCATGTGATTAAGAGTAAAACTGTGATTCATGTGCTGCAGTCTAAAAGAAAAGTAATGATGAATAAAAGAACAGGACCTTTTCTTCGATCTCAGCCGCGGTGCGTTTGGTCGTCTCCAGGTTCTCCACCAGCTCCGTGTCTCCCAGGAAGTTCCCTGAAGCCGAGGACAGACGGGACAGCAGGTTGTCCTCCAGCGTCTTCAGAGTGATCTTGAAACCGTTTTGCTGCTTCGTCAGGTCGGACTAAAAAACACAGAAAACAAACTCAAAACATTTGACATTTACACCAGAGAGACAGATCCGATATTCACTGTCGGGTCAGACATTAACGTAATTTACAAATATCAGACCAGAAAGATGGTTGGGCACTTTAAACATTCTCAGCATGTGTAGTCTCGCTTTGAAGACGTTCAGACTGAACTCTGAGAAGTGTCCACACATCGTCTCCATGACGACGCTCAGATGAGATGGAACAGCTCCTTCTGAATGTTCAAACGTGTGATTCTTACACTTCACTTTAAAACACTTCTTTTGAAAACCTGACAGTTTGCTTCCTGTTTGTATGTGAAGCCAGCACAAAGTTCAGATAAGTTTCTTTGGTATCATTTTAGTTTTTTTGCTCTTTCAATAACAAATGAAATTCCAGGTTTACTGCATCTTTGTGAAGCCTTACACAAGCAACAACAACAACAATTTAAAAATGATCGGAATCAGATCGAGCGCATCTCTTATTAAATTATTCTCAAGATTAGGGCTGGGCAATTAATCAAACATGTACCGAAACCGACATTCAGAACCTCTAACCACGTAATCCATGTCGATTCTTTTCAGGGCAGAGTCACGTGACGACACGTCCAATAAGCGACATGGAAGCGATGTCCGTCGTTTGGACACATTTTGTCTTTAGGGACGACACCGAACAAAAAGAAGTCAAATGTAAACACTGCAGAAAAACGTATTATCTATTTTCTACTGTTTGAGAGAAGTTCATTTCTACTTTAAAACTCAAATGTGTCGTTTTCATTTCAAGCGATGCTTTGATTTCAGTTCCAAATATTCCATTAACAAACACAAAATAGTTCATCAGATATGAATAAATATCCCAGCTTTAATAGCTGAGCATGTTTACAGTAGAGACCACGTCAGTGAACTACGAGGGCAACAAATAAAACAAAATATTCGTTCATTAATCGTAATCGAGGTCAAATGTTCAATTAATCGTGATATTGATTCGACGTCATATCGCCCAGCTCTACTCAAGGTAGCCACTGTTTTAACATATTTTGGGGGTCTTTGTTTTAGAATTGCTCAGATAGATTGGGTCAGCTGTGAAACAGGCTGTAATGAGTGCATCGCGATCTTAAAGGTAAGTAAACTGAAGGAGCTTGTTCTATCACTGACAGGCTCTATTGTCTTTAGTTGAAGCTCGTAAAACTTTACAGAAAAGACAAAAAAAGAAACAGCCATTTAGTAGATTCTCTCCAAAGCCACCAGACTCCGTCAACAGAGGACTGGAACCAGGCTACACTCTGGACGAGATGGACTGCTGAGTCCCAGGGGTTTAGTGGTTTTCCATTAATAATAATAATGAGAGGAAGTTCAGCTGCAGGAGATAAGAAATTAAGCAACTGGTATTAAGCTGAAATAAGCAACTATGTTTAGCAATAAATAAGGGCAGTCAAGCAACGCATCCAAGGCCTTGTACCGGCAGCAGAAGCCGGCTCTCGAGTAGACGGAGCTCCCCCAACCTTCAGCGAGGTGATCGGGCACTGCTACCAGCCGACGACCCTGACGCCCAGCCACCACCATCAGACCATCCTCATTCATACACGGCCTGCTCCGACCTCCACCTCAGTGGCAAAGGAAGTGTAGACAACAGGAACGCGAGGAAGAAATCCTTTCTGCATATTATCCCATCTCCCCCTATCCCATTTTTCTTAACAACAAGTAAGGTCTTTTACCTGCTCTTTTGAAAAGCATCTCGAGATAACATTTGTTATGAATTTGCGCTATACAAATAATGATTAATTGATTTATTGAATGACAAACTTTCAGGAGAAATTTCAAGTCACAGAACAAAATAGTTTCTCGTCTACCTCTGTTACAATCTGGCACTTTGTCTGTGTTATTGTGGTACTTTGGTTTTTAAAAGTTTTAGTTTGGATCACATTTTTTTGTAGCTTAACCAAAGAAAAATAAACTGACCAAACTAAGGCAGCATTGAATTTGTTATTCTGTGTTCTGTGAAGTCAAATTACTGTCGTCGTCGGTGTGGTCTGGTGTCTCTCTCTGCAGCCTGTCAGTCACTTTGAGAAGGACGAACTTTCATGAAACGTGCCGTCATTACAGCCGGTTTCATGGCTGCAGGAGGACAGAATGTCTCTCTTTCAAACACAGTTGTTTTGTCGGGCTCTTGGCTGGTCTTATCACCATCATCCGAGGCCGTAGGAGATGTTCAAGGTGTGGGTCAATATGAGGACATGAACACTGAAGGGCACCTCAAGGGGAGAAGTAATCAATACACTTTGCATTGGGGCCATCAGACTCATGAAGAGAGCGCTGTGGGCCGGATTAACCAGCTTCCGTCTGGTTACCGACATCAAACCTCTGAGAGCAACAAAACACTCGATGTGGAGAGGCTGTCGATCCGAGCGAGAGAGGAGGGAGCTTTGATGATGAACAGCACACACATCAAGTACCCCCAAAAACAAAGAACTAAGTACACACTCGATCTCTCTTGAAGCGTTGAATCAGGAGCGGTATAAGCAGATATAGAAATCAATAATACCTTTTTTTGTCTGCTTAGATTTCAAAGACAACAAGTCCAAAAAGTGACTTTAACAAATTCAGGCCGCGCCGCGGTCCGTCAACGCTGATTGCTCCCTCTCTAGTCAACGCTCGTGTTTCCAAAGCATGCGCCGCGGTCTGTTCCCGGAGAGTGCCAGCTGACATAGCCTGCTGCGAGCACACGTCGAGCTGAACTGAGCAGATCGACCCAGACAGGAAGTCAGACAAGGAAATGAACAGAGCATTCGGTGAATTTCAAAATAAAATAACATATACAGACTCCTGGTCGTATTTTCCATCACTTTATCAACAAGACAGGCACCGAGTGAACAACAAATCATCCTCAGAAAGACAAAGCAACATGTTGTTAACACGTTGTTCTCTTTATTCCCGCGTGATCTTGTAGTTCTCCTGTGATCTTGTGAACCCGTGTGTTCAGCTACTCATTGCTGTGCCCCACTGCACTCACGCTCCACAAACCGACAGAGTGGGGCAGGGCGCGCCATCAGTCGAGCAAAACCACGGTGGAGCAAAACCAGCACGCATAGACCATGTGGAAATTGAAGTTGGCACAAGAGTCATTGAACTTCCCATGACGGTGAGTTTCTGCTTCCAACCGACACAAGAACCTATCCGCCCACCTCAGGGACAGGTCAGTACTGTGGCTTCACCAGCTGATCTCTCCTGCACAGACTCTGACCTCAAGTGAGCGACATGTCAGCACCCAACACGGGGCTGTTTTGGCTTCATTTTTGTACAACAGGAGAAGCTGCAGACAAGTCGTAATTCTTTACAGTCAATGGGCAAATCAAACACTCATTTTCTCTGAATCGTCTTTTTCACTTTACTGACACACACACATTCACACACACAGCGCTGTGATAATGTGTTGTACTCTCTCCCCACCATATGGATTAGCCCCCCCCCTTCTGTCTTGGATAAAGCTTGAACTCAAGCAGTCTTTGTTCTGGTAGAAAAAAAGTGTTGGAGGAAACTTTCACTTTTTCAAAGCGTCTGTGCGGCGTTAGAGAACAAAGTCGACAGGGTTACTTCTCTTTATTGCTTCATCCTACTTTGTCCTTCATTAGAGTTCGTTGTAGCCGCTTGTTTCTGCTCGATAATGACTTTGCTTTATTGAAGTTTCCTTTAATAGAAGCCTCTGTGACCTTTGGATTGTTGTAATTACAGGAGGGCGGTTTGTTGGGAGATTTGCCTACTCCACTGTTGTCGGTGGCTGATAATAGCTGAGGGTTTGTGAGTGGTGTGATCCCTGACAGGAGGAGGTAATAAGCTTTTTTTTTGCAGAGTATGTAATCACAGGAGGGGGGAGTGTGGGTGGAGCTGTTCCCATGACAGAAGACATACTTAGCTGAGATGGAGGAGATAGTCTAAGACATCACACGGCGTAATCGCTCTCTTTATGACACTTCTTCCTGTAGCGGGGATGAGAGATATTTTACACCACTGTTAGACCTAATCGAGCCTCCTCCTTGTTAAATCTTACACTCACAGTTTTACCCACAGTGTGCCACCAATCATTGTTCATATAGTTATTGATGCTTATAACTGAGAGTGATAAAGCTTTTATAAGCAGCTTATAGGACAGTGAAAGAACTGAACACATTTGATCGAACGTCTGGGAAACACAGTCGAGTCGAGTCTGTTCTCTAGGGGGGAAAAAACAATTATTTTCTACATCACTCCTAAACTGAAGTCTAAACAAACTTGCACTTGAGCTGCTACTGTCAGTAAAACATGGCTGATCTTGCTCATGCACCTCGGGTTTTTAAGTCTGCATCTTCGAGCATCCACGAGCATCTGGTGAGTTGACCGCAGCGCTCTGACTGGAGCAAACATTTATCGATGCAGAGCGATGCAGACATGAACACCTGCACGATAATCCAGGGTTTGGAAAAGAACAAAAAATGGTCGCATAGACTGAAAAAGACAAGACAGAATCAAAAATATGAATTATGTTTTAGTTGTGTAGCTGTGACTCAACAGGTGCAAAGATACATTTACATCATCTGAGTGAGAATCGTGTTCAACTGAGCCAGAGCTGCTGTGTTAGATTACAGCAGTCGAGCAAAGCACGACAGAGGGATTTATGTTTCTTACACTGGTCTCATTTAAGATGCAGCTTTAAGGGTTTAAATGTTCTAGTCTGATTCTTAAAAGCTGCTTTATCAAAAAGGGAGATCTGATTGTTTCTGCTAATATGAGCTGATAAAAAGAAGGATAGGAAGAGTAGAAGGATGGGATACAATGAGATGCATTGCCAATTTTCACATAGTCCAGGTGCGCCGCGGTCCGTCAGTGCCGTGCACTACGGCACCCTAAGCTGCCACTCTAGTCAATGCAGCATTACCCTCTGCTCAGTTCCAAGTACGACGGAGCTCGCTGCAAGCACACGTCAAAACTGAACGTAATAGATCGACCCAGACAGGAAGTCAGACAAGAAAATGCACAGAGCATCCAGTCAATTTCAAAATAAAACAACATACAGACTCCTGATCGTATGTAGCATCACTTATTAACATTACGTCAAAAGAGGCACCAAATGAACAACAAATCATCCTCAGGAAGACAAAGCAACATGTTGTTTGCATGTTGTTCTCTTTAATCCCACGTGATCTTGTAGTTCTCCCGTGATGTGTGTACAGCTGATCATGGCTGCGCTCACGCTCCAGAAACGGACCCAGTGAGGCAGGGCGCTCAGTAGGAGCCGTGGTTTTGCTCCGACAAAGCATGCACGGACGATGTGGAAGTGGCAGTTATGAAAAAACTTCTATGCCACATGCAATAAAAAGGAGAAACTTAAATATGCTGTTTACTGTTCAGAGAATGATCGAATGGGAGACTAGAAACTCAGAGTCAAGACAAAAAGTCACAATAAACTGAACTCAGAAACCATGTACATCTTCCAGAACAGACGTCTGCTCCATTTAACGAGGATGATGCTCCTTATTTTCTGAACCGTGACCTAATTTATCTTTATTTTTATCTTCGCTTTTTGTTCCTTCTTTGCTCTTTTTTGATTTTACTGCCCTTAAAATGTGAAAGATGCCCCATTAGGAAAAAAAAAAAATCTCCTCCGTCAAAACCACGAAGAAAAAAAGTCATCTGATTGGTGGCATTTTGAGAAAAGCGCTGACATGCCTGCACTGTGAGCAGAGAGACAAGAACAGAATGGGTCTGAGTGGTGGACATTTAAACTGGGACATCGGCCTGTGTGAGTCAACTGTGACCTTCTAACTCGCCCAGACTGGCTGCTCCTGAGGGGGAAAGCTATCCACACTAAAACACTCCCGACTGGACCCGTAATGAGTCAGTTTTTAACGATTAGCTCTCCTCCGGCACATTGTACTTGTAATTACCCTTGCTTGGGAAAAACAAACAATTAACCAGTCAGCAGAACACCCTAATTGGGATTAAAACGAGATATAACATCTATCATTTTTTAGGCAAATGATTAGCGTTCCACGGAGCGGCCCTGTTAAGGTAATTTAGGGATTTTTAGCTCTCATTAGGACCGAAGCAAACACACTTAAAGATGCTCACATGCTCTCTTCTATTTGCAGAGGGAGGAGCAGCGGTGGGAAAAGGTTGAAGACTGATCCCCATGTGCTCTCTCCAAAAAGGCAACTTGACATTTTAAGCTCCTTAGCCCCTCTTTGGCTCGGCTAAACGAGAGCTCCTTCACGCCGGCGTCGTCTTGCGGCTCAGCAGCGACGCTCACCTCATTAAAGGTTTAATAGCAGCGAGTCATTGAGAGGATATAAACAGGTACAGACAATTTGCACTCTGCTATCAGTCTGATTGTTATCAGTGCGGGTTGTTTACCGACAACAAAAAGCCATTCAGAGGCTCATTCTGCGGGGCCGTGTACTGATAGGAAGGTGCTCCGTGTACACAACAACCCTCCCCTTACCTGCCTCCCACCTTCAACTCTCACTGTTAATTAAAATGATAAGTGAGTTCCAGATCTTGTTTTTTTTCCTCACCCTGCGATCTCAGTGAAATGCTAATTAAACAAGCTTCATTAAATCACATTTCACTTCTTCTGCGTTGGCTTTTTGCTGAGGGGACACAGGGCTTAAAATAACTCTGGCATTTTGGTGTTGTTTTTTCTCTGTTTATTAAAAATGCTGATTTGTCGGTGGATGAAAGCCTACAGGTCTGAGTAAAGCACTCCCCACAGAGGCCCAACGCAAACAAGGACACCTCCAGAAAACCATCAAAATGCAAATGGGATTGTGTTGGAGTAAATCCGCCCGACCCGTTAACAGACTTCCCACATTATCTCCTGTTGTGATCTCTCGGAGACACTGCCGTCAGCCAGACATGTTCTCAACGGAAGAAGGGATTTATAATTTTCTTCTCCCCCTTTGACTAACAAGGGCAGCTTTTAAGGAACAGTGGAAGTGTGTCAATGTGTTGTCTAATTGCTGGTACAGTAGCGCCATCGGCCAATCCGTTTCAAACAGCTGACATGAAAAGAGCAGATTGTCGACGAGACTAGCGAGGCATCATTAGGAGCTGCAGCTTTGATCAAGAGTGTTTTCACTTAATTACGAAGATTTGCATTCACACTGCGGACCAAACTGCGGGTATCGTAACTATCTGCAGCTCATTACTGCTCCAGAAGAACCTGCTGCATTGAACAGAGTCGGCCATTAATGGCGACCGGCAGTGACAGCTGAGAGCTCCAGCTGGTGACGAAACAACGGCGCTCTCTCGTCAGTCCAAGGTCCAAGGTCCAAACAACAAAGACCGTCATTTACATTAAAAAGGCTCACACACACCTTAAAGAGCGGCCCATCTGCCTGTGCTTTGATTGTGCAGAGGTGGATGTGGATGTGCGTACACAAATGAGTCCGCCAAAGCGATAAGACCAAGATGAAACTCCCCGGAGGATAACATCGAGACACAATCACACAGTTTGTGGAGTTTGGTGATAAATGGAGGCGTGTCAGAGGAACAGAGCGCAGGGTGAATATGACACGGAGCTCAATCGTTACTGCTTCAAAAGTTAATTTGATTTTTTTGATTCAGGATTATTGGATTTCTGCCTTTATGGCTGATTCTTCACGGAGACATCCCAGTAACACTCCGTGACATTGTAATATAACAGACTGGATCTTTTGTTATTGTCTAGATGTTTACACTCCAGACCAGTTTGTGAAGGATTCTCAGTTTTCAATTAAAGTCTGTTTTGGTGGGAGAAGCTTTGCAAAGTAACTAATGTGTTTTTAAAAACGGGACATTAGGCTTTCGTTCTATTTAATTGAATCAAAGCTTAATGCATCGGGGAGTTAGTACGAGGAATAATGACCTTTTAAGACGCTGCATTCAGCACAGTATTTGTACATCAATTAAAAAGCTATATTAAAGCAACGAAAGCTAACAGCATGACAGCCTCCGTTCTGATGTTCAAAAGTTGACGCAGCGTCTTTGTTTCAAAGGTGAAGCCAATGCAAAGGTAAGTTAAACCTGCATTATTTCCAGCAGGGGGAGTCTCATCTGGTTGCAATCACAGACTAAATATGACTGTGCGAAGCCTGAGTGACGTCACCCGTCTGTTCCTGCAGGGGGCGCTGGAGTCCCATCGATGGCGGTCTCCATGCTGGAAATGCTGTCTCAGCCTAACTTTCAGTCAACCTAACGACAGGCTGAGAGCTGGAGCTGAGGCGGGTTTTAAGCCTCCTGACAAACCGTTACACCGCGCCCACCTGTCAATCAGGTCAGCTACACGCCTTATTGTGAATAACTCTTATCCTTCATCAAATCAAAACTGATGACTCATCAAAACATTCACCCCCCGTACAGTGTGTGCTGATCGAGACATGAGCTAATCAGACCTGTTTGGTTTTTTGAACCAGGCTGTAAACATGTTAATGTCTGCTGTAAAAACAGGCTTTTTAGAATGGGTGTGTATGTGACTTGAACTGCAGGAATTTGCACTTCTGCATTGGCTTCACTTTCAACACCGGACGTTGCTGCTTGGTTGCAATAAGCAGTCTGATTGTATAGAAGTCTATGATGCGGTCAGAGGAGTAATGGCCAAAGAATCTGTCTGAAAGATAGGGTGCAACATCTGCTGGACATCTAACTCTGAAGGTCGCATATCGAACCTTTAAACTTTCTAACTTGCAAAAATACATTCATTAGCAATGTTTCGTTCCTACACCTTCATCAGGTTTGCCCGATAAAGTCCTTGTTCCGAAATGTGTCCAATATATTTCTCTCTCCTTTTATTTTGAGTAATGAAGTGTGTGGGACCTTGTATTTCTTTGCATTGATTGTCACCTTTTGCAGGTATCTGTGCCAACATTTACAAAAGAGAAGTTTTGCAGGTAATCTCAAGACGTTGTTTGGCTTCTAGGACCGTTTGTCCCTCCACCATGACTCTAAATTCTTCAAGTTAGTGACCACACAGCTGAACCAATGAGCTAGTTAGCTGGTTAGCACCTTGTGCTCCCCAACAGTTGTTATAACCCTTTCCTTTCCCGCTGCTATTGGCTACTGCAACTGCTAAAACTATCCACAACAAATCCTCTCTAAAGTTCAGTTTCTACACAGAGTGAATCTGTGGGATCAAACTGTTTTATTAGGATTAAAAACTATTCAAAGCACATCAAAAAAGCAGGTAATGGTGTGATTTCTCCATGCCTCTTGAACACACAGGCACACACCTACACACACGCACACACGCACACACACACACAGCCGTGCGGCGTCCCAGTCTCCTGAAGTGAGAGACCCAGAGCCCCGTAATTATCACACATCCACTTAGTTTGCGGTGAATCAAAGGCAGCAGCTGATTGTTTTGAATCAAAGACCCGGACCAGCAGCTGCTTGTGATGTTTAAAGACGGACGATGTTTTCTCGCCGACGAGTACCGTTATAAATGGATAATGACGAGAGCTCCGCCTGGCTCCTGGAGGCCTCCGACTCCTCCGACTGTTTCTTTTAATTACTCCTGCACAGAGGAGATGTTAGAGGAGAGACACTAAAGAGTCGGACGTGGAGCGGCTGTTTGTTCTTTGATAGCACCTGAAGAGTGGGACAGATTCTGCTTTCATGTCTGCTCAGGTTCACTTTTACATTCCTGCTACATACCGGATAAAAAGAAAACCCGTCTCTTTGTTGTTGAATCGCTGCATCAGGTCGTGTTTCCTACCTTCAGCTGCTCCAGGTCGGGTCTCTCCATGCTGACCACGGCGGCCAGCAGCTGGTCCTCCAGCCCGTCTCTGGTCACAGTGAAGTTGATCAGGGTGCACTGGGCCTGCAGCTCGGGCTGGTAATGAGGACTGGCCAGCTTTGTGTGGAGGATGAGGCGGAAACTAGGATTATACTCACACTCCTTGTCTCCGATCTTTATGCACCTGTTTTTTAGAAACAAGGAGACAACAAGACGACAAGAAGATGCTACTAAAGCAGACACCAGTTACAGGACATCCTCATTAAGAGCTAAACACTAATAATCTGTCTCTTTCACAAAAAGCTGTCATAGGTTTCCCCGCTTATGTCTTGCAGAGCTCCCTAAGGATAACATGTCATTATTATTTTAAGCTCTCGCTCCACATTTTTCTCGTTATAAACAAATCCGATGAAAAGAAGGAAACTAACAATGTGCTAGTCTGTCTCCTTCTACTCTTTGGCTTTCCATTCCAGTTTATTGCTCACAGGCCGAGGCCCGTGATTCCTAAAAGACAAATAACTCTTAAAAAAGAAACTCACAAAGATGTGTTGTCTGCCTTCTGCTGTTTTTAAGGTCAGGAACAAACTTTGAGGCCAACATGTGATAGAGGGTTAAAACACTTAGAAATAATGAAAACGTGTTCCTTACCTGCCCTTCTTGATGGTTTCTCTTCCCAGCAGAGGGCCCAGAACAGGATCCAAAGTTTCCTCCAAGTTCTCGATAAGAACCACGTCGCCTTCTGCCAGCGCTCTCTCCACAGCGTCCAGATACCTTTCAGGAAAAAACACTGTTAGAATCTTCTCCATGAAAACAACCAGGTGCACATCTCATCATCGGGCCTCTTACCCTCTCTGTCCGATGCGGATCAGACGTAGACCTTCCCCGTATTTGTTTTTGATCCACTTGATGCCCTGCAGCTGGGGGTCCACCATGAGCGGCCAGCGCTGGCAGGAAGTGAGGATGGTGGCGTTCTCAGTTGACATCCTGTCGGCGGGAAGACCCTCGTTCTGCCACGCTGCGATGTCTGCGTCGTCCGTCAGCATGGTCAGAGGGTCCAAGTCGGCGGTGACTGGGATGGGAACCTTACAGATGATGAAGATGGATGAGTATCGATCCTTCTCATGACTGTTAAAGTCTAAAGCTTCACGGAGCGTTACAGAAATACGTTAATTAACCCTCCATGCAGGTGAGAAATGACGAGTGAAGCTCAAGCTATCCTTTACAAAAGCAGACGTGGTGAGGACTATGAATTTGAATTTACTCAGATAGCATCATGTCAACACTAGTTACAGATATTTGGAGTAATCCGGGAGTATTTAATGATTCTGTATACCCAAATTAGATGTATTACCATTCAATCAATCACTGTCACGTACAGCCGAAGGTATGTACGACTAAGGAGGGAAAGGTGACGGGAATTGGATTCATGCTGTCCCATTCAAGTTAAATGTTGTCTTTATGTCTCGGAGTAAATTGCGTTGTTGTCCTTGTGTCTTCTTTAGCTGCAGATGTCACAAGAGAAGGCACCCGTCACCTGCCAAATGCGGTGAGTGTTTTGTGCAGTGTCGGCTGAATTTGCAGAACCTAACGGCCACTGTGGCGAGTAAATAAAAGTATCGCAACAGAGGGGTTGTGACAGAAATTAATACATTGAATCATGGTCTTCTGCTTGCTCGGCTCTAACTCTTAGAGCTTTACACGCACACTGAGCACAGGGCTCCGCCTCCTCATGTCAGAGCGTGTGACGGGCTGTGTTCTGAAGTGTGCTTGGCTCGATGTCACTATAGACCAGTGCAGCACAGATTAACATCTCCATTACAGCAGGTCTACCTACTGAAGGTGTGTTTTTAATAAAGACTTGTTTTTGAGTCCAAAATGATCAGAAGAAGCAGGTTGTGACTGTAACGAGCAGCTGTAAATACTGTTACTCCCCAGTGTTGTCAAAAATTGGCGCTAATTGAGCCTTTCTGTAATGTTGTCAGACACTTAAAATGACAATCTGAGCCTGTCAGAGATGAAAACCAGAAACTTTAGAGGACACACGATCATCGATCACTTATTGGGATGACGTCATTACAGCCTGTTTCACTGCTGCAGGCTGAAGAAATCCACTGGAGCATTTACAAGCGTTGTTGTGCCTTTGATTCATTTGAGTTTTTAAAGAAAAAGTGGGGCCTAAGTTATAAAATAAAAGGGATACTGACCTTCAGCTGAGAGAGGTAAGGCCTCCAGGCGTTGTCCATCAGCTGGAGCCTGTAGCGTTTGGTGAAGTATCCCAGGTAAGAGATGAAGGCGGTGATGAGGAGCACGTCCCCGCACAGAGTCCTCTCCTGTTTCCTGAAGTTTTCTACGGCCTCAGCCCAGCGGACGTTCTCTGACGCTAAACCTCCCACCTGAAACACACGCAGACAGGAAGGAACACAAACTTACATTTCTATAGCATACAGTGTACTCATCCCAATTCCCACCCCATATAAAGTCTAAATTAATCCAAAGCTGCTGTTATCCATGCAGCATGAGGAAACACCCAGAAGCACAATGCCCAGCTACCTTCAACTCCATCTTTATTACACTTTCATCTCCTTTATCACCTCTCTGCTCAGGAACAGACACCACTACTCTTTACTGCAGCAATGATCCCATCTCCCTTCAGGGATCAATAAAGTTTACCTCAATATCTAATCTCTCCTAAAGTTTGGAGGCACCACACTTTGATCCAGTCTGTAACTTTTCAGAATAAAACGCGGCGTCACTGTACACTTCAGCAAGTTGACTGCATTTGCATTGATATTAGAGACTGCACAACCTCCCGTCCGTTTGTTGCTCCTGTCAGGCCTTTTCAAATCCTCCTCTGAATAATTTACATTAACATACTAACAGTGTCAACACTCATCTTTTTGTTGTGCTGTTGTCAGCAGGAGATTTACACACATTTACACACCGGCAGATGATGCAGGGACTTATGTTTATTCGCTGTGTGTGTATTTATATAAACATACGAGTTGTGCTCCTAAAGTAGACGACGGCCGCACAAACCAGCGGAGATAAAGAAAAAGGTTGGTGGGCACAGATGTGTATGGATCATGGACTGAATTTAAGAAGAGGAAGTATACTAAAAGTTTGAAAAGTGAAGCTGGTGCAGCAGTGGCTTCAAACTGCAGTGTTTCTAATGGCCAGCAGGGGGCCATCCCAAGTCCTCTTCAACACTGCAGGATGTCCATTTTGTAAGTTATGGTCCCATTTGGAGTCAAAGAGACCAAAAAGCAGCCGGAGGATTAAGGGTGGGGCTATCTATAGGAGTAAAGGAGTACCGGACAGTATTCTTTATATTCTCAGGACCTCTTTATGCTCCATGTCCCAAACGCTCAGACAGAAATCAGGAAAAGGGCTTTTGGGTATTTTGCACCCTCAGGCTGAAATCTGTTGCAAAGTGACTTGAAACTCAAAGAGCTGGTGTCCTTAAATGGTTTTAAATCTCAAATGAAAGACCTGGAAGCACATTCTACAGGATGTCGATGTTTTTAGCTCGACTGCTTGATCTACTGACTCCCAGATTTGACTCATAGGCGCTCTTTGTCTTTGAATGTAAGTTTGAGTGTTTTTGTTAATTGTACTTTGTCTTTGTTTGTGTCTCTTTTTGTAACTTTGTGTTTTTGCTGCTGACTGTCTCGGCCAGAGGTTCTTAATCTCAATGGGACCAACCTGGTTAAATAAAAAACAAAAACACTGACTAGCCACTTCCACAGCAACCTAAATAGAATTAGCATACCGATAAATTCCTCAGTTATACGATTTATGATTGAACTTTTTGATCCAGTTGAGCTCCAACATGAAACCAAAACAAACTGCTGTTTGGCCACACCTCCGCCATACTGAAGCCTCCGCTCTCCTCCAGCGACACACCTCTCCTCTCTCGTTCGCACAAACGAGTTACTAATTAGAACGCATTTAGTTAGCTCGTAGCTTCACATTGCATGTACATTGACACAGAATGAGCGTGATCTAAAAACTCTTACGTGACATCCAAATAATCAGTGAGTATGTTCTTCTTCTTCTCTCTAGTTCTTGACTAAAACAGCTTTTATACACAAGGGGAGGAGCCGGCCGTCCCGTCCATGTAAACAAGGCTCTGACAACAACACAGCCAGCGGGACTCGAGCTTCTCACTCATTGTAGACAGTCATGACTCAGAGACACATTTACACAGGAGAGACTGGATTTATGATTTATTTATGTGGAACATGTCGCACATTCTTCCTTTAACTTCACCTTCAAAAATCAGTGGACAACTAATCTGCCTTGTTGTGCGGTTTAAGCCATTAGCTGGCTGTGCAGTTTATTTTGGACTATTTAAGTGAGTGAAATTCTAGTTTTTATATTTCTGCGCTAACCAGCAGGTCCACTGTGCTCGTCATAGCTGGCTTGTTAGCTTGCACAGTGTTTATCATACATATATTCATGTGTTGGCCCGTGCATGGGATCAGAAATGATGCTGGCTTTCCCGACAGAGAGAAAACCTCTTCCCCAAAAATCACCATTTCTGTTTAATGAATACAAACATGACGGCAGCCAAATGCAGAACTCAAGGCTTCATATATGCAGCCAAGAAACCGACACTAAGTCTGTTATTCATAGTCTTTGAGCTCTTCATATACAACACAGTGCTTAGGTTAGCCTGTCACTACTAGTTACTATCTCACCTCAATTATATTTTCAATATCCATTAATATAGGTGATCACCTCCTTTAAAAACACGCGTATGTTAATCTGAGACAGTTACACTCCAGTTTGCAGAAATACTTCAATGTGTATGAATAGATTTTTTACACATCTGTTTGTATCTGAGAAAAGGAGCAAGTGAGACATTTTGTGTGTGTGTGTGTGTGTGCGTGCGTGCGTGCGTGCGTGCGTGTGTGTGTGTGTGTGTGTGTGTGCGTGCGTGTGTGTGTGTGTGTGTAGCTGATGTGACCCCTCTGCTGCCCTCCTCACCAGACGGTTGGCCAGAGAAATGGTGCGCGCCGTTGACTCCGCTTCCTGTTGGCACTTGAGCTTGTCCGCGGTGGCTTTCTCAAACTTGGCTGTCAGCTTGGCCAGGTTCTCATTAAGGTGCTGATCGACCCACACACACACACACACACAGGCACACGCACACGCACACACACACACACACACACACACACACACACACACAGACATGGAGGAACATTGGCACTTATTAAAATACAGCGTGGTCGTCGAGAATCTTCAAAGAAAAGAACAAAGAAGCAGAAGCTGTGTGTGAAAGAGACTTTGGGGGAAGGGAAAAGTTGGGTAAAACTTATCATTCCTTCACTATGGATTTATTTGGCACATGGAAGCAATTAGCACAAGGACAAACAGGATTAATCGGCGGAGTGGCACACAGGTTCAGTAGATTAGTTTGAGGATTGCTAATTCCCCTTGGCTCTGAAACGTCTCTCTGCTCAGGCGATCTGACTGAGGGCTGAAAAATGACAGCGAGAAGTCATGCTGGATCTTATTAAGAGTCGTCTCTGTGCACTCTGCAGGGTTTGATGTAAGCAGTCGCTGCCGACGCAGCGTCCCGAGCACCGCGCTCTGCTGGGGCTCTCTGCCGCCGCTCTGATGTGCTGAATGTCAAACGCCGCAGAGAAACAATTATTTACTGCTGCTTTTATCAATAAAGTTTTTAGGTTGATGGATTTGGTTTTAGATTAATGAACAGTGAAAGCCTTTAATAGCACTTACAGCAGCCCTGTATTGATACAAAGGCTGCTGGTTTATCATCACTGGCAGAGCTCATGCATCAACTGTCACTCAAGCCTTGATAAAATAATTCATATTCTGATTTCTTGATTCTGCTTATAGCCTCTGGTTGTTGTTCTGATTTCGTAGCTGCAGCATCACACTCTCATTATGCTGCATATATCCAGACTTTGATAGAGTTGTTGATCCAAACTGATGTCTCTGAAATCTTTTATGGCTCACTTCTGAGATTTCACAACTCATTTCTCAGCCCGCATTCAGTTTTTTTACAAAGTCAGTGCAACCTCTAAAGTTTATAAGCACTTTAATGTTTGTGTCATTGCTTGTCTGCGTCAAAGAAACGACTAAAAAAAAACAAGAACAGTGAGTCCTTTCTTTAATAAAATGGTAATATCATTTCATAGCATTTATCCGCTGGATTTAAGATATTGAAAGAGCTTTCCTTTCAGAAGATACCTGGCATATAGCAAATAAACTTTTCATTTCCTGTCTCATTTCTCTGATACGACAGCTTACATTGATCTTGCTCTTGATGGCAGAAAGTTTCTCCTGTGCAGCAGCCAGCTCCGCGTTGGCCTTGCTCAGGGCCTGACGTTTGGGCTCAACCTCGCAGTAAACCTCGTAGAACTTGACGATGTTTAAAACCCAGGAGCACAGGCCGGCCGCCGCGTTCGACTTGGACGCCACCAGGTCTGGCTTGAATTCAGGATCCTGGAGAAGTTTGAACAGATGAACAAATAAAAACACGATTCAGACACTTCATTCATTGAGGTCTCAAAAAGAGAAGCCATGTTGTCCTACAGAGTCAAAAAAAAAAAAATTGGTCATAATTGATGAGGGACGATATCGCCAGTTTGCACTCTCTGACACAGCGATACAGCAAACTAGAAGAACAGGTTAAGAAAGTTAGAATACAGAGTAGGGATGGGATCAAATATGAATATGGCAATATCCCGTCGTCCTGACTTGTGTAATCCAATTATTGATGTGCTGACCCGGATATCGATTTTTTATGTACAAAAAAATATGGACCTGAATATATAATATCCTGCCAATTCGACCTCATCAGTACTTCATGACTCCTTGTGGTGACGCTTATAACATGAACGAGGGTAACGTGAGTACGAAAAGAAAGGGGAAACTTCACTCTGAAACCTAGTGTTTAAAATGGGTACTGCAGTCCACATTCTAAACATTACAGAGAGCTGTCTCCCCCCCCCCCTCCTCTCTAGAGTGGATGCTCACGCAGGTCACCATGTGGTGGACACTGAAGCTTCAGTGTTTATCCAGCTCTGCATCGGTCTGTAAACCTTTCTGCGTTCTAACCTCTCTCCATTTTTCAAAAGCATCTCCAATATTGATCCTAGTTTGAGCACGTTTCTGCTCGTGGAGCTTATTAGAAACATGCAGAGGCTTTTTAGGTCGGGTACAATCACTTCTATCTGAACCAGTTCTCTTGCCCGCTTCCATCGCTGCAACACCTGTTGGTTTGACCTGATAACTGCTCTCATATCTGGCAAACCGAGGGGCGTCCAAAACGGCCGTGTGGGGGTGCCTTCAAACCGCCTACCTTCTCTGGTCCAAACAAATCCAGACCATTCAGGACCAGAATCTAAAGTTAGAAGGAGGACATACTGGCTGCTGCATTGTTGTCAGAGAAGCCAGCACTTCAACATAGCATGTTTCCTTAATGTCTGATCATAGAGTAAGCTCACTTTATCATTTCACTCACTACTCATCTTACTGATTGGTCCTTTAAACAACATAATATAACCACTCAAAGGCAAGCTTACTGCTCATACCACCCAGTGAGATCATGGCAGGAGAAGCCCTGTGCCCATGATCAACTTGTATTTCTCAAGAGAAAAACTGTGTTCAATATGTTCTAAAAAGTTTCACAAGAAGTCTTTGAAACTGTCCAAAGATGAATAATACAGGGACTGCACTTTCACAGCGGTTTTCTAATCTTTTCAACACTTAAACAGCTGGACACAACACGCGATTTCACACTCAGATGGAGGCTGATGTGCAAAGGATTATTTTTCCCATCAGGATCTAAAGAAACATTCAACACACATCACTGGTGATGTTTTCTGAAAGAACTCGACGATGTGGAACGTAAGCTTCGGTTTCTTGCAGAGGGATATGTTGGTGATTGGAGTCGACCACATATATTTCAGATTGGTGGATAACCTGCTTTACCTGAAGCACGAGGGCCTTGAATCTGTCAAGAGCTGTGACAAAGACTTTAGTTTAAAAAACAACACTTCTCTATTAGCGGGGTAAGGAGCCTCAAAGTGTAACACCATTTATAAAAGATATTACGAGTTATGAGTGTTAATGTTAACGTCTTTACTAACTCAGGGACTGAATGCTTTTGGTGTACGTGGTGAGTTGAGAGTGAATTGTCTTTCTCTGCTGCACTGTCTAACCTCACATTCGCTCCATTGAGCTCTATGATCAGGGCGGCTGTTAAATTAGCAACGCTTCATTAACTGGTTGATTTCTCTGGCTGTCATTTGGATGCTCGACAGTCATAATGTGCCACTGTCATTGTAGTCACGCCCCTGCTGAATTTATGAGTTATTAGCTGAACTTGCCAAGCGGCAGACATTGCACACTGTGCGCCGTTAGTGTTGACTTTAATGAATTGGGGCTAATTGAAACGCTCACCTGCAGGTAAGGCTGAATGGCTTTGAGGCAAGCCTCTGGGATGTTCTCTTTGTTGAAATTTATCAGAGAATCCAGGAAGGCGTCCACTTTTGCCATCATCACCTTTGCAGCCTTCCAGCTGCGATCCTTTGGGACTCTGCCACCGGGTGCCATCAGGACCATGACAGCCGTCGTGACGTTGGTCACCGCCGCCACTGGAGAGCCGAACGACTTCAGCTCTGTCAGGTTGTTCTGAAGCGGGCGAGAATAATGAACGGAAAAATGAAAGAGCAAGGATTTAATTGAGTTTGAACAAGTGCATATCTTTGTGGTCTGCCGGGGGGAAAAAAGAGAGAGAAAAAGTAAAGGCTGAGAATAAAGGAAGAAGAACCTGTGCTGACTTTGAGAAGACAACAGAGAATTCTAATTAGGGCATCTTTAGAGAGCTCTAAGCTGTGATTGAACTGTCGGTTCTGCTTGTTTGAACAGAGAGCACCTTTTAAACACAGAGGCTGTTTTTTGAAAATCCCCACAGGCTGCTCATAAACCTACAAGGGATGTGAGGACGAAGTTAAATGCCCGGAGAACATAAAGAAGACATTCTTTTAGCAAAGACTCGGCTAAATCCTGTGATTCAATAATCTTCTCTACAGTTCAAGGCCTGTGTTGACAAAAGTTATCCAACCGAAGCTGGAAACAAACAAATCAAAGGACGAGGAAAAAACACAACGGATCTTTGAAAAGAAGAAATCTAAGAGAGAGGAGTATGATGGAGTAAATCGATAAGACACAGCGGGGGATAACACAGTTACTGACCTTATTCAGAGTGTTAAGGGCGTCCTGAGCAGCGAGCAGAGCTGGTTCGGCCTTGGCTAAGTCCTCCTCACAGTCTCTCTGTTTGCCGCTGACCACCACAGCGATGGCTGCCACCTTTTGCTCTTCTTCGTCAGCCACTGCCTTCTCCTTGGACACCTTCTCAGTTTCTATCCCAACAACCTGAAAACGGCACGCAGGATTTATTCCTCAGCTATCGGGGAAAGTTCACTCAGTGGCTTCGTTTTCACAGCATGAATAGAATGAAAAAACACAAACCCTGAACAAATGATCTGGTGTTAAACATAAACTGCAAAGAGAAAAGACAAAAGGGGAATCAAAGGATTCTAAATACATTTGAATTCGCACAAGGTCATTTTGAAGCACGGACAAAAAACACCATCCGGCACTAAGAGAAAGTTTAAGTGAGGATTAGTTTTGTTAACAATTAATCTGCCAGTTGCTTTTTTCAGATTGATCCATTCATCATCAAAAATGTCTAAAAGTTTTGACTTTTTTTGACACAATTCTGAGATTCCAAATTAATATCTACAATTGTTTATATCTCTCCAACAAACAGTCGGAAATTCACAGACTTTTTATTTGCAAAACAACAAAAGGCAAACATTCTAACCTTTCCTGCAGCTGTACTTGACATAAAGGTACAGTTATACTTTACAAAAACATGGCACAGTAAACCCATGTTTGCCCTCAGACCCATCTGAGATCAATCGGTTAATCAGAGAATAGTTTACAAGATCGAATTCCAGCAATTAGTCCACAGAAGGAATTTTCACTCATGCACTCCGGAAAACTTCTATAAAATCTCAGGAGGACCGCCCATGAAATCCTCCTGATCTCATTGTTTACACATTCACCTCACAGGGGGAGACTAAGCCGGTCGGACAGGAAGGGGGTAAGACTTGAAGTAAGAGTCCTCTAAACGAAGCTATAATGAGAATATGTGTCTTTCTATCAATGCTACGTGTAGTTGAACAGAATCACAATCTGTGTGGAGAGTGGAGAAGAACATACTGGAGAACAGGAAACAGAATGCAGCAGGTTCATTAGAGCACGGAGATCGTAGAGGTGGCGTGCAGACAGTCTATGGTCGTGCAGCAATCACAGGGAATAAACGTCACAACCCCCTCCCACTCGCTCGAGGTGAATTCTCCTGATTATATCCTGCTGTGTTCTCACTCTGACTTTCTGCAGAATAAATACGAGGAGGCTGGAGGAGAAACTCCGAGTGAAGTCTGGGAGAACATGTTTAACGTTTAAACATGCAGCTCACCACAAAAACGTGTGAAAGCACTACGAGAAGAACATGAAAGTATCTGCATAAAGAAGTCAGGGAACAGTCATATTTTTAGCTGTTTTCAATAAAAAGCACACGTTCTTGCCTGGATCAGCTTGTCAGCGTCCTCGTTCTTCTGCTTCAGTTCCACTTCCTGAGCAGCCAGCTTGGCCTTGAGGTCGTCCACCTATGAGAGGAGGAGACGGGGAGAGCAGGAGGTCATGTTACTGCAGATCTGGATGAATGAAGTGAACATCGTATTCACCAAACCAGAATGAAACAGGGTCTCCTAATTCAAATGTATTCAATTCTGCACACACCGTACGTAGGTTTATAAATGTAGATGTATTCACGTACTTGTATTTTACTTGACTTTGAGCTCATTCATGCAGCTACTCAAAGTAAAGTCATTTTCTGCACTAAAGCAACCTTTACTCGTTACTTCACAGACTGAGGTGGTTTATACAGAAATGCTTAATAATTTAACTGAAGAGTAAAACATCAAAATGTATAGCAATTTGCACAGGAACAGGACAATAAACCGTAAAATCCCCAATATCAGACGAACAGGTTTATAAGACAGTCTGTTTTTGGAGGTCTTCCAGAGAGAAAAAAAGGTTTAAACTGTCCTTCTGCATGACGATTTCTTTTGTGTTCAGTGAAGTCTACAACGTGCAGTTTCTGTGCAGCTCTGTCTGTTTTCTCTTTGCTGAGTTTGCACTACTAGCTACACAACATAATATAACTGAGCTATATAACCTACTAGCTACAGTACGGTAGTCGAGCTCTCAGCCTGCAGTGAAAGTTGCGAAGTTCCGACAGCCTGCGAGTCGCGCTGCCCGACTCCGCTGGTCACTCGTTAACTTTAATATAGGAGTCGTTCGATCAAAAGAGAACTCCACATGTTTTATTTTCTAAACGATATGCCACTGTTTGCAAATGCATGATTATGACCTCGTGAGGGAGAAAAGATGTGAAAAAGTCTCGCAGCCAGCCTGCTCTGTGTCGCTGTGTTTCCCAGCACAGCTTTCAATACACAATGAATGGGGAGGAATTTTTAATCACGTCACCTCGCGTGCTGTGTGTGATGGTGGCAGCAGCACTCAAGGTAATGACGGGGCGTGTCTGCATTTTGTACTGGTTTATTGGTCGCACCGGGGTATAAGATGCAGAGAACTTTTAAGATGAGAAAATGGGTTTTTAAAGTGCATACACCCGATTTTACGGTAGGTGTGTTGGAATTTGTGTACATTCCTCTTTTTGTCCGCTTTCTAAATGTAAAAGAGAAGTGCAACAAATAAAAATAAATAAAATAAAATAGTAGTCACCAAAATACACAATAAGTCTTCACTATATGAAAGATAAGACATTTTGCTTCTTTGATAATTTCCCATGTGTTTTCCATGACTGGAAAGTTAGTCATCTGTTTCCAGGACGATTCTGACAAAGTCAGACTAGAAACCACACTGAATCGACTTTTTATGCCAAGCTAGGCTGGATGCTTTGTGACACAGCAGACTTGAGATTTAATCAAGCAGCAACCTCCTGTGTTGAAAAATAAAGCCCATGCTGAAGTGTAAAATCCTGCAGTTCCTTGTTTGCCCACTAGAGGCTGGCTGCAGAGGCACAGGAAGTCACACACACACCCATTCAAAAAAGCAGACATTAACATGTTTACAGCCTGGTTCAAAAAACCAAACAGGTCTGATAAGTTATTGTCATCACTGGCACACTGTAAGAGGGGTGATTTTTAAAAAATGGCTCTGTTTTGATTTGATGAATGATACGTGTTATCCATAGTTAGGCGTGTAGCTGACCTGATTGACAGGTGGGCGCGGTGTAACAGTTATCAGGAGGCTTAAAACCCGCCTCAGCTCCAGCTCTCAGCCTGCCATTAGGTTGACTGAAAGTTAGGCTGAGACAGCATTTCCAGCATGGAGACCGCCATCGATGGGACTCCAGCGCCCCCTGCAGGAACAGACGGGTGACGTCACTCAGGCTTCATCCAGTAATATTTACAGTCTATGGGTTGAATCCGTCCTTTTCTCATTCTTGGAGAGAAAGACATTTTGCTAAATGTTCTCCAATAATTAAAAATTCTTCTTGATATTCACACATGTCCACGTTATTCCAGCCTAAGATGGTTGGATGATAGTCACACATGTATTAATACGAGGGGAGGCGTCAACAGTGCACACACAGCTGGGCTGCTGCTGATAATCTATTTTTGTCTCATTAAATTGTATGAGTAGCAATCAGTGTGTATATCATGAGCACAAATGAATCTATCGCTATCATCAAATTGAATCTCTGCGCGTGTTTGAAGGATTGATGGTTTGTTTTGTTGTTTGTATGCTCGTTGGATCTTATTGGAAATACAATCGAGCTCGATGGCAATTTAATTGGAACCTAAACATCTCCTCGATGCTTCAATGCAGTAAAGAGGATTCTGTGGCTTAGAAGAAGGGGGGACAAAAGAGGTTTTACAAAGAGCCCAAACCTTTGTGGAGAACATTTCGTGCCCTGCAGGATTGAGCCGCGGACCAAGCAGCGACCTTTAGACAAATAGTTGAACAAAAATCTGATTCTGTCAGGGTAGATAAAGGGGAGGAAAAAGATGAATGGCATGCATATCTGGAGAAAAAATAAAAGCTTTTGGATCAAGAGCTGCTATCAGGAAACACACACACACACACACACACACACACACACACACACACACACACACACACACACACACACACACACACAGAAACGCACAGACCAAAGGCGGTCGTAGAGAGAAATTAAAGCTGTTACAAACTCCTCATAACTCCCCGACAAATAGGGCTCTGCTTTAGCGTCCGACTCCATCAAAACGTTGCACTGGGGAAATAAAAACAGACAGTTTTTCATGCTTGTCTTTCAGCTAATTAACAAACAGGAAGGAAATCTGCCTGAGGGGGAAGACGGCCCCTTTTGGGCTGCGACGATTCTGTGCAAAAAGATTCGGTCGAACATCAGACGAGCACCGAGTGAGCCATCAACATGATGAATAGGCAGGAGGGGAGAAGAGGCGGGGGAGGAGGGGGAGAGCAGGGAGAGGAGGACAAACTAATTGGTGGGAGACGTGGATGATATTGAATACTTGTGCTGCTGTGTTTAACTGCAGCAGGAGAACACGTCTGTGTCCCTGCCTGTCTTCATAAAAACAGCCGGCTCCCCCTCCCCGCAGCAGCACATTCAGATTCAAACTATTGTTTCTTAAAGCAGCCTCAGATTTGATTCTAAAGGAAGAGACTTTACAAACATCCATCCACGTGTGCGAGGGCTTATAGACACGTGGCGGCTAAATTCAGCTTCATTCATGCAACAAAGAGACATCTGGATGCTCCTGTTTATGTTTGCACTTTTTTTCCTTAAAGAGGAACCCGCCATCTTTACTTTTTTACAGAGTCTGACTTGTATTGGTTACAGATAAGCCTGAAACATTTTCATTTTATCACGCATTTATAACTGAACTGCTACAGCTTTTATAGGACTTAAACTAAATACCTAAATATCATTATTACTATGTTTTACTTTCTTATTCAGCTACTACTACTGCCTTCTACAGATATCATTCATAGTACTTTATTCTTCTACTACTCCATATTTGTTTTTACTCTGAAGTCACGTTCGATCACGTGAGTTTCTGTGAGATCTCGTGTTTGCAAAGTTGTCACTACAAACAGCAGGTGTGTGGTCTCACGGTCTGGGCGAATCTTCGCGTGTGGTAAATGGACTTGAGCTTGTACATTTCTTTTCTCGTCTTCTGCCTACTCAAAGCGCTTTGACACCGCAGGTCACACCTACACATTCACACACTGATGGCAGAGGCTGCTGCGTAAAGAGAGCATCAGTATTCATACGCTGCCGAAGAAACAGCAAGAGCAACTTGGGTTTGAGTGTCTTGGTGTGTTGCTGTGCAGGAGTTCAGATAGGTACAGAGGAGCGTGGTTAAGGATGGCCTTAAAGGTGACAAGCAGAATCTTGAAGTGGATACGATATTTAACCGATGAAGCTGCTGAAGGACAGGAGTGATGTGATTAACGGAGGGAGGTCCTGGAGATGATGCGAGCAACAGAGTTCTGATCCAGTTGAAGCTTGTGGATGGACTTGAGAGGGAGACCAAAGACGAGGGAGTTGCAGTAGATAATACGAGATGTAATGGGCAGAGGCGATAATGTTACGTAGATGGCAATAAGCAGATCAATGATGTAAGCTTGGTATGATAGTGTGCTGTCGAGGATGACACCCCGACTCTTAAGCTAGTACTACTATAATTTATACTAATCCTCCTACTACAACCTGTACTACTCCCATGGCTGCTCATATGGCTACTAACATTTCCACAGGATAGTATCACAGCTCATACATGTGTGTGCCCTTCAATGAGAATTTATGAGAAGATGAGTGGGTGGGTGCTGACATGCATACACCAACACGCACGCACACACGTGCACGCACAACCACAGACACTACCAAAGACCATAGCAGCCAAAGGTGGGACAACACTGATGAGGAAAAAAACATGGATCTAATGTGTCCTCTGGGGAGCGGGTGACTCATACACCTACAACAACATCCCCTACAGCCACAGCCACAGCCACAGCCACAGCCACACACACACACACACACACACACACACACACACACACACACACACACACACACACACACACACACACAGAGTGGTGTTAACCCTGGTTGTTTATCATGACCACAGCAGCCCCTGGTGAGCCAAACATTCTCTAACTGTGAATGTTAAATAACAGCTCTTATAGCAACACCAACAGAAACACACACACACACACACACACACACACACACACACACACACACACACACACACACACACACACACACACACACACACACACACACACACACACACACACACACACACACACACACACACACACACACACACACACACACACACACACACACACACACACACACACACACACACACACACACACACACACACACACAGCCACACAAACACACACGCTGCATTAATGCTGCCTTGTTGCTGTAAAAGGTGTGCTCTCTAATTAGGAGCCTCCTCTATTACCATACGGCCCCTAAACGTGTGTGTGAGTTTTTGTGTACGAATGTGAAGAAAGGAAAACACAGGACACACACACTGATGTCACTTGTGTGTTGGGAGTATTTATGCATGAGTGTGACTCTGTGCAGGTGGGTGTGTGTGGGCATGTTTATGTAAAGCTGCGGATCAGTGCGTTATGCGAGGGTGACATTATGTACGCGCGTGTGTGTGAGGTAGATCCTCTATAATTAGAGCGGCTTCACACACAGACCTGCTGTTACATTATTCATACAGAGCGGTGTTCAGAGAAGGTGTGTGTGGATGGTAAACATCAGGACTAATGGATCCAGGTGTTCATGTTTAAGAAGGAAACTTTAAGTGATGCAAAGAAATACTTAAATAAAGAGAAGACGAAAAGTTTACCAGGGACGTTTCTGCTCTATGAAACATATAAAAAGAGATTCAAACCACAACATTAACTAACACTACGACTTACGTACGCTGAGGCCCCGTGTCCACAAAGCGCCCGAAAAGTCTGTTGACAACGGCGGCTGTATCGTTCATTTCCCGATCAGACACGGAGCGAGGACGATGTGGAAACAAGATACTAAGATCATTTTTTGTGTGCGCCCTCCACAGGTAGAGAGGTGCGTCTATGAGTCAGTGTGCAGAGCGCACCTGGGAGGAAGACAGGTCACTGCACATACCGCCATTGACCGCAGGCTCAGCAGTCACGTTAAATGAGAGGCATGACATGTTTTTTTAGGTCATTCGTGCCACTAAATATATTTTTTTGGTTTACTTTGATCAACTCTCAAATCTGCGCTATTGATGAACTGTTCCCGTTTCTTCCAAGAGGTAAACACAAGAAGATGTTGGAGAGGTTACAGGACAAACTGGATTTTTTGCCACATCATGTTTGATTCTGATCATTTTTAATCTCTGCTGCAGCTCCAGTATTAAAGGAGAGACACATTCAAAAAGTCCAGGAGAGGATATAAACACATACATTCATTTATAACTGATAAGAAATGATTCAAAAAGATGCACAAACCATTTCATGAAGGTGATATGAACACATTTATAAACACATTTATAAAGTCTAAGTGAAGGATAAATCCAACTTTACAAACTTCATATAAAAGTTTCTAATCTTTTTAATCTCCTTAAAAGGTTCATAAAGTTTGTAAGTGTCGACACATCGTTTTATTTCTGAGTCTCACTAACAGACAGCGGATCAAAGTTATTGTTTCATAAAATCCCTGATAAGCTTAAACAGAATTGTCACTCAATGATGTTTAAAATAAATGATTCAGAACCTTACAGATCTGATAATTAACTCTCTGTGTCCTTTAACTCTTAAAATGTGCTTTTCATTTATTTAAACTCATTTAGACTTTCATGTAAAGTGTTAACAGACTCGTTATACTGGAAATAATCAAGATGACAGCCGTCAGACCAACCGCTGACACTTATCGAATGTAAACGTGCTCTTAATTTGAGCCCTTGGGCACCAAGGTCACGCCTGTGCTTTCAGGTGAGGAGCATTCATTAGCTGGTATGAATCAGGGCGTGCCTCCACAATCTGACAGTAGACGGTCCCTTCTCTCCGTGCTGTATCCTGTTAGAACCTACTGTTCAGTAAGTTCGCTCAGTAGGCTGATATTTGTTCCTGCTTCGTCTGATTCCTTCAGTGTGGAGCCCGCCTCATGTTATTGACACTCCAGCTAAGATGTGATCTGCACGATGGCTCAGTAAATAATACTAAACTTCACATTGCATGGAAACAATTTAACAACTTCACATTTGAAAGGCGCGTTGCCCGAACCGGCTGCATCCGTCCTTGTTTTGATTTGGAGGCGCACGTGAAGGGACGTTTTACATTTAAATTTGCACAGCATTATGGGTGTTAAAATACAATTCATTTCCTGAAAGGATGAATCCCATCCATACTGCACAAAAACCAGGAAGTTAGTATCCATCCTGAAATGTTCAGTCTACTGAGGTGGACACAAAAAGACCACTGAACGACCTCGAGGGTTCAGTCTGCTGAAAAGTCTACACTGCATATTGAACTGTGGCTTCTCGGAAAAAGGGCCAGGGTCACAATGACGGATCAGGAAACACTTAATAACTCATTTAAAGGAACATGCCGTCTTAACCACTAGTTAGAGATGCGCCAATCCACTTTTCAGTTCCAATCCGATTCCGATATATATGTACCGATACCAATAGTATCGGTACATAGTAGTATAGTGTTATTGTTGTTGTTGGTATTGTGTGTGAGGCGACACAAAGCTGCAGTGAACCTGGAATTGTATTGCATTGTGCTGTGCTGGCTTCACATACAAACAGGAAGTAGCAACTGTAAGAATTGTACTTTTTATATTTTAGAAGCAGCTGTTCCATCTCGTCTGAACGTCGCCATGGAGACGATGTGTGGACACTTCTAACAGTTCAGTCTGAACGTCTTTAAAGTGAGGCTGCGCAAGATGAGAAAGTTTAAACGATCTTTCTTGATCGATGACGTGGATCTGCGCCGTCAGTCCGAGTAAATAACATCAATATCGGACCGGACACCGATATTAGATCAGATCTGTCCCATCTCTACCACGAGTGCAGCCGCCACCATCACCCACTGCACGCCTCGTGACACAATCGAAAATTCATCTCCTTTCATTGTGTTTAACAAGCTGATTGAAAGCTGTGAGGATTTAGAGGTAGGATTAGTATTTTGAAAAAGAAGTATTTTCTTCAGTTTAGGTTTAATATTCGACTCATTTGGCGTCCTTTCATGTCATAGTCATAATAACTCTGAGCCTTTTTTCAAAGAATCTGTTGTGAAGCTTTGATTAACTCCCTGAAAGACGCCGTGTGTGATACTGTTTGGCGAGAGCGTCTTAAATGGGGCACCTTTTGTGGTTTCATTTTCGAATGCATGTGTGAGGACAGTACCTGAGCGGAGGTGCCTTTGAGCTTCTGCAGGCCGTTCTCCAGCCGCTCCATCTTGGTGGCGAGGTCTTTGCTCTTCTGTCCGAGCAGGCTGCGGTACAGCTTGATCTGCTCCAGGAAAGATTTGGGCGTGGTGTAGTTGTAGCGCCGCTCGTTGGCCAGGAACTCTTTGGACGTCTGGTTGACGCTCATGTGGACGTAGGCCATGAATTTACTCACCGAGTCCTTCACCTTAGGCTGCAGGAGAAATTTAAATCACAGAAGTGGTTAGTCGGCATTAAAAGAGGTGATGGTGCAGAATCAGCAGCAGAGAAATACTTCCTGGAGCTGGAGCACTGAGTTTAATTCTCATGGCCTCCGGTTTGCTCCTGGAATTAATATCACACTGGTTGTGTCACGCTGCCTGACATTTTAAAATATATTTTCAGACTGTGAACATAATTTTTGTGGGTGCTTGTATCCTTGTGTGTATTAAAGTATTAGCCTTTCTCACTTCGACATTGTCCACCTCCTGCAGGAACTTCAGGCTGACGGACTCCAGCGCCTCCTGTGGCCACTCGTGAAACCAGTCGATGGCTGTGCAGTTCACCACGGCGGGAAACTTCCTGCTGCGAACCCTCAGTTTGCTCCCCACCGGAGAGAAACACAGAGCTACCTGCAAACACACAGACACACACATAAAGAGAGCAAGGTCAAAGAGAATTGAGTGTGAAGTCTGATACAGCCGCGCGATCAGAATCATTTTCTTTCTCTGTGGGAGTCACAGTCAGACTGAGGAGAGAGAGGGAGAAAACTCCGGCTCTGATTAACACTCCTTCAGGGTCAAGAGGGGGAAAAGAAAACTGAGAATTAATTATTCGCAGCTCCATCATTAAGAAAATAAAGCCTCCGGCAGGCGTGTGTGTTAAAGCGAGTTTTGAGCTGAGGGCTACGTCAGACTGATTCTCTCTGTCGCAGACAAACAGCTGGCTTGTTGAGGAGCTCAGCCAGATGCTCGCTCACAGCAGACTGAGGAGACAAACACTCAGGAGGAACACACACAGACACTTCTGATGATGATCCACACTGAAGACGGAAAAAGCTGCTGACATGTTTAACTTCCACTGTGAAATGTCGTCACACACCGAGAGACAATGCAATTACTTTTTGTAAAAACTGCCAAAAGGTCAAAGAAGAGAAGAAAACTTATTTAATCACATGTCAACGTTAAATCTTCTGATCTGTCAGCTGCAGCACGATGTGGCCCTGTCCGTATTCTTCGTAATTTCGCAGGTGTTAGTTCGGTCTGTTTTGTGGATCTGTGGCTGTCATCATGTTTTGTCGGTGTGTGCGAGTGTGTGCTCTTTTGTGTGCTTAGATCGTCGTTTGTTGGTCTGTAGGTGGTGCATCCTGAGGGCACAGGCGCCAGAGATTTCAGTCAAAAGGGGGTGAGCATGTTAAAGAACTGACCTATCTTCAACATCTGAAAATAAAAAAGAGGACCTGGTTTTCCCACGATGGTTTGGCGATCACCTGATAGCAGCAGTTTGTTCTCCCCTCTGTTTCTCAAACTGTTTAAGCAGTTAATAAATGTTGCTTCTATTTCTTATAGAAGTCAGATAAGGTGAAGTAAAGTAAGAATCTATACGTGTTCATGTGCATACACACTTTTTTAACACTTTTAATTTAGTCAATTTTCACATTTATGAAGAGAAACATGAATAAACAAAGTTGAAGATTGAAAATAATTCTCATCAAGCCAGTCTAAAGTCCATCAATTTAGACTCTCAAGACTGTTTTTCATCAATTCAACCTGCTCAAAGGAGTCCAATGAATTTAGCATTAGCTCGTCTACTTCTTTCAGTAGACGAGCACCGGTCGCAAGACACAGTCTGATTTTTGGAAATGTCCCAGAGAGAAAAAGGTTTAAACAGTCTACCTGCGTTACGATTTCTATCGTGTTCAGCGAAGTCAACAACGTGCAGTTTCTGTGCAGCTGTGAAGCTCTATTAGTTATATTTGTTTTCTCTTTGTGGAGTTTGCCCTCCTACTAGCTACAGTACGGTAGCCGAGCTCTCAGCCTGCAGTGAAAGTTGTGAAGTATCCTACAGACCCACAGCCTTGAGGCGCGCTGACCGACTCCGCTGGTCACTCGTTACTTTTAATATAGGACTCCTACAATCAAAACAGAACTCCACACGGTTTAATTACTGAACAACGTGCCACCGTTTGCTTGAAATGCAGGATTACGACCTGATGACGGAGAAAAGATGGTAAAAAGTCGCGTAGCCAGCCTGGTCGGTGTCGCTTTGTTTACAAACACAGCGTATAATCAGCTTGCAATACACGATGAATGGGGATGCATTCTCACGTCAGGTCACATGCCGTGTGTGATGGTGGCGACTGCACTCGCCGTAATGATGGCGTGTCTCTGGTATATTGGTCACACCGGTGGATAAGACATGGCACATTTTTTAGATTAAAAAATAGTTATTAAAAGTGCGTCTTATTCACGGGATGTTACGGTACAGCACAGAGCTCCATGTTTGATCACTTTAATAAATCTGTGTCAACATCAAAAGTAGAAAAAAAGCTTCTTTTGTGGATTATTGTGCAAAAAAGATTTTCTACATTTACCCTTATTCAGGATCCACAATGAAGACACGTGTAACCTTAAGAGGTCGTTTGATATTATTAAAAAAACAAACTCAATAAGATTTATTGTGAAATGGATTTTAGTTTTTCAAGAGTTAATGTGAGTTCAGAACGATTTCTTCATTGTTGCATATTTTTCATTTTAAAGCAGCAAAGAGGAAGCTTCACTTTGTCGCGTTATACCGGTGAAGATAAAATGATGTGTGCAGAGTTTTTTAAATACATCCTCCTCAGTAATTGTCCTGCAGCTCCTTTAAGGTCGTCTCTGTTTCTCACAGAGTTTGGGTACCTGTGTTCAGAACCAAATTCTCCTCCAAGGTCTCGTAATAATGATTTAAATTCTTGGCTCAGTATTCAAACCGGCGCTCTACATGCAGAGTTACACACAGAGACAATTTCCAAGCAAACATTCTGAATCAGATATCCAACATTTTTGGGAAAGCGCTCCATCCAGACAGACAATGTGTTCGACAGAGAGCCAAATAGTTTGAAATCCTCTCTTTACAAGCGTGTGCCCGTGGGACTGCCTTCCCATTTATTCACTCTCCAGCCCGGGGACGCTGTAGCAGGGAGCGAGGAGGAGGGTGGAGGATGTGGGTGGTGGTGCACACTGTAATAATGACTGGATAAGCAGCCCCCTGGATTCCCTCTCTCTCCCTTGGGGGGAACAAAGCGGCTACACGTTGGTGGAATTATCCACAGCTAAACGCCGGCTTTTCTGCTAACGCCTGTGATTTATAACAACGTCAGCCGCCTCCGAAAGTGTTCAAGTTCATCTGAAAATGTCAGGAAAGAAAATTGTCTGGGGGAAGGCTTCATCATAAAGCCAGATGTTTATCCAACTCTGAGGGTTTTTGTTATTTTGGAATGGTAAATGAAAGTGTGAGGACGCATGCTTTAGTTACATTTAGAGAGGGTCAAATCCTGACGCAGTCCTACGAGAAATGTACGCTGAATTCCCCTCAAAGAGAGTCTGAGAATTTCTTATTCTGCATGATTAGGAGAGAAACGCAGAGAAAGAAAGAACAAAGACAGCTTCCCGCGTCTTTGTCTGACTGCTTCACCTTGAGCTGTCTGCGGACTCGATCGATGAAGAACTTCCAGCAGTTCTCCCGCGTGTCCATCAGTCCCGAGCCTCGGACCTCTGGCCTCACACCGCTGATGATGTTCTCCACCTCGTCATCGGGAAACAAGTCAGGGATCTCTCCTGGAAATAATGAAACCACACACACATCACCACCATGAGAAAAAACAACATGACTGCAGGAAGAAGCTTACAAGGTTTCTCTTCGCTCAACTCAACTCTCCAGTACCTTCTTATCTGTACAGGATCACACCTGACAGTGAGGCTCTTCTATCAGATGCAGGTGTGTTAATAGAGGTGGAGGCAGCACGAGTTCACACCGAGGGCTTATGCTAATGCAGACAGCTGCTTAACTTACAGCTGAGCAAAGATGATGTATGTAGACATCCAAACAGCAGCCTGCTGAAGTTCAGATGTTTGTGCTTAAGCTCTCCGTATAAAAACTTTCTTTCTAATTGCTTAATTCCTGATCTAATGCTCCACCAGAAGGACCATGTCCTTTAAAAATGGCCCCCGTTTCTTCTTAGTGTAAGACCTGCTTTGGTTTGACCACTAAATGAACTCTCAGAGTATACTTTGCTTTATTGAGAGGAGGGATGTCATGTGTCGCAGTTTGACTTGCAGAAATATCTCTTAATTCAGCACATTTATTTGATTATTATTAAAAATCTGTACGTTAAAGAGAATTCTGTTATTATTTTTTTAAACATGGCCTCCTGTTTTTCCTTACATTGGGTTTAAATGATGTTTAAAAGATGAAGAAATTGCTCGTAGATCCTTTAGCTTGCAGTGAAATAGGTTATAATGGCTGCAACATAATCCTTGAACAATCAAAGTGTGTCCACTATTTATTTCTTTGTGTTGTAGCCTTTCGATGTGGCGTAGAACTCCCCGCCTCTCGTGTTGTTGCTTGTTGTCGTCGATGAGAAAAGCAGCAGAAATGGCAGCACAGTGATTTGTTGCTGCTGAAAGCGAAAGCATTCCTCTCTCTCTCTCTCTCCGTCTTACACAAACATGACACGCAGTAATTAGCGACGCCTGCTGTTACCCGACGCCAACAGATCGTTGACCAGAACGAGGAACTTCTCGTCTGCCACTTGGGCGTCAGTCATCAGGAGCACGGTGCCAATATTCTTCACGCCAGCTTTGATGTAGAGGGACGCCAGGTCAGTCTGGGTGACAGGAAGAGAGTGGGAGAGAGAGAGAGAGAGAGAGAGTGGGCTGTGAGAGGGCTACACATTTGATTTTTTTTGCAGCGATAATAAGCCGGAGTCCTGAATCATGTGAGGATATTGTTTGCTGTGTTCATATTGTTTGTGTTTTGTCTGTATTTAACTGTAAACCTCGAACATAATCAGGCCGTTATAAACTTGATAAATCTGAATATTTGACATGCTGAGTTGTGCAGAGGAATGTTTTTTATCCGTGTAATCCAGCTCAAACCTTCAGGTCGGCGATGCTGTAGCCTTTTCTCAAGGTGATTTGGAAGACCTCCAGATTGGAGATGAAGGCAGCCAGTCGGGTCAGACTCTGCTTGCCGCTGCCACCCACTCCGACCAGCAGCGCATTTCCCCGCGGAGACTCCAGGATCCTGTTAATACGGCAGCTACATGTGGAGGAGCAGACAGCCGGGGGAGGGAGAGGTGTGAGGGAGGAATGAGTGGAAGGGTGCGATAAAAGGCAGGGGGGAGGAAGGGCAATCTGTGACTCATAAGACGAACACAGGTATTTTCTGTCTCTTCTCTTTATGCTGTTTCATTCAGCACAAACTGTGTTAACCCTTACAGCTCTGCCTACACTGGTATGTTTACATATTGTGATGTCATTTCTAGACGTATTTTCAAATCCTTCATACCCTTAAAACCTGTGAAAAAAAAACCTTTAAGGTTACGTAAGCAATGATTTGCTTCATAACAGCCGAAATCAAAGGATCCAAACAATCTGAACGAAGCAGCATGACCTAAAGACTTGCTCACAGAGAAAATCTCTTGAAATGAGCAGAGTGTAAAAGCTGTTTCATTCACAATAAAAAAACAGTGCGTACGTTTAATTATGCTAACTGAGAAACACTTCATCATCAGCTCCACAGCTTTATCAGGGCTCGGCGTCATTACTGGCCCGCCTCGACACTAGATTGAAAGACTCCAGGCTGGCAGATTGCTCGTTTCACTGTCCTGCTCCGGGGCAGTTAATGTACTGCTTTGGAAACAAAAAACATACGTTACAAACATGACAGATATTTCCTCCTGTTATTCTGGTGTTCTGTCTGAGATGCTTGTTATTTTCTTCTACAGCATCAATGTTTCATAAGCGCCTGTGTCCATGTGTCATAGTTGAAAGGCACCCACTGACAACAGCTTCACTGCCGTCACTCCCACGAGTTTGCTCACTCACTGCACTCTTTTCTCTTATAAACTAGAATGGATGGGCATTTTATACTTTTATTACAGAGATATGATAATGAAAAGACTCAGAAAGCAGGCAGAGAGAGAGAGAGAGTGGGGAGTGAGAAGTGGCAAAGGAACAACAGGTTGGATTCAAACCCGGGCTGTCGGCTATGAGGACTGTAGCCTCCGTAATTGGGGCGTGTAAAATAAACACTGGGCCACCGGTGCCCCCCGTATGGTAAAATTACTAGTATGGCTTTTGGCCGACATAAGATTTAAAGGACAGAAAATCACCGGAAGAGTTGAGGAAGAGTAGTAAGGAGGAGGAAACCAGAAAAAAGAGAACGTTCCAGCCGAACTGGCGAGACCCCTGGAGTGTGCTTGAACCAAGCAGCGACCTCTTGTGTTGAAAAATGAAGCTGACGCAGAAGTGCAACATCCTGCAGTTCCCCAAGTGACCACTAGAGGCTGGCTGCAGAAGCACAGGAAGTCACATACACACCCATTCAAAAAAAGCCTGTTTTTAAGGCAGACATTAACATGTTTACAGCCTGGTTCAAAAAACCACATAGGTCTGATTAGCTCATGTCTCGATCGGCTCACAAATGTTTTGATGACTCATCCGTTTTGATTCTATGGCCGGAACATGTTGCAGCTAAAAAAAGCAGTATTTTGCCAAATCTGCCGATCAATGCTGAGTTGAGTTTCGAAAAGGTAAGGGAGTTTTGATTGGGGATCAAAAGCATGTTCCTGAGGGAGTGTCTTCAATGGTGGGGACAGCGGTCACAGGGGGGAAATGTAACTTAATGTCAACCCATTTATGTCAGGGATCACCAGCTTTGATGATGAAGCATTTCAGTTTCCTGTAAATAATCGAAGAGATAATGTGCTGGTTTAAACTGGAAGGGAATCATGTCGATCTGAAAACAAAAGAACCCTGCAGTGTGCAGGAATATGTTTTTAAATATATTCTAAAGATGAACCTGAGTATGGCAGATTGTTGTTTTCCTTTTTGCAAGTGATCTAATAAAAACCACCAACCTCGTGTTTGAAAAGGTCAGGCCTTGTATCCATTATGTGCTCAGTGTTTTCTCTGATGTTTGCGTCGAGCTGATTCATTGCTCAGACGGAAACAGGTGCCCTTTGGTTTCCACTAGCTTTTGGGTGAAATGACAAAATACTGAACAACATTTTTAATTTTCGGGGAAAACTGGGTTTGAATTTAACCCGTGGCTCCTTTCATGCATGTCATCCCCCACTAACTCTTGCTCTCTCTCTCTCTCCCCGAATTCTGACTCTATCCACGGTCCTATCTCTTAATAAAGGCATAAAGAGCCCAAAAATCAGTGATCTGGCACTACTACCACCCCAACGTCCCTGACGCCCAGCCACCACCATCGAACTGTGTCGTCCTTCATCCACGGCCTGCTCCGACCTCAGCAGCATTGCCTTGCTCAAGTGCATCTCAGCAGTACTCAGGAAGTGACCTGCAACCAACCAACATCCATACTTTGGTCCGCACAGGGACTTGGACCAGCGACCCTCTGGTTCCCATCTCAACTCCCTACAGACTGAGCTACTGCGCAAATATTACCTAAACACAGAATGAGTTCGAACACTTTCATTTTCCTTCTCCTTTAACTTTTGGTTGGTTTTTGGTGTGCATGCATTTATTCTACTTTAATTGTCCTCGTGACGTCTTCGAGGCCAGGCCCTGAAAGATTTCTCCAGATTAAATGAAGGTCGAATAAATGAAAGAATTAAATGCTCTCCTTATGATTTTTCATCACTTGAACTTTTAACTGAACCAGTTCAGCACACTCTGACTTTTTCAGCAGAATATCTCGACTTTCTCAGCACCGGTACTTTTACCCATAAACCAACAGAAACAAAAAGGCGACTGTAATGGATTCGCTCTTTGCAAATATTTGATATCACAACTACTATAAAATTATGAATCTATGAAAGGTACGTCCAAACGTTCAAAACAAAAATTACACACACGGGCGCTGGATCCCCAAACGAAAAAGTATAAAGAAGCAAATAAAGATCTGCACACAAGGAGCTCCTGTTAAAGGATTTATTTACGTGACGTTCGAGCCAAGATGCTCTTCCTCAGACTTTAAGCAGGAGCTCCTTGTGTGCAGATCTGTTTTGCTTCTTTATACAGGATAAAGAAAAACACAATAACCCATAATTCACGCTGACATGTCGACCAGTCTTCAGTGTTTGTAGGTTTTCTTCTTAGCTAGGAACAAACCCCAGATAAGAAAACTTTGGTAAATGTTAGATTCTTCTTCTTTTTTTTTAGAGAGCAAAGATCTTCCAAAGATTACTTAGTGAACGAGGTTCACTGAGAAGTAGTGAGCCTAAAGTAAAATGTTTGAATGTGCGCTGCGCTTTTATGCAGATATCTGTTTATAGAGACAACTACGTCGTATTTATTTTTTGGGGCTTTTTATGCCTTTATATTAGAGACAGGACAGTGGATAGAGTCGAAATCGGGAGAGAGAGAGAGAGAGAGAGAGAGAGAGAGAGAGAGAGAGAGAGAGAGAGAGAGAGAGAGAGAGAGAGAGAGAGAGAGAGAGAGAGAAGGAAATGACATGCGAATTCGGGCCGCCCGCGTACGAGGACTAAAGCATCTGTACATGGGGCACGCACGCTAACCGCTAGGCTACCAGCGCCCCGTTCTGCCTGTTTTTTACTGTCTACACTGACTTTATTTCCTGCATTCTCCAAAGCCTGCTGATACGTGATTGGTCAATACAGCTCTGACTCCAAATGTACTTCAATGGGAAACAAGAACACTTCACATGCTGAGAGATCAGACCCTCGTGTACAAAGTCTAGTCTAGAAAAAAGCAGGCACACATTCATGCACATGTTCGCAAATCATCTTTTCCTACAAAAAAAACAAACCCGGCATATTTCTTTTATAAAGACTCAACTGAAAGGAGAAATCACAAAAGCTGGAAAACCGTTACATAAAGCTGTGAGGCCGATCATTTCAGTGATACTCTTCAAATCATCACAGACACATGCGTCGTGGTCGCTTTAAAAGGCCGGGCTCTGTATATCTTAACAAACATTACTCCAACAGGAGGAGAGAGAACATTTGTTTGGGGGAATTTTGGATGAAAACACATCTGGTGAACTACAGCCGCAGGATGATGTATGAGGGGGTCGACTATAAATAAACTACAGTGCCCATGTTCATGATAAGTGAGGAGCGTGTGAGACAGTGAGAGCCGAGGCTTTTAGCACAGACTGATGCTCTGCAGAGAAACAGTTCAGTCTGAGGCTGAGCAGAACACAAACACACCTGCCTTTCATTGTTAATTTGATCTGATTTAAGAGGATTTAAAAATGAAGAACTAGATAATAGTAGGTTAAAAACTGTCTCTGTTTTCTTCTTTTTCCTCTTCCTCCTTGATTTATGCTTCTTTCAGATTTTCCTGTCTCTGCGTCTGACATTCAGTGAGATGGAAGTTTCAATCCTAAAGTACCTGACAGACAATAAAGAAGCTGACAAAAACGTATTTCTTTTCTTTAAAACATCCCACTCGCAGTCTCCCCCGGGGGTTGTAAAACATGCACTCACATGTGAGCCATGGCGTCCTCAAACAGCACCAGGTTCAGCGTGGCGTTGACTTCGTTGTAGCTGTCCAGAACCTCCAGCAGGGTTTTGTTCAGACTGCTCCAGGAGTCTGCAGGCATGTACCTGGACTCCCCCAACCCTCGGGCGAAGTGGCAGTACAGGTTCATCTCTCTGGTCTGCTCCAGAGTCTCCTCCATGTCCTCGGGGATGAAAGCACAAATTAGAGCCTCCCAGAAAATTCTGTCTACTGATACTTTTGGAGAATGTGAATCTGTTACAGACGTGTCTTAATCGGCTCAAATGCTTTCTCCTATGCACCATTTAATGCAGAGACAATATTTGGGATGATTTAGATTTGTTGTCAAGTAAAGATCACTCCCATAAAAACGTGCGACATTTCAAACATCAATATATCATAAATCCAGTCTCTCCTGTGTAAATGTGTCTCTGAGTCATGACTGTCTACAATGAGGGAGAAGCTCGAGTCCCGCTGGCTGTGTTGTTGTCAGAGCCGTGTTTACATGGACGGGACGGCCGGCTCCTCCCCTTGTGTATAAAAGCTGTTTTAGTCAAGAACTAGAGAGAAGAAGAAGAACATACTCACTGATTATTTGGATGTCACGTAAGAGTTTTTAGATCACGGTCATTCTGTGTCAGTTTACATGCAATGAGAAGCTACGAGCTAACTAAAGAGCGCTAACATTAGCACGCTAACACAACAATGCAGGACACAGGTGATTGCAGCTCGAGCAGAGGACAAGTTCATCCACCGCTTGCGCTCGACTTCTTCATGCAAACGCAAGTGGAGGGAGATTGGAGGTGTGCTGCTGGAGGAGAGCGGAGGCTTCAGAATGGAGGAGGCGTGGCCAAACAGCATTTTGTTTTGGTTTCATGCTGGAGCTCAAGGGCGACACCTACTGGATCAAAAAGTTGCGCATTCTTCCTTTGAAGTATTTTAAAGCGGCTAAAGTAACAACGAACAGGTTCTGCAAGAAGCTGACAAACAATAATTACTGGCCTTTCTTTCAAACCTTCCAGCTGTCTGCAGCAGAGCATCACAACGGGGTCTGCACTAAAATATATCACAATGTGACAGAGCCTCTCATTGATTTCAGTTAAAGCAGCCTGCTGTAGATCTTTGTATCGATTTGAAACCTAAATAAAAAATGATCTTTTTTCATTATATCTTCAGAATCTGTTTATGGGATGTTTGAGCCAAAGTAATGATTAAGATGTTTGATGAATTATAAAAAAGTTATATTCATAAACATGTGGAAAAGGTCATACTGATCAATTAATGTCTGTAAATACTACAGCCACAAACAGCTGTTATATGACTGCCTGGCTTATTGGTAATCTTTGTTCTTTGGTTTGTATCCACACAATTTTAAACTGCGAAGAAGTGTTTGTAATGTAAAATGTGAAGGTGAAAAAAAGACAAATTAAAGAAGTCAGTCTAAGCATTCGACACAGAGGTATTCAAAAGAATATCAAAAGAGCAAATATGTTCCTAGAAAGTGATGTGTGATTCAGTGTTGTTTTCCCCGTAAAGGTTTGTGTACATAAACCCCATATCTGTCAGGCAGTAGAGCACATGTTGCAGTGGTAAAAATACTGAGCCACACACTTTCCCCTGTCAGCACAACATACGCGTTAAGCTTAAACAGTGTGGACAGGGACACAGCTGAAAATCACAGCTGTGCAGAGGGTGACCCAGTTCATTTTCACCCTGGCAACGTTTGGGCTGCGAATATTTCACTGTGTGTCTCGGAGGGATGTTTGTTTTCTGCAAACTTCCACGGGCAAATAACTGCAGAAGATGCTACGAATGAGATTTGTTCTCTTAAATTTCCATCTGTATTATGCTCTGCTGCAGTCTTCATTGTCGTAGTATCACTTCCTTACAGTGCAGCAGTCTCTAAAGACGTCCTTGTTTGCATGTAAAAATAGTAGAAAACATGCCGCATATTGCTCTGTGGCACAGGGGCAAATCGTCCTCAGTTTACAGAATGTGATAACTCTGAATAAAATATATTATGGAGTTTTATTCTCCTTCTCCTCCTCTCTATGTGGGTGTGTGTACACATATACTTGTCAGGTTCTTCATTGTGTCATGACTACTGTGCATGCGATAGAGCCTGAGAGGGTACTGAGGGGAGCAGTGGACAGAAAACCATTAAAATGTTTTCCAATTTGCCGGGCTGACAGCGCAGACCCTGACAGCCAGACCCCACATACCACACTGATTAATATTCTCCCCGGCCCTCCCCTGGCCCTCCGCCCTATCCGGCTCCCCCAGCATCCCTTTTTCTCCTCGCTGTGTTGGCCACTGATGTCCAGGTCCAGACACAGAGCAGGCAGCCTAATGATTTCCCCCTCCTCCTCCTGTCTTCCTCCACTGAACTTTGTGAAACTCTCACCTCGTAGAACTTTTTCACTGTGTCCGCCTGCAGCTTATCAAAGACCTGGAAGTCCTGCTCCTCCACCAGCTTGTCTCTGTAGACCCGGCTGGACTCGTGCAGGTAGATTTTCAGCAGGTCCGGAGGGGCTTTGAGACACTCGGCGGTACAGAAGAGAACGCCCTGGGCAGAGAGGGGGAGAGGAAGGCTTAGAACTACTCCAGAGCTTGATTTGGCCCATTCACAGCACAACAAGGAGGGAAGCACAGCACAGTCACTGCGGGTAAATCAATGGATATTGAGTGGGCAAGCTGCTAGTAGGTGTGCCACAGAAACTCAGAAATAATGGCAGTGCCTTTCTTTCATCTCGCTGTCTCAGAAGTGCTGCTGCATGGGGAGATAAGTTCTGTGGGTGGATGTTAGAGGGAAGAGAATTATGAAGAATGAAGGAATAAGTCTGTGTGTGACTGTAATGCTTTCTGAGAATGAAACGACACTCAGACCAGGTCCAGAACCCTTTTACTTTACCATCGTATTCAAAAGTCATCATTTTGAGTTCAGATTGTATACGGCTATAAATTAAACAATCACCTTGCAGTCGTATGGAACTGCAAACCAGCCGAGGTACATTTTCTGTCCATGGCTTTACCGACAGAAAGACAGCAGGATGTGTTTGTTTACTGAAAATATATAAATATATTTTACACATAAAAAATGTTTTCGTTGAGTACTCTCATTACCTCAAATATTTCCAACAGTTATCAAAGCCAGAGAAATCCTTCATTCTGCGTCTTGTCACGACGGCCACCATGACAGAGACAACATGTTTATCGTTGCCGTGGAAACACCGGATGTTACGTCAAAGGCTGCTGCGTTAGGACGCGGTCATCACGTAAATTATACTTGGAGACATCTCTTTGCCGGTAAAAATATTTTCTTCCGCAGCTCGGTTTCGCCACTTAAACCTAAGATGCTGCCGCTGCTTCGTCGCAGGCGTGTGAATGTGTATGAATGGATGAGTTAATACTGATGGACTCTTTACTCAGCAGCCTCTACCATCAGTGAGTGAATGTGTATGAATGGATGAGTTAATACTGATGGACTCTTTACTCAGCAGCCTCTACCATCAGTGTGTGAATGTGTATGAATGGATGAGTTAATACTGATGGACTCTTTACTCAGCAGCCTCTACCATCAGTGAGTGAATGTGTATGAATGGATGAGTTAATACTGATGGTCTCTTTACTCAGCAGCCTCTACCATCAGTGTGTGAATGTGTATGAATGGATGAGTTAATACTGATGGTCTCTTTACTCAGCAGCCTCTACCATCAGTGAGTGAATGTGTATGAATGGATGAGTTAATACTGATGGACTCTTTACTCAGCAGCCTCTACCATCAGTGTGTGAATGTGTATGAATGGATGAGTTAATACTGATGGACTCTTTACTCAGCAGCCTCTACCATCAGTGAGTGAATGTGTATGAATGGATGAGTTAATACTGATGGTCTCTTTACTCAGCAGCCTCTACCATCAGCGTGTGAATGTGTATGAATGGATGAGTTAATACTGATGGACTCTTTACTCAGCAGCCTCTACCATCAGTGAGTGAATGTGTATGAATGGATGAGTTAATACTGATGGACTCTTTACTCAGCAGCCTCTACCATCAGTGTGTGAATGTGTATGAATGGATGAGTTAATACTGATGGACTCTTTACTCAGCAGCCTCTACCATCAGTGAGTGAATGTGTATGAATGGATGAGTTAATACTGATGGTCTCTTTACTCAGCAGCCTCTACCATCAGTGTGTGAATGTGTATGAATGGATGAGTTAATACTGATGGTCTCTTTACTCAGCAGCCTCTACCATCAGTGAGTGAATGTGTATGAATGGATGAGTTAATACTGATGGTCTCTTTACTCAGCAGCCTCTACCATCAGTGAGTGAATGTGTATGAATGGATGAGTTAATACTGATGGACTCTTTACTCAGCAGCCTCTACCATCAGTGTGTGAATGTGTATGAATGGATGAGTTAATACTGATGGACTCTTTACTCAGCAGCCTCTACCATCAGTGTGTGAATGTGTATGAATGGATGAGTTAATACTGATGGACTCTTTACTCAGCAGCCTCTACCATCAGTGTGTGAATGTGTATGAATGGATGAGTTAATACTGATGGACTCTTTACTCAGCAGCCTCTACCATCAGAGTGTGAATGTATATGAATGGATGAGTTAATACTGATGGACTCTTTACTCAGCAGCCTCTACCATCAGTGTGTGAATGTGTATGAATGGATGAGTTAATACTGATGGACTCTTTACTCAGCAGCCTCTACCATCAGTGAGTGAATGTATATGAATGGATGAGTTAATACTGATGGACTCTTTACTCAGCAGCCTCTACCATCAGTGAGTGAATGTGTATGAATGGATGAGTTAATACTGATGGTCTCTTTACTCAGCAGCCTCTACCATCAGTGTGTGAATGTGTATGAATGGATGAGTTAATACTGATGGACTCTTTACTCAGCAGTCTCTACCATCAGTGAGTGAATGTGTATGAATGGATGAGTTAATACTGATGGTCTCTTTACTCAGCAGCCTCTACCATCAGTGTGTGAATGTGTATGAATGGATGAGTTAATACTGATGGTCTCTTTACTCAGCAGCCTCTACCATCAGTGAGTGAATGTGTATGAATGGATGAGTTAATACTGATGGTCTCTTTACTCAGCAGCCTCTACCATCAGTGTGTGAATGTGTATGAATGGATGAGTTAATACTGATGGTCTCTTTACTCAGCAGCCTCTACCATCAGTGAGTGAATGTGTCGGTGTCAGAGTGCTTTGAGTAGTCTGAAGACTACATAAGTGCTATAAAAGCACTTTATAGCACTTATCTAGTCCATTAACAATATCATTTATTTAGGTGTATATATTTCCAGTAAAACTGTTTTTTTTCTACTTTCAGGTGAAACTAAATCTGAATTCACAGGTCAAAGACAAATAGTCCTTCATTTTATTGTCTTTGCTACATGTCAACAGGCCTGTGCAGGATCTTATCGAACCCATCCTTTAGTTGTAAATTTACAAAAGAATACTAAAAGTAAACTTCATGTCGGTGCCAGGAAAAAGGTCAAAGTCAAACATCTTTGTTGTCTGGCAGTGAGAATGGCTGAAAGTGCACACCTCTGTTATTTTTTTTTTTAACTTTTGTTCAAAAAACTGCTAAATTGGGAGCCGGATAGCCAAGTGGTTATGTTGTGCGCCCCATGTACAGAGGCCATAGTCCTCCTCGGAGCGGCTGTGGGTTCGAATCCGACCATGGCCCTTCGCTGCATGTCATCCCCCTCTCTCCCCTCCCCACATTTCCTGTCTCAGCTCTCCTATCTAATAAAGGCAAAAAGGCCCAAAAAATATCTTTCAAAAAAACAAAACAGAAAGCATCCAAATGAATGCAGAAAATAATAACAATGAGCAGTTAAGTGTTTTGTGAATGATTGATGATAAATGCGTCTCTGGAGGACGCCTGTGTGACGTGTTGGCTTCCCCACAGGGCCATTCAGGAAGCAGTCAGCCAGCACACGGCTCAATCTCAGCGCCTCACAGAACAGGTGCTGTATAGGATGAGGACGGGGACGAAGAGGCGCCCGGGCGCTGTTTGTTCCCCTCTGCGCACTGTCACCCAGGAGGCGAAGCAGAGGCAAACAGATGCTGAGTGTTTCCAGCCCCAGAACTTATTCCAATCAACAGAATCATCTCCGGGGGTAAAGCCAGCTGAATCTGATCCGCCTTCATATCCGAGACTTCTGAATGTGACAATTGGCTGCTAAATCCTCTGTGTAATGCTGCAGATGGGAAGTGTGCCCGTGTGTGCGTGTTTATCTGTGTGTGTGTGTGTGCAGAAGATTTAAACTGAGCCACAATTATCAACGCTGCTCTAAATCTAAGATTATTTCCTCAAGTATGTGTGAATGATCTCATCCTTTGACTTGTAATACCGTAGATCTTTTTCTTTTTTCTTTACAAGATAGGACACATAACTCATTTCTGCAAAAAAAGATGTTTCAAAGTCTGTATCAACAATCGTGTGTCCCCGTTGGCTCCTCTGCTGTGAGGAGTCCCTCAGGGATCCTTCCTCAGACCAGTCCTCTTCTCGCTGTGAATGCTTCCTCTGGGTAATTGGTTCCTGTAGTTTTCAAGACGTATCATATCACTGTCATGACGATGTCACACAGATCTATTTCCCTGCAAAACCCAATTAACTGAATCAACCATCTTCCCTTATGATTGTTCTTATGTCTCGAAACTTCCTCAAACTTAACCCTGACAAAACTAAAAATCTAAAACTGGACCCGACATCTTTACAACTTATGTTCAGTTTAATCACCTGTTTCATTCAAATGTCAAATTGTACCGCTAAACATCACGGTGTAATCTCTGACTATTAATAATCATGTCTCTGATTTCTGAGTTGTAAGGTACCCACAGCTCACAAGTTGCGTTGCCCACCTTCGCTGGACACTCGTTGACTTTAATTCAGGAGTCTTTCAATCAGTCCAGCACTCCTTCAGCTTTATTTACTGAATCAAATGCCACCGTTTTCTTTGAATGCATGATTTTGAGTTAGTGACTGAGAAAAGATGTTAAAAAGTGGCGCTGCCAGCCTGGTCTGCGTCAATATGTTTCCCCATAGCTTGCACTACACAACGAATAGAGGTGATTTTTCAAATCATTCAGGTCCTGTACAATCAGTGATGACGGCGTGTTTTTACAGGTATATTGTTCATACCGGCATATAGGACACAGCCAACTTTCTTTAATACCTATCTAAAAAATAGGTATAGGTAAGTGCCTCCTATACACCGGATTATCCGTTAAGAAAATTTGTATAGGAGGGTGGATAGAGAAAGAAATCGAGGAGATAGTAGGGAATGACATGCAGGAAAGGAGCCACAAGTCAGACTTGAACCCAGGCCGCCGGCTTGGAGGACCATACCTCCGTTTGTGAGGCGCGACTAACTAACGGGCTATTTGCACCCTAAAAATCTTGTCTTGATGTGGGATGTGAGAAAGCAGAATGTAAGTAGCAGAAAGTGAATATAGTTGTGTTAAAATGAAGATTACAATTTGAGCAAAAGTGAAGTCAGAAAAACATCTCAGTGGAGAAGTCTTTGGACTTGTCCCCATCTCAGTTCGGTGTGTCTGTGAAGGACTTTAAAGCTTTGGTGTCAATCATGGCACCGTGCATTTATAGTATAAGAGTGTGCCAGTGCAAAACAAAACACCATATGGTAACTCTTTATTACCGTCATAGTCTTTACTCCTCGTCGTTCCCATCAAAGAACGGCAAAGTGTAAACTAACTGAAGAGGAGAGAGAACTTTGTTTTCCTTCATCCTGTCTGTCCCCAATCTTTCAGTGCTTTGTTCAGCTCAGAGGAGAGGGATTACAGAGTTCTGTGTGTCGGCATGTATCCTTCTGTCTGTCTGTCTTTCTGTCTGCAGCCGGAGAGCTTTCCTCGTAGTCTGACAGCTGCTCTGAGCCCCAAACAACGCTTCAAACCTCCGCTAACAAACGCACCCAGCTGACTATCCTCAGAACATCATACAGACATATTGTTCAGTCAGTACAGTTCGGCTCTCTGCACCAAGACACTCATGTACTCGCTTCCTTTCTTTCTTTCTTCATCTTTCCTCCATCGCTGTCCTCGTCTTTCTCTTAGTCCATCTATCTCCTCCCTTCTTCTTCTTTGTGTGCGTCGAGGAGCTCATTTAGTCTGACGTGGAGAAGACAAGCGCTCTGATATGCCCGCTGGTCATGGCAGAGAACGCTGGCAAACAGAGCTCTTTGACATCGTTCCCAGTCGAATGCCAAACTGTTTGTCTAACCCTATGAGTGGTATTTGGCCACTGCACTTCCCTTACAGTATGTCCAATTTAACATCCACTGGGCTTAATAATTGCCCCCCCGATGCTGGGAGAAAGAGATTTGTGGAGACAGAGTGCAAGAAGAGAAAAGAAAATATTACAGTAGGAAAGTTAAGTGAGTGAGTGAAGCAGAAAGTTAGAAAGTAGTGAAGAAAAAAGGGAAGAATATAAGATCCCTTAAGTGTAAAAAGCTCAACCAAATGATCACAAACCAGGATTTCATCATCGATATCCGGTTAAACATGGTTAATACTCTGGCTCTTTTCAACCAGAAAAAATCTGGTTATAGCCAGAAGGACGAAGTGGAAAAGAAGCAACAGCCAAAGACTTCTTTAAATGGTTAGTAATGTCTAAGTGAAAACTGTCACTGTTTGTATGTCTGTATGCATCAACTGGGAAAATCAGGGCCGACGCAGGTATCGATGTTTTAAATAACAATTTAGCCGATTGCTGAATCCAATGCCGATGTTCGTTTCATGATTTATTTTGGTGTAAGACTCCCTCAATGCAATATCTTCTCTCCTGTTTGACAATGAAAACAAGTCAGAGTTTGTTCAACAGGTGAATTCATCTGCCCAATAAAAAACCTCCTCTCTGAATCAGGTCTCAGGTCTTCTGGATGCCAGCGATAAATGGACATGGCTCAACAAATAAACATCGGCTTCTGACGTCGGTTCATGCAACATTATTTACCGATGACTGTCAACATCGCCAATATCTGCCGATACTGATGTGGAAATGATGCACCCCTAATGTAGTCTGAGCTTTTCTGTTTCAATAACAGTGGGCCTTTTTATTTAGTGTTAAAAATATTGATGTGAGCTAAAGTCCAAATGTAGAAGTTTAAACTTCTTCAAATAGCCAGAGACAAAAAACTTTTGCTTTTGAACCTATTTCTGACAATAACTTAAACAGAAAGCTGCTTACTGGACTTATATATTTAAAACCACTTCTTAGAGAGTTGTGTCTTCAAAAAAAAAAAGGAACAACAAAGGACAACAAAGGTAAAGAGAGACCTCAACTGTTGTCTGGACCTGCCTCTTTTATCATATTTAAAAAACACCTTTTGCAGAGAGCGTTGTGAGCTCGCTGAGTCTCTGAGCTCGGCTCTCAAGCTCATTAGAGTTGATCAAAATGAGATGTTTGCCTCCGGCTACATTTCCAAGTTTCAAAGTTTTACAAAACAAAGCGAATCACAAAAAGACCCCCAATTATTTCAGCCGAGGCAAACATCTGAAACGTCAAGCCGGAAAACACAGAGTGACAACCATTTAGGCCTCATGCTGGAAATTAGAGGCAGCGTTTGTACTGTCTCAACAAATACTTCCCCACATCTGAAGGTGCAGCAGCTCAGAGGTACGGCGGGGGAATTACAGCGAGGCAGAGCTGGAGCTACTCACCTCTCCCCGGCTGTCCTAACATGTTAGCGCCAGGAGCAGAATAAAGTTAGGCAGACAAACTTCAAACCAGCTCTGCGAGTCCCTCTCTGCCCGTCTCTCTGTTCTCTGTATGGACCGACAGAGGAGCTGAGAGAAAGTTTTGGCATTGTTCGCAGACCCTTTATTTTTTTAGACAAAGAGTTGGATAAAACAGTAAGAAAGGCCTTTTCAGACACCGACTTTTAAGTGTTAATGAATGGCTAACGGCTTCAGGGTGACGCTGTGTGTGGGCAGAAGTCTTGAAGGTAACTCTGAGAGTCCTCAGGGTTTTGAGCTTTGTGATGGTAATTTTGTTGAAAGTGCAGGAGGCTCACTCACATTACTAATTAGAATAAATAAGTAAAAAAAATAGCTCCTGCTAAAGATTGCATGCTTTAATTTCTTAATATAAGAGCATAGCCACAGCACAGACCACAGAGATTGATTTTGATTGAAAAAGTCCTATATTAAAGTTTACAAGTGACCAGCGGAGTCGGGCAGCACAACTCGCGGGCTGTGGGTCTGGAGGATACTTCACAACTTTCACTGCAGGCTGAAAGCTCAACTAGCGTAATGTAGCTAGTAGGAGTCCAAACTCCACAAAGAGAAAACAAATATAACTAATAGAGCTTCACAGCTGCACAGAAACTGCACGTTGTTGACTTCGCTGAACACGATAGAAATCGTAACGCAGGTAGACAGTTTAAACCTTTTTCTCTCTGGGACACTTCCAAAACAAAAATCCACCCTGAGAGTTTATATGCAATCCATTTTCATATCAAGTACATTTGACTGTTTTGCCTTGCTTATATTTTTAACAGTCACAGTTTGGGAAAGATTTCATTGTTCAGGTTAACATAAAGTCAGTGTTTATAGGGTGCACAGTGGTCTCAGGAGTGAACGAGAAACAGCTTCACCCAGCTCGCCTAAGCATGCACTGCTGCATCCTGCAAAACCACAACTACTTGTGTTTAATAACTTGTTTTTAAGGGGTCCCTTGAGAGTCTTCTTCACTCACAAGAATTCGCCAGAAGCCAAATATCCAAAATTCAGTGTTTCGTTGAAAAGTCTTTTGGAGGAGGCAGGACGTCCAGTTAAATGATGTAGTTAAAAAAAGCCGAGGATGTGCTCTGAATCATTTGGAAGTAGCACGCTTAGAGAAACAACATGCATCTTAAATGACAAACATGAGACTCGTGACGATCAATAAAGAAGATTGGTGTGGAGCTGAGCAGATAGAAAAAGGAGCAAATAGTCTGAGTTTGGGTTTAAACAGTGAAAATCAAACAGAAAAACTTCTGAGTGGGGGTGCAGCCCTGTTTCAAACAGTAACCAGATCCACTCTGGTATAAAAAATATTGATGACTGCAGCTTTTAAGAGGAATATTACCACCCCTATATATTTTGCACATTGTGTAATAAAAGCAAAGGAAGAAGTGGGAGCTGTCTTTGTCTTCTCCTAGATGGAATTATGAAATATGGAGTTCTTATAGCTGAGTGGCTTAAAGCATTAATTATACGACAGTGTGTGTTAAATGAGAGAGCCTGCCCTCCATGAAACCGTGGAGGATTCTGACAGAAATATCGCCCCAAAAGCTTCTCCCCTGACAGCCTCCTCGCTCTGATATTATATTCATTTAAATACATTAAATCATTACTAACAGCCGTGGAAGTGCAAATCCATTCTATTTTCTGTTACACTTATTTCAGACTTATTCAGACTTTCGGAGCCGGCTCTTAAATCAATATAATTTAGATGAGAAATTAGTGACAGAAGCCTGGCTCTTTCCACGTGGGAAGCAGAGCCAGAAAAAAGAGGAGAGGCTTGGCGAAAAATCTAACTCCTTGTTTTTTTCGTTAACTTTTTCAATTTGCTTCCGACATTTAATTGTGAATAGATTAACCCGAGGTCGTAATGTGGATAAATCCCTGAGGTACATTTGCTGTGTGTGTCACCTGGAAGATGTTGGAGAGGTCTCGCAGGTTGAAGATGTAGTGAAACTTGACGGCCGTGGGGAGAAAGGTGGAGGAGATGCGCTGGTGCAGTGCGAGGGCTAACTGCACCAGAGTGGGGCAGCTCCTCTGCAGGGCGGGGTTGAAGCCGTCTCCTCGCAGGTGCTGCGACAGGATGGAGGTGTAGATGGTGCTCAGGGCCTCGGCTCCAGGAAACGACAGGGCGAAGACGCAGAAGTGCCGCTGTGGACGGAGGGAGATACAGCATAAACAAGGAGACAGTGAACGACTCGCTAATGATGGAGTCAACTATCCTTCAGAGTCAAAACAAAGTCACCTTGTGAGTGTTTGTGGAACTTTAGCTCGGTCAAATGAAGCTTTTAAATTCAAATATCTTTACGTCACTCTGCATTGAAAAGATGTCCTCTGACTGAAGTCGAACTTGGATCAGTGTTTTGTTTTTCCTCGTAATAATCTATGTCCTGATTTTAAATCATATTCCATTAAAGTAATTGAGTTGTGGACCAAACTTCTGTACTTTATAGCTCCTGTAGAAGTGTGTAGATAATATCAAGTATCCGTCCTTTGCTGTAAGTCATCTCTACCCTCTCCTTCAAATATTCCCTGTTTCTCTTAAGCTGTCCTTTCCCAATTAAAAGACAATATGGCCGAGAAACGCCAGATCATTGTGTCATCAGTGTCAGCTGATAAGCACACAGCATGTTCAAAACAACATTGAATAATGTTTTCTAACATAAAATGTTAGTGTCGATGTTTGTCTCAATGATAACCCTAACCCTTTAATACTTCTAAACTACATGTGCTAAAGTTGTCAGTTGCACATTTAAAGGTCACATATGATTCTCATTTTCAACCAGTTTAAAGCAATCTAGCCTGTCTACAAACCCCCCAATGATGAGAAAAGTCCATCCTCTCCGTCTTTTGCCTGCTCCACTTTTCAGAAAATGTGTGCTCAAACAGGCCGTTTGGAGATTTTCCCTTCATGACATCACAAAGGGCAGTAACCCCTCCCCCAGGTGGGTGACACTCCCACAGCTAGGTGTTTGTTCTGCCCTCTGAGTCTGCCTTCTCACCGTAAACAATAGGGAATGGAGCGAGAAAGCCCGAGCCACCCAAGCCCTTCCAGAGAGGGGCGTGGTCAGACACAGCTCATTTACATTTAAAGCTACAGACACAGAAACAGCCTGTTCTGAGCAGGGCTGAAATAGAGGGGTTTATAGGCATGATCAAATACAGGATCAGAGTGGATTTAGAACAAGACACTTCACACACATGTTTTGAGGAGCTCTGAGACTTATTTAAAGTGGTTGAATAGGAGGAGGATATGGGACCTTTAATTGCTTTAAATCTACAATAATAATTAGTTAACTATCCCGTTTCAGACTGCAGTTAAAAGCAACATCTCTGACCTGTGGCAAAAAAGTCAGATTGTTTCAGCTCCTTTAATTTATCAGTTAGTTGGCACTAAAGATTATAGTCGTGTGTTTTAACGTAAGTCCAAACTGATCTCATCCATGACGTCATTTCTCACCTCTATTATTTATAAGTCTGTGTATGAGAAAAGAAGGGGGTTAAAATATGCCCTGCTGCTTAAGGTAAACAGTATTCATGAAGTATAAATACCTCTGATATGATGTTATCGAGAATGAATGTTTTTCTTGTGTCATTAAAACAAGTTATGAGCGACTCCTCTCGTCCTTCAGTGTCTCTAAAAGTCGAGGAGAGTGTTTGACTTTGGGTGTTTCTGGTACACGGACTTCAGTAGAACGGATTTATAATGACCTTTTTTTTCCTTCTAAATAAGATAGAGACGGAGTCGAGCCGTGGGGAAGCAGATTACAACATAACTATACGGTTTAAGTATTCCTCTGTTCCTGCTGCGATCACAGCGTTTAACAGTCACACTCATCTGTGCGATTAACGGCTGCAGCAGCGCAGCACTGTTTGTAAATGTCTCCTTTTGTTCTCAGTTTCACTCTCGTTTAAAATATACGTCCATCCATCTGTTTATATCGTATGCACTTCATGTTTTTCTTAACTTTGAGGGGTCATGTTAAACTTTGTGTGTGTGTGTGTGTGTGTGTGTGTGTGTGTGTGTGTGTCAGTAAATCTGCATTTTAACGTGTAGAGAAGTCATCATCCTCCCTGTGTGCGGAGGCGTTTTACACAGTGCCGTCATTTATAATTAAAACAGGAATTTTAAACAGCTGCAAAAATGTAGTAAAAAGTAAAGCTGGTCACTTCATTACTTTATATTCATGTAATTAATGTAGAAATGTCAATGAGCAATAAGTGGTTGTATAATCATCCTCCTCATGCAAAGGAGTTGTGGGGCCACATTAAGGACAAAATCCTTTTTTCAGTCTATCAGACGAGCAGCAGCCGTCTGTAAGACACAGAGGAACGTGGAACATCTTGAGACGTTACACTTTAGTAAAGGTTTCATAAATAAGGATAAAGGACTTCCTCGTGTCGTCTCTAACACAGATTGATTGAGTATTAACTCTCTGTGGAATGACCTGCTTTAAAACAACAGTTTGACAAGATCTCTGAGGGCGCACTCGCACTAGCAAAGTTGTCCCGTACCGTGCTGAAGCATGATAGTCCCCCCTCCTCATTCCCCCGCTGGCCTGCACTCACACTGCTCCAGGACTAACCGGGCCTGAGCACGGTTACCTCGTAATACAACACATGCATGGCTTTACGTGATTATGAAGTGTGCGTAGTTTACAAGACAGGCGGACTACAACATAAAAGATAAAAAAAATTAAAGTTATGCGTGGTCGAGTCTGCGTCCACACATCAGAGAACAGCACAGAGAACATGACAGCTACTTTATTGACTTTGTGTCTTAATTTGATTCATGTTATTCAGATACAGAACACTCCGGGATTTCTCCATAATGAAGGCTCTCCACGTTGTGTACCTGCGTGCTTGTGCTCATGCATGAACTGTACCGTGCCGAAGCACACCTCTTCCAAGCGTGCCAGGACCAAGGAAGTGTACAGAGCTTGAGCACGGATCAGAGCACTCACACTAGTCAGACGAACTGGACTTTAGGGGTGAAGCGTGCTGAGGCACGGTATGAATTGCCTCGTGTGAGTGCGCCCTTAATATCCCATTAGTTGTGTCAGAGCTTTACGTATGCAGATATGAACAAACACATTCTTTTGGCACATCAGCATCACATGGTCATGAGTATCAGGACCCCAAAAAGAAACTGTAAGAAACTGGAGCTTTTCTGAAGAGAGAACTACACTGACTTAGAGGAAATGGCTTTGTTCTCCTTTCATCATTTGTGCGCAGGCGGACAGCTGCTCTTCTGATACAACCTTTCAGAATAATAATTTTAACCATAGCCTCATTTAAATTGATTTACGAATTTAAACTCGAAATTTTAGGGATAAAATTCTTTAACGTGGCCCTTACACTCTGTTGTATCTTCAAGTAGGTTTCCACTGTCTTTATTAGGTCATCTTTTTAGAATTAGATCTGCAGAGGAAACTAAGTAAAGGTGGGAACATTTTAAAGTATTGAGAGAGGGAAACTGCATGATTTAAGAGCCTTAAATAAGATAAGAAGATTAAGTAAAAAATATAATTTATAGGGATGTAACAGTATCGTCAATTTCACGATAAACCGAGAACTAAAGTGTCTCGATACCGTCGTTGACCTGTGACCGTATGAAACGAGTCTTCAGGGCAGAAAGTGTAGGTTTGTTTCTGATGCTGTGGAGCAGAGCTGACAGGAATAGGAACTACAAGGACCATCATCCTTCACTCCGCTTGCTGCCTCAGTTCAGGGAAAATGGCGGACACCGGCGTTAGTGAGGAGAACAGAGAGACAATTTTCAAAATGTAGATGCTCCAGCGGCTCTGAGGTACAACATACAACTTACGAGTGCTGTCACTGCAGCACGGACACAAAGCTATTTACTCAACTTTACAATAATGAGCCTAAAACCAAACATCCTGCCGACGATCCAAACGGACCGTAGATATCATTTGCCAGAAGCACATGTCTATAAACGAGATAAAGAGTTCAGCTCTCTTTATCCACAATATTACCTGCTGATGAGAACTACTGTTCAGAGCGCACAGAGGTTCGTGGTTCACACAAATATTTGCGGGTTTGTAGCGACCGTGTGTCTCTCTACAAAGCAGTGGGCTGCTGTCTGCAGAAAGACGAGTCTGCCTCATGTAAGTTTGCATCTCCTGAATCACGCCTCGACCCGTTGCTATTACTTCAACATTACTGTTGGTCAAGAGTCCAGAGTGGATGAAATGGTCGAGTTACGATGAGAGCGCCCTCTGCTGGAACAACTGTAAACTACTTTAGTCAACCTGGTGCGCTGATAGGCTGAATATTTTTGATCCAAACGGCTCATTTTCTCCACATAATACACTTTTGTTTAGTTTTGTCTAAATCGAATTAATGGTTCCTGAATGAACACACAGACTTTTGGATGCACGAATAATAAATGCACGATAAAAAAAGAAAACGTAAAGCATCCAACAAAAGTCTCCTGATTTAAAAAAAGAATTCAAGAAAGAAAATATAAAACATGATGAACATGTAACCTCAGCAGTGAGTTGCATAACCACAGAACACAATGTGCTGAGGACAAGCTGTGTGTGTGTGTGTGTGTGTGTGTGTGTGTGTGTGTGTGTGTGTGTGTGTGTGTGTGTGTGTTGTGTGTGTACCTGCAGTCGTGGATTGATGGTGAAGCTGCCGGCCGTGGGGTTCATGCAGGACACGTATTGCACGTTGTGTATTTCCTTCAGAAGCAGCTTATTACGGTCATACCTGGGAGTACACACACACGCACACGTGCAGACAAAAAAAATCATTATTTAACAGCCACACACACACACACACACACACACTCTTTTAGCTGATATGGACGCCTCAGCTCCCTCTTAAGCTGGCGTGGCTCAGCAGCGTCCCCGCTCCTCTCAATTTCATACCCGAGTCCTCCCCGCGTATCTCTAATGGCCGAGCGTGTCTAAGCCAGTCGGCCGGTGTGTGACGCAGTGGAACCGTGTTCAGAAAGGCCTCCCTGTGTCACACACACACGAGCTACAGGAGCCTTTTAAAGGGACTCAGACAACCCTGAGCTTATATTTGACGTCTGACACTCATTATATTGTTGCATATTGATGCTGAGGCAGATCTCTGTCTGAATACTGAGAGGAAAACAGAGAACAGGATGTGCGTGTGACACTTAAGGGTGTCAATAAAATCATTTACAATTTAATACATGAGCAAGTGTTTAATTTAAGCAGAGAAAGTAAAGCAAGGCAAAAATTATATCGCTTTTCTCGTCTTCTGAATACTCAAAGCGCTTTTACACCGCAGGTCACACCTACACATTCACACACTGATGGTAGAGGCTGCTGAGTAAAGAGACCATCAGTATTAACTCATCCATTCATACACATTCACACACTGATGGTAGAGACTGCTGAGTAAAGAGTCCATCAGTATTAACTCATCCATTCATACACATTCACACACTGATGGTAGAGGCTGCTGAGTAAAGAGTCCATCAGTATTAACTCATCCATTCATACACATTCACACGGCAGAGACGAAACAGTGGGAGCAACTTGGGGTTAAGTGTCTTTCCCAAGGACACATCGGACATGTGGCTGCAGGAGCTGGGGGATTGAAAACCAGATCTTCCGATTGAGACACACCAGCTCCGCCCAGAAACGTCCCGAGTCAACCAAAACAAAGCAGAACAGTAAAATCCAGTCAGAGGACAGGGTCTCTGCAGACACAGTCACCAGCACACATGTACGGAGGCCCAGAAGGGACGATGGAGCAGCTTTACTTTAGGAGAAGTCTGGATTTTATTTTGTAGGAACATGATACTGACTCTATCTTTAACTCTGTACTAAACAACTCAATCCCAACTGATATGGAAATTAAAAACCATAAAGATGAACTTTCGAGGGAATGTGAAGAACACAGTGCTGAGAGGATTGTAAACTATGGAGTCAGAGTGCCCTCTGCTGGACAATCTACATGATGACACCATTTCTAAATCACATAAAGAATTGTTTACTGCTTCATATGTTCTTTAAAATTAATAATAATCATATTTATACATTTGTCATATAACCTTGATATCAGCCAACAGTCAGGATGTCAGTACAATCCTCTGAGCACCGTCTGCAGCACTTCGTAACTGAGGAGATGTTGCTCCAAAAAAGTCGGGATGCACGATTAATGAACATCGTTATCGGCTGTAGTTGACTATCATCGGCCTATCGGCAAATAATGTAGCGTGCAGTAATGTCAGTAGCCGATGTGTCGCATCAATTTAATGGTGGTAAACTAATAAACCTAACTGCTGGTTCAGTGAAGACGCTTTTATTACCTTAGAGTAGACAAACGTGAATTAAGAGAGGAGCAGATGCTCTGCGTGAACGTGTGATTTGTTTCATGGTCACACGTGGAAGAAAAAGTCTGCATTGTTACACCATGTCTTCTGTGTGAGAGGCTGATGGATCCATCTATAGCAAGAAAACAATTCCAGGCTAAATGTTACCGGGACCAAAGAGAGAAGAGAGTCCCCAGGAGAGATGCAGAACAGGCATCATGTGTTTCCTGTATGCTTAAACACGCATGTATTATAAATGACAGAGCCTTACCAGTGGTTGTAGTCCATGTGTTGGCGTATAAGTGTGTGCGGTTGCACCGTGCCATATGCGTCCACCTCCGGCATGTTCATGTCGTCGATGAAGTAGATCAGTCTCCTGCTGCCTGGAGGGCCGTAGTTTCTCCCTGCTTTCTTCTCCAGGGGCTTTTCCAGCACCGCTGTGTGGGAGAGGAGCGGGGGAGCAGAAATGTAAGAAGCACAAAAATGAATGCTGAGAAAGGAAGGTGTAATTGAATTGCAAATTTATGGAACAGTTTAGAGATGGAGAGTCATGGTTCTGCTCACAGACGTTTCGTTTAACCAGGAGGGTACAGTAAGTAAGTAAAGGGTCACAGGATGCTTGGCGTGAAGGAAATATGAAAAAAACAAAGTTCTGCTGCACATTTCTTTAGCGTTTCTTTGACTTAACTTCTTCCAAATCAAAATATTGTTTGGTTCCAATGTGTAGTCCTCTAGATATCATCCATTTTCATTATGCAGATATACAGATTTATGTAGAAATGTTTTCATCTGAATGCAAAGGCTGTCATCAGAGTAAACAGTGAACTGCATAAGGTCTTCTTACCAGTCAAAAAACATTCACAACTTAAGCGTCTCCTTGTAGTTTAAACGATCGTATGAGCAGCCATAGAAGGTGTTTTAGGGCTTCTCATGTTAAAGTCTTTATCGGTCTATATATCGATGACACGAGGACACTTTTGAACATCCCCACTGAAAACCATCATCACATTTTTTGAAGCCAACTAGTCACTATTTCATCTCAGCGGGCTTTACATTTCTCCTGATTCAAGACGTCTCATCACATTCAAAATGTCTGACACTTTAATCTACCAGTTGTAGAAACAGTGACGAATGGGGATTCATTAAAGAACAGAGATATCATCTTTCTGCTTTTCTACAAAGTCATCAAACCAAATCTAGCAGAAACGTGACCTTAAAAATAAGAATCAGTGCGATCCTGCTTTACAGTTTGTTGTGTATAAATGGCAGAAATTATAGTAACTGCAACTGACCAGCGACGAACAGGACAAACGAATTAAAGCAGCTGCAACACCAGCTCCAGTGTCGTCTGATATTAGCTTAGCTTTCCAGTATGCACAGCATCCAAAAACATTTAGCGAGCCAATTATAAAGATATCAAATATAAAACACGGAAACACACATGTATCTTTCCTACCTTGCAGCATTGCAGACGTGGTGTAATAGTTAAACGGGACATTTTTAATCATGTATTTCTCCGAGTCCAGCGATCCCAGTTTGTCTCCGACCTGAACAGACTTCCCGGTCCCGGCGTTCCCGACCAGCATGACGGGCCGACGATGTTCCAGGAGGCGGTCCATGAAGTACCGAACGCGAATGGTCTCTGTGGTGTGGACCAGACAGGCCTGCACACGTCAAACAGAAGGAAAATAAAAAACATAGGAATTCATTTCTATTGATTAACACATCTAAATCCCGTTAAAGTAAAATGAACAAGCTATGATTATTGGGGTTGTGACAAGTGATTACTTTGATTATTATCTTATTCAACAACTTAATTTTAAATAAGAACTGGAAAGTTTTGTAAGTTCTACTGAAAATGCCCATCACACGTTCTTTGATCCGAATTGTGCAAATTTAAAGGTCACATATTCTGTAAAATCCTCTTCACCATGTTTCTCTAACTCTAATATGTGTCTCTAGTCTGTCTACAAACCCCCCAATCATGAGAAAAGTCCATCCTCTCCGTCTTTTGCCTGCTCCACTTTTCAGAAAATGTGTGCTCAAACAGGCCGTTTGGAGATTTTCCCTTCATGACATCACAAAGGGCAGTAACCCCTCCCCCAGGTGGGTGACACTCCCACAGCTAGGTGTTTGTTCTGTCCTCTGAGTCTGCCTTCTCACCGTAAACAATAGGACATGGAGCGAGAAAGCCTGAGCCACCCAAGCCCTTCCAGAGAGGGGCGTGGTCAGACACAGCTCATTTACATTTAAAGCTACAGACACAGAAACAGCCTGTTCTGAGCAGGGCTGAAATAGAGGGGTTTATAGGCATGATCAAATACAGGATCAGAGTGGATTTAGAACAAGACACTTCACACACATGTTTAGAGGAGCTCTGAAACTTATTTACACTGAAGAGGAGGAGGATATGTGAGCTTTAAGTTCACTTAAACAGTAAAAGGCAGGTAAAATGTCAGATTGGGAAAGATGGAACTTTAATGTGTTCTACATTTTTACAGGAAAATGACACTAAAATAGTTTTGGCCAAAACAAGTGCTAGTGTTTTAAAATCTGTTAATCCTGTCGCTGTCATTTATTCTATACAGTTATAGGGCTTCACACTTGCAGAAAACTTCTGATATTTGTAGGAGAAGCTACATGGGTGAACGCAAACATCTCGAGCGAGTGGGAGGGGGCGGTGACATTTATATCCTGTGACCGATAAACTGCCTGCACGCCACAGCTACGATCTCCGTGCTCTAACGAACCTGCTGCATTCTGTTTCCTGTTCTCCAGTATGTTCTTCTCCACTCTTTAGTTCAGATTGTGATTCTGTTCAGCTACACGTAGCATTGATAGAAAGACAAATATTCTCATTATAGCTTCGTACAGCAGACTCATAAGCTTTGTGCGTTACTTCCGCAACGTTTTTTTGACGTCACTACTTGCCTCAGGAGACCCTCCAACCCCTGAAATACTCTGAAATATAGGCTGAAATATTTTCAGGAGTGCAGATGTGAAACAGCTACATTTGCACTAAACATCATCCTGCACGACTCTAGTATGTATTATTTTGATCTGTTGATTTTATTTTATATACTTGATATAAATTGTTTACAAGTCGGAGAGATAATGAGCTTTCTTCTCTCTGTGTTTGAAAATGCTGTTTTAAATTGAAACTATAGTTTTGAATCCTGTGGTGCGATGAGCTGACAGACGATAAATCTCTCTGTTCACAGCTGAAGGGAAGGTGTCTGCAATGTCCCTAATTTAAAATGTGTTTATTATATCAACAACTTCTCACTCGCTGATGTAAACAACAGCCTGTTGTACCTGCAGAGGTGTGTCTGTGTCCATCTCAAACCTGGGCACCATCTTGGACCAGGGTTCGAACTTCTTGCTCTCGGGGTCGATGTAGTAATCGAACACGGTGCCCTGGGACGGGAACTTGATGGTTTTGAACTCGGCCACCCACCACTTGCTGAACTCCACTCTGTAGTCGACCAGCTGCTTTCACACAGAGACACACACAGAGACACAGAGGGGGGCAGGGGTGGTAGTCAATACTCTAAAATGACTTCCTCTCTGCGTACAGTAGCTATGGATCTGTGCGTTTGATTTACACCGGTGTGAATACAGACCAGAGGACAAATAAACGAGGACGACACAGAGATAGAGTCACTTCAGCTGAAGGGGAGAAAATGAGAGATGGCAGGCCTATCCATCCATCTGTCAGACTCAGACAGTGCAGCAGCCTCATCACCTGCTGGCTGGCAGCTCCTCGCCTTCCTCCCCTCTGCCCCCACCCCCCCCTCCTCCTTCTCTCAGTACCTGTCTCCTCTATTCACTACCAAGTCTCCAGTCAATAAAACCACTTAGCATTTAAATGCATCTGTGATGGGAAAATAAAGTGGAGTACATTTGTAGCGAGAGGAGAGCAGTTTTATCCCATAACTTAGATGGAAGCCGTTACTGTACGCCACTAACTGGATTGCTTAGCAACTCCTCGCCACCGCTCTCCTGCTGATTTAAATTCAGCCAGACGGTGTGATGCGAGCGGGAACAGAGTCCACTTCATTTTCAGATGGAGATCTCTCCCATTTCTTCCACTGGAAATAACTTTTTCAAATGACTTTTCATAAATAGAGACACAGAGTTCAGTTGCATAAGAGCCATCAGAGGTTGAATAGCAGGAGTGGAATACCCAGAATGCAACTCTTTCAGGAGAGAGTTATAAGGAGAGAGACAGAAAAGAAATCATTCGGCTGTTACGGCCCCGTCCCATTCTTTCCCCCCTTATGCAACCACACAGAGAGCATCTCTCATGCCCGGAGGCCCCCACAGTACCTGGTCCTGGAACATGGCCCCCCCAAAGGCCCAGACCGCTGCAAAGACGAAGTAGAGCTCGTAAAGTTCTTTGGCGCAGTCCGGCGGCGTGTTTTCGGGAGTCAGCAGACACTCCAGCAGGTAGCACAGCATCTGGACGAGGCTCTGCTCCGGGACGGGGATGATCTTCTTAAACCTGAGCGCACAGACATGTTACATCAACAGTGACCTGGGTCACATCCAAAAGTGGGACATAATGTACAAATAATGTGTCATAGAATTGAGTGAATAATAATATTAAACCTCCTGTATTAAAATATGTCTAAAAAAAGGTAATTGAACATTTAAGATCCCCTTTGGACTTTGAACAACATCAACTTTAATGTGATTGCTTTCACAACCTTCTTATTTGTCTTTTTTCCTTGATGTTACGTGATATGTGTGTTTGCGTGTGTTTGTGTATGCTTGTGTGCATGTAGGGAATGTTTTAGAATTTTTAGGAAATGCACACCAACTTTCAGAGCAAAATGGGCAATCAGAGTAAATCTATTCTGTTTCGCTTTTGACGGATTGTTTTGTTAGATCTATATCGAAATGTAAATAATTGCTCGCTAAAATCCATATTTGGAATCCCTATTCATGACATACACCAGTACTTGTGTTTTCAGATTTAATCCACTAGAGATCATTTCCTTTTCATACACAAAGCCCCTTTGAGGAGTTCTTAACTGGTTATGAATCAGAATGAAATGAATACTGATGTTTTAAGATTATTGAGCCCGATGCACCACCTCACGTGACACGACCTCAAGTAAACAATGAAGCCGGCTGGTAAAGTTGCATATTTGTAATGCTTTGCTCAGAGCGAAAAATACGAGTTTGGGAAAAGTATTGGGGTGGGGAGAAGCTTGACCTGATGCTCTCTGAGCAGATTGGGGAGGTAAAGATAGGATCTTCATTTGACTCACATTACAAAATAATCTCGGCATATAATCAGTTCCAAACAGCCTTGAGTTGAGAACTCTGCGATTGCCGGGACGGAGGATTCTGAACTCAAATCGGCCAGATTATCCTGCAGCCTGAGCCAGGCTTAAGATGCATGACTTTGTCCACATGTGGCACCAAAATTGGCGCAAACCAAAAGTTCCTCACAGGAGCATTTAAGATCCAAATAAAATGTGTAGTGAGTGAAATGATAAAGTGAGCTTACTCTATGATCAGACATGAAGGAAACATGCTATGTTGAAGTGCTGGCTTCTCTGACAACAATGCAGCAGCCAGTATGTCCTCCTTCTAACTTTAGATTCTGGTCCTGAATGGTCTGGATTTGTTTGGACCAGAGAAGGTAGGCGGTTTTAAGGCACCCCCACACGGCCGTTTTGGACGCCCCTCGGTTTGCCAGATATGAGAGCAGTTATCAGGTCAAACCAACAGGTGTTGCAGCGATGGAAGCGGGCAAGAGAACTGGTTCAGATAGAAGTGATTGTACCTGACCTAGAGTCCTTATCTTACCTTAAATCCTTTGAATAAAGGCAGGATGCGTGTTGCACATTACATAACAACATTCGAGTGATGCATTTGTCCAGATCTGTAATCTTCGAATCGACTGATCTGGTATTCAAAAGGAAATGTTACAGAAACTATATATAGACTGTTTTTCATGCATCTGTAGTGGGTCAGATCTTTCTGTTTCTTCTCTGAGAATCATTCGGATCGGTGACTGATCTATGAACTAGTACACAGGTGGATCATTCAGCAGCATACAGGTCCAAATTGTCCGATAAAAATGTAAAATGTATGTTTTAGTTACTATTTTTGGACGGCATTTTATGGATTTAACAGAGAAAAATTCATTTTTTTGATTTAACAAAGTGAAAAAAACCTCTCAGAAGAGCAGATGAAAAATACATCTTTGAATATCTTTTTGGTTATTATGGTCGGTGTACAATTTTCTTCTTTTAAGGCTCAGCAGTGAGGACTAAATATTCCTCCTCTGCTTCCTGTTGTTGTCTGTTCAGCTGCAGCGGTGATGGAGGTGTTGGAGGAGGCGAGTGGTCCTGCACAATAACATGCAGGACGGCGTCCAGATTTTGTGAGTCAGTCCTTGTTTGTGTCGGCCCACTTTAGCCCAGTACACCCCCCCTCCCATCCTCATCATGTTATATCAGAGCCAAACATCCTGCGTCATCTGGACTGTAACAATGCCAGAGCTGCTGAGGGAGCTGAGTTACCTCGACCTGAGGGTGTCCAGGCAGGAGGGGAGGTACTTGTCGAACAGGATGGTCAGGTTGGCCTTCTCTGATTGGACCTCCCGTCTGTCAATCCAGCTGGAGACGGGCGGGTTCCAGCCCAGGTCTGCTGGGTTTATGTACAGAATACCTTTAAGGAAAAACAGAGGATGTTAAACACTCAGGCTGTGTTTCATTCGAGTTGAAAAGTTAATAAAGATCAGCACTTCCAGGACCGCGAGAATGAATAACTGCCAGGAGTTATCTTCTTCTTTTAGGGAGGAAATCATTTATTAACAAGCAAAGAGAACGTATATATATTGGGGGAAATACTCTCTGAGGCTTTCTGGAGCTTGTCTCTTTATTTAATATTGATAAAAACTTGCCTTTGTCGATTCTTTGGAAGAACATCAGCTAAACAAAAAATCTCCACTCTCAGACCTCGTCATCTCACCTAGTCAAGCTCCACTTAAGAGTAAACAAACATGATGGTCAAGCTAAATGTGGCTAGCTGTTAGCTGGTACATCCATCACCGTAAACATTTTGGTCCAACTCCTTTCCTCGTCAGAGGGATTGTGTTTTATTTTACGGGACACGTTGTCGTGTTGTTGCCACAAGTCAACACATTTTTGATTGTAAGTCATTGATTGTAGTAAAGGTAAGCTGGGACAACCTGCTCTGGACACAGTGGCGGGTGTAGCCGTGCGGAGGTGGCTGATCTCAAACAGAAGCCTCATGGTCGGGTTCAGAGGGATCCGCTCGTTACTGGCCAGAGTGAGAACCTAAAGGAGAGAGACAAAATTCAAGTGTTTGTAGTCTGGATTATCTCACCTGTTTCACCCACCTCTTTTAACTACTGTAAGCATCACACACACACACACACACACACACACACACACACACACACACACACACACACACACACACACACACACACACACACACACACACACACACACACACACACACACACACACACACACACACACACACACACACACACACACACACACACACACACACACACACACACACACACACACACACACACACACACACACACACACACACACACACACACACACACACACACACACACACACACACACACACACACACACACACACACACACACACATCCTCTCATCCAGTTGGTTGGCTCAGCATATCTTCCTCTTTGAACATGAATACTAATTGAGTGAAAGACGCACAGTGAAAAAGTGACGTAGGCACCGAATATAGGACTCATTCCTCACACCTTGTTGTCATCCATGACTGTGTTGAGTGACTCGATCCACATCGGGTCGATGTCTCCATCCAAAACAATCCACTTCGGTCCGTTGTGACTGACGTTGGCCAGCTCACGCATGATGTTAGAAAAGAGGCCTGTACAGAGAAGCATATTTGAGTGAGCTTATTAAAATCAGACCCTGTTCGAAAGATGAAGTGGCCTGACATCAGCTGGAAACTGTTCCCTCGAAAACACGAGTCAGACTAGCGTCTCCTCCGCCATTGTTGTTGACAAAACTGACAAAACGGACACGCCGCCCCTTCTTGATTTTGAAGTTCTTTCACCTGAGAGTGTCGTGAGGGCAGTGACAAAAACAGCTGAAACGCTGAACTACATTGGTTTGGTATTAAAAACGTGCACTGCCAGCGCAAAACATAAAACCGCCGTCTGTGGACACAAGCCCTGGCAAAAAATAGATATATTAGTCCAAAACTCTTAGAACTTGCACTACGCCGTCAAACTAGCGGTTAGTTTGCGCCCCATGTACCACCAATCTCACACACACAGAGACACACACGCACACACACCAAACACAAATGCTTTATCAAAGGTTTTCCTTTGGCTACTGATGCCGATATCGAGGACTGAGTGTTGGCTGAGAAAGAGAAACCCTCTAGAGTTAGCGCCCCATGTACAGAGGTTACAGTCCTCGAAGCCGGCAGCCCGGGTTCAAATCTGACCTGTGGCTCCTTTGCAACATGTCATTCCCCGTTCTCTCTCTCTCTCTCTCCCTGATTTATGACCCTTTCCAGTGTCCTGTCTCCCTTATAAAGGCTTAAAAAGCTCAAAAATAAAACAAATCTTAAAATCTCTAAAAACTTAAAAAGATTTAGATAATGAATATAAAGTCATTCATGTCTGCAGATGTAATAAATTAAGAGAGAAGTAGGTAGGTCTGACTTATTTTTGCAAAACAAGTAGTCCCCCCTTGCTGGACATTACAAGAATGCAGGTTTAAGGCCGTCTCTCAGCAACATCCCTATTGAAACCAAGACGTTATGTCACTTAAGATATCCAGCCTCTGCATCAAACACTTTGTTTCAGCGCTCACCATCTTTCCACTCTCTGGTCGCCGGGTTGATGATGCCAAACAGCTCGTCATTGGTCACAGCCTTCGGGTTAAGGTCCGCCCACACGGGTCGACGTTTCATGTTCTGATAGGTTCTCTGGAGTGACCTCAGCACCTGACTCTTTCCTGTGCCCGCATTCCCGATCACAAACACAGAGTGACGCACGGCCAAAAGCTCCTCCAGCTGCACCACCTGTCTCACACACACACACACACACACACACAAATGCTTTATCAAATGTTTTCCTTTGGCTGCTGATGCCGATATCGAGGACTTAGCATTGGCTGAGTAAGAGAAACCCTCCTAACCAGAGAAGTAAAACAAAATGAAAAAATAACATGACTACAGGGTTAGTTAAATACAGCTATTATTACGGTATGGTAAACATTCAGGTACACAGAATAAACCAAACCTAAAAACAAGCTGAGCACCTTGAAACACCTCCTTCCCTATGTTGCCAGCAGAAATGGGGTCAGGCTACCTTTCTTCCCTTGCCCGACTACAAGCTGTTGCACATGCACACCTCAGGACAGCGCTAGTCTTTTTACAGGATACAATTGTACCCTACATGTTAGAGTCCCGTAGCCTTTATTGGTCTTGCAAAGACTTAGTTGCTGGTTTATGTTTGTCTATAAGACATCCCTCAGTCTGCCTCTGCTCATCTGCTGTCTTTGTCAGTTTATCTCACTCATTATTACTGATTATTACTAATTATTGAAGGCCCTAAAATTAAACCTTTAAAAAGGTACAATATGTAGAATTTTATGACAATGTTTACATTCAAATATCTACATTAATTAAAAATAGACTAAACCTATGTTTTGGGTTTTTTAGTTGAGTTCTTACATCACCTCAAATATTTCCAGCAATTATTAAAGCCAGAGAAATACGTAATTTTTAAAGTGTCTTATTGCGGCAGCCGGCATGCTGTGCCGTAATGACAGACAGTAAATGTTTATCGTTGCCGTGGACACCGCATTTTACGTCAGAGACCGCCGCATAAGGAAGCGTGAGCTGCTACTGAAAGCTGCCGTACTGTTGCTGTATGTGCTGCTGTGATAAAAACGTCACGTAGCAGAGAGAACTCCCATGATTCCCCACTATCCACAACGTCATCTTTTGTTATTATTTTGATCGAGCCCCCTGGTGGCGGATTTTACATACTGTGCGTTTAACAATATGTCTACAAATTTACTCTGAACCTGCAAATGTTCTTTTGCTCTGCAGTCTGGAAACAACAGCTAACAGATTATCGCATTAGCTGATAAATAATGTGACAAATCCTTCAGAGGTGAATTCTACTGAAACTTGTTACTGCACTGTGTTTCTCTTCATGACACAAGAATTTGAGGATGGCTACCTGTGTGTGTGTGTGTGTGTGTGTGTGTGTGTGTGTGTGTGTGTGTGTGTAGTACTGTACTGTTGCTGTCTCAGGACTAAATATTATTTTGTAATCTCAGAGGGGCTCCACAGGTTTAATAAAGGTTTAATAATCAATAAAAGGGGTAATGTAGCGTGCATGGGCTGTGCTCCTTCACCACTCCGTCTACTGTGTCTCCTTCATAATGTCGTGTTTCATGGAGAATATAAAGTGATGCAGAATGACAGGGTAATGTGATGCACTGCATTGCAGCGCTGCAGCTCAGTACACCGTTCACAGAACACAATAACTGACAGCAGTGCTCTTCTGGAAGGACAGATATCTGCTCCCTCATTATTCTGTGTTTGCACAATGAAAGAGCCACCATATATCAGAAATGTTGAATGTCTTCTTATCTTTCCTGTACAGAGGATGTAATGCTTCTTTACGCTCTTCTCTACTTTTGGATAAATCTCTTCTGCTTCCTCAGACTGTGTTTATCAAACAGACGTAGCTTCTGGGTTTCTAATTTGGCTGATTCTCTGCGGCTACCATGACACACATACCTGAGTCTTTACCTGCTGTCCGTGTGTTTGCTCCATCGTCTGAGCTGCAGAGTCACCTTAAACTAGAGCATTTAGTCAGCTTGGAAGATTTTAAAACCAGGATGAAGGATCACATGACGACTATGGTCATGTTTCTCTGTTTAACGTTGAGTTATGTAATATTTGTTTATTGTCTGTCGTTGTTCTCTGTCTGAAACTTTTATGCTGCTGTCTCAGCCAGGACTCTTGAAGAAATACTTCCCCGGACGGTCTCGTCTCGGAATCAAAAGCATTTCTAATCAGGCTTGTCTCGGTCTCAGATTGGGCGGAACCGTCAAGACCACGACTGATCGGCTGTATTTCCTCGTCATTACTGTGATCAGAAGGAAAACGCCTCTTTCTAAATAAACAAATAATTCAATTCATTCGTAATTAGATTTTTTTCCCTGCGTTACGGGTCAAGATGGTCAAACAATGAATGAACATCCTATGAATACCGTAAAATCCTGTGTGTAAGACACACTTTAAATACCTCTTTTTTTCATCTAGAAAGTTGGCCACGCCCTACATACCGGTGCAACCAATATACCAGTGTAAAATAACCAGCCACTCACCGCCATTACTGTGGGTGCAGCCCTCACCATCACCCACTGCATGCGACATAATTTAATCTTCCACAGTAGGCTGCGAGCTCGACCACCGTACTTGAGCTAACAGGAGTGTAACTACACAAGGCGGAAACAGATGGCACTAAAAGAGCGACACAGCTGCACTGAAGCTGCACTGTAAACTTTGTTAAACACAATAGATATCGTCACCCAGGAAGACACACGATGAATACAGTACTATCCACAATCAGGCAAATCTCAGATTTCAACCACAACTTGTAATCGAGACCACAATAACTGGGACCAAGACACACCCGAGACCAGAGTGCTCCGAGACCGTGACAAGACCAAGACATTTAGGGATCGAGACCGAGTAAAGACACAAACTAAGGCAGGGCGAGACCGAGTAAAGACAAAGATCATAAATATCACATCCTCAACTTGTGTGCAGCGGGCGTGTCACTCACTTTAGACCGTAATAACGGGACAGAAGCGGCCGTAACCAGGGGGAAAAAATCTAATTATAAATGAACTGAAGTTATTAGTTGTTTTAGAAAGAGTCGTTTTCCTTTGAATCACAGTAATGTCTTGGAAAAATGGTGATCAGTGGTGGTCTTGAAATAAAATCCGGAGTCCGCCCAGTCTGGGACCGAGACAAGGCCGAGTAAAAATGCTTTCAATTCCAAGATGAGACAGAGACTTTCGAAAAGCGAACTCGAGACTAGTCTCAAGACCACGACTGATCTGGAGTACTACAACACTACTTTTGAGTAATAGTTTTAATGCAAAGTTTCTAATCAATTGAGGTTTGAAAACACATTTAGCATCAACTAACCCCTTGCTCCTCTCCAGGTCAACCCATTCGCCAAATGTATTCAATTCTAGCACCAAAAACAGGATCGTGACTGTGAAAATGTCAAACAAGAGGCTTTGAAACCTCCAAATGATGGGTCACGTCTCGGCTGCAATGCAGTCTATGATTGAAGTGAAATAAACACGCTATGCTTTTTTAGGTTGTCCTTTACCTGCGGTGCAACATTTTCAGTCAGTTCATGTATGTGAGGTGACACAGCGAGTGTGTACCAGAGTAACAGAGAGAAACAGGGAGGAGAGATTTCCTCCCCACTTCCACTCAAACATACAGACGCTGAGCTCAATCAATGCCATCGACCGGCTCCTCGCTGCTCCTACTCACTCTCCATTCATCCGCTCTCAAAGGCCCCGGCTGATTACTGCTTTGAAGTGGGGACGGCTAATGCTAGCACAGGCTAACGGTATGCAGTCTGCTCCCCCCCCCCACTCATTGCTTTGTGTGAAATCAAAAGGTTGGTGGCACAAACAAAGACAGTTAAAGTTCAAGCTCTGGGGGTGGATGCTTGTTATTGACCGCTCCTCCTTTCTCTCTCTCGCTGTGTCTCCTCCTCTTTGTTTATTTCGGTTCTGTCTCTAACAATGTCAGGGTTAAGTGGTGTGGTGCAGCGCCGGCCTCCATTGATGGAGTGTTATTATGTGGTCTGCGTGTCTATTTGACCTGAGGCAGATTGCACTTATTTCCCCTGGTCCTGCGTTCATCTGTCTCTGACATAAACCGCCTGCTACTGTGCATGTGAGAGAGTGTGAGTGTGCATGTGTGTGTGTCTGTAAGTAACTTAATGAGTAGAATTAGGTCAACAGCTCAGGCACCTGAACTCTCATCACAGCCAACCATTGGCTCTCTGCAATATTTGCCCGATTCATCCAGCTGCTGCAGACTCGTCTGACACTAATGTGTGTTTCCCGGCGGAGCATTATGATGTGAGGTAAACAGGTTTAGGAGAGAACTCAGATAAATCTAAATGAAAGTGCTACAGCTGTAATATCTGTCCAAACTGTTAAAGACGAAACCTCCATTTGGGGATTTTGTTGCACTCCGCAGACACTCTGTTATTGTGTTTGCTTTCATCCAACACTTGTGATTCTTATATTTTCTCAGACAGAATTTGATAAACTGAAACCACAGGGACATCTCGTACCTTGAGAACAAAGTTGTCCTCGGCTTGTAACTTTAAATCCAGGATGGACTCCTTCACGTGCTTCTCAAATTCCAGGTCCCTCTTCCTGGGGACAGCCAGGGCTGGAAACAGGTCACCGATCAGCCCCATGAACACCGGCATGTCGTCCGTCACGATCTTTGGGATGTTGAAGTCTCTCAGCGCTCGCATCAGGACCTGATCCTCCGCTCGGCCCGGGTCTCCTCTCTTCAAAGAGCCGGCCACCACCAGGACGGACTTGATGGCTCGGAGGCCCCAATCATAGTGATCCTTTGGTAAAGATAAACAGGATGGCAGGAAGGATTAAAAATGTGTAGCTATCGGTAATTATAAATAATGAGCTGCCTTGGTTCTCCCTCTGCAGTCTCAGGTATTGAAACCAGGAAGCTCATCAGACATCGTCTATGAAACTTAAATTTAGCGCAGAGATCATTCAGCCTCCAGACAAATAATCTGAGTAATATCTGAGGAAAAATCACGAGGATCTGTGTTCTGTATGCTGCTGTCTCCCCTTTTTAGAGGCGTTTTGAATCTCAGTAACTGTATTCCTTGTGAAGTATGGCTTAAATAAAATAAATTAAAAAGGAATGTGGATTAAATATTCTATTCATCCCACGGTAATTAACATAAATGTTTTCCTCTAGATTGTTATTTGTAAATCCAGACCAGCATGTGAATCAGAGTGAATTTCCCTCAGCTCTCTTTTTTTTTTTCTGAGTGTTCAATTTAAAGTTTTCAATTCATTCAAATGTTTTACATAAAGCTGTGAGACAAATATCACGCCCTCTCTTTGTACAGACGGCTGATTAGGCCAGGAGAAACACGCCTACAACTTTTCCTTAGTTTGGTCGGACAGACACTGAAAAACTCTGACGGATCAGAGAAAATTCCATAGATTTGTTTGTGAACTTCAGTCTCCAATATGCAGTGAATGACAGGGGTAGCTGTGGCTCAGTTGGTAGAGTCGGTCTTCTCTCAAACAGAAGGTCGGGGGTTTGATCCCCAGCTCCTGCAGCCACCTGTCTGATGTGTCCTTGGGCAAGACACTTAACCCCAAGTTGCTCCTGCTGCTTCATCAGCGGCGTATAAATGTGTATGAATGGGATTAGTTGCCGTAAAACCTGGTGTACTAGACGAACTTTTAATACCTACCGGTACTCTTTCTTTTAAAAAGTTGGCTGCGTCTAATACAACCAGTGAGACCAATAAACCAGAATAAAATGCAGTCACACATGCCGTCTTTACCGAGTGTGCAGCCGCCACCATCACACACAGCACGCGAGGTGACGTGATTAAACATTTCTCCCCATTCATTGTGTGTTGTGAGCTGTGCTGGGAAACACAGCCACACAGAGGAGGCTGGCTGCGAGACTTTTTACATATTTTCTCCCTCACGAGGTCATAATCATGCATTTAAAGCAAACTGTGGCACATTGTTCCGTATAAAAAACGTGGAGTTCTCTTTTGATCGAACAACTCCTATATTAAAGTTAACGAGTGACCACCGGAGTCTTGCAGTGCGGCTGTCGGTACTTTAGAACTTGCACTGCAGGCTGAGAGCTCAACTACCGTACTGTAGCTAGTAGGAGTGCAAACTCCACAAAGCGTAAACAGAAGGTGCTAAAAGAGCGACACAGGGGCACAGAAACTGCACATTGTAGACTTCGCCGAACACGATACAGAACTTTTTTCCTTTCTGGGAAACCTCTTAAAAACAGACTGCGACTTATATACTGGGCTTTACGGTACTTCTGATGGATGTCATGTTCTGGTTTGTTTTGGTCGACACGAGATGTTTCTTGGCGGGGAGCTGGTGTGTCTCAACAGGAAGGTTGGGGGTTTGATCCCCAGCTCCTGCAGCCACCTGTCTGATGTGTCCTTGGGCAAGACACTTGACCCCAAGTTGCTCCAAGTCCATTTACCATTAAAACTGTGAATATTCTCAGGCTTCTTTCCTCTTTGATGGAAAACTGAACATTTGAACCCTTTTCTTTCTTTTTTTTTCATCTAATGGATTAATCAAGAAAAACCAACAGATTAAGTGGCGATGGAGGTAAAAGTTTCAGAAATATATCCAAACTTAATTTTACTGTTATTAAAAATCGGACCATGAAGTTAATTGGGCATAAATTAAGCTCCTCGCTGATTTTGAAAGCGTTTAATGTATTTCTCGTGACCCCCTCAGCATGCTCTGGTGTCCACTCGACTGCAGAGAAAAAAAATCAGCAGATCGTGAAATGCTATATGAAATCTAAAAATTATAAACCACTTGACTAACTTGTGTTAGAAAGCACTTCTCTGAATCTGCACTTTCCATTGATTCGCTCCTTCAGCCCTCGAGAATATCGCTTAGAGAAGCAGTGCGTTCATTATCCTTTGACTTCATTGCCTCTAAGTTGCTAAAGTTGGAAAAAGTGGCTCCAGCAAACAACTTTGAAGCTGCAAAAAAAGTGTAATTAAGGTGATATGTAAAACCGTGTGAAGAAGAAGTGCTTCATAAAGCAGCCATAAAGAGGACGTGTTGGGCTCTGACACTTAAATGGGCCTGTGGTCATGGGAAATTCATCCACAACTGAGGGCTCATTAAAGTGCTTGCCTACGTGGAGGAGCTCTACTGTAACTATTACTCAGTACTGAGAGCCATTTTATTGCTTTTTTTTAATCATTAAAATAATGGCTGCACATGTAAATCAGGAGCGGGCTGAAAAGGTATCAAGCAGAATTGAGATGGAATAACATTGGAACTCCCCGCAGCTTCTTATTCATATGTAACACTTCACTCGCAGTCAGACGGCAGCTCGTGTGTGAAGCCTCTGAGTCATTCTTTTATCAAAAACCTCAAAAGGACATAGTCTCAGTTGTTCAGCTTTGAAATGGAAATTGATCCGGCTTTTTCTGACAATATCAGGTGCGTAGTAAAGCAGATAGTTACCTGTTTGGACAGCAGCTCTTTACACAGTGTGTACAGAGTGATAAACTTCCTCGCAAGGACCCGGGCGTTGATGAAACCTTCGGCCACCAGCATGATTTCACAGATCAGCTCGAAGTCTGGCACCACCATGGCACACGGCCTGAGGAGACATAGAAAGATTAAAATGTTGAAGAGGAGCTCAGTCTCGCTGCCATTAGTCTGATTAAATTCAGTTTTTTCATCTACAGAACGAGCAAACGAACTCTGCTTGTTAAGTAATTTCACTAAATATTAAAAGAGCGCACTCAAACAGCTGAAAGCTCCATTGTAAGTCACAGTTAATCACAAAGACTTTACACAGCTCTTCTAGAATATGTGCTTGGTTTCTGAAATGTCGTTAATCTTCCCTTAAAGCAGTGGTTCCCAACCTGGGGTCCGGGGCCCCGCTAGGAGGGTCGCCAAAGATCTCAGAGGGGGCTTGAGGCTTTGTCTGCTCTTTTACTGGATAGTATATATAACACTCTTTTGGTAAGAACAGGTGTGTCTAAGCCTGTTCTGTTGTGATTTGATCGATGAAGACGATTCAAATTGATGTTCATTCTTGACAGAGAAGAAGATTTTTTTCCGTGAGGGCCCTGGGGGAGGCTCAGCTTTTCTAAGGTGCAAGGTTGGGGGCTCCAAAGACCCTGCCTTAAAGGGTAGTAATGGTATTACAAAACCTTTTAATGTGGTTTAGGTTCTAAAGATGATACCTGGGTGGGCCGCCATTGTGTGCACAAGAGAGTGACAGAGCGAGGCAGAGCGAGCGAGAGAGGGAGAGAGAAAGAGCAAATACGTCCTTTCCATACATGCACTGATTGAGGTGCAAAATCTCATGCCATCTTGTTAATATTTCTCTGCAGCGGCTTGCTGCCCAATCTGTTCTGCACTCTTAGTTTAGGATGATTGATTTGAAACGCGCCATCATCAACAAGCCTTCGCACACGAGCATCACCTGACGTGACAACAGAATATAGAGAGAAACGTTTCTAACGCGGGTTATGTTATCTGAGCGCCTTTAATGTACAGCTGATGAATATGGTCAAAGAGCATAAATAAAAATAGGGAACGATGACACCAACTCTTACTTTTCATTTCCCCCCTGGAGTAATTTTGTCTTGTATCTACACATCGACACACTCGACAGCAGTAATTCTTAAATGTTCTGTATCTACAGAAAGGTCAGGCTTTACAAAGAGCAACTAACAGCTCACTTAACACGCTCTCTTTCTCCCACACACTGAGAAACTTGTCAGGAGGAATTTTGAAACTGTGCCATTGTTGCACTTAATGTCAATCCCTCAATTCTCGCGGCTCTATTTTGGCTCAGACTGTGACTCATCTGTAGGTTTCTTTAGACAAAGAGTGATAAACCAGGACGATGAACGAGGACGTTTTCCTGGTTTGTTTTAGATTATCCATCAAAGTATACAGGTTGAATATGCCGGATATCACCGTCCATTACCTTTTGTTTCAGTTAAAGGAGCGCTCTCAAAAATGTGAGGGTCATAGTTCAATAACTTGAAGATCTATTTTATTATTTTAACTGCAGCCCCTCCTAAGTCGCACGATGAAGAGATCAACTAAACTTAAACTTTAACTGTGGGCTGAACTTAAAACATGGTAAATCTCTGGTAAAACCTGAACAGAGCCTTGAGGTTCTCGGGCAGCTCCGTCCTGCCGGCGTATCCTGGATTCATGGTGATGAAGATGCCAACAGTCGGACAAAGATTCACCTCCTCCCCCATGAAGTTAAACCTCTGCTTCTTGTCTCTGATGGCGTCTTGGATACTTTTCACCTGCAAACACAGGAAGAAAAACACGATGCAGAGGAGAATAAATTGTCAATGTTGTCAAGTATCCAACCTCTAAACATTTCCTCGTAACAGCGTGTCCTAACAGCACGCGACGTGAGCGAGCCTCAGCGACAAAATCAGCTTGAGTCTATTGTTCCCTAACTACTGGCGAGTGACGCCATGGACACTGCGTGCTGTTTTTACCCGGACACCCCATTTCATTACATCAGAAAGGAGGGGTCTCTTCAAGGAACTGGTTCTCGTTAGCTAGTTGACAAAGTGGAGATAGTGGTGCATTAATAATATCCACATCATGATTGAAATGTTGACCTTTGACCTGTGTCAACACCAGAGAAAAACTTTATTCAGCTCACCGCGAGCCGAGAGTGAGGCAATAGCTCGTCGATACAATGCACCTCACTTCAGTTTGTCCACCTTCAAAATAAAAGCACCAAGTTATAATGTTTTCGAGGGGAAACTAAAATCCACAAAGCGGAGAAGTAAATATTTAAAGGGATACTTCACCCATTTGCATTAAGCTTTGTATCAGTAGTAAACTTGTGGTTTTATTGAATGGTCTTGCATCCAGCCCTCATTTCCCCCTAAGATGAGAAATATCTGTAATTTCTTTTCTGACAAACTGCCTCCAGTGATGCAAAAATCGTCATATTGCGTCACTGGCGGCTGTTGTGGTTAGCAGGGGTGAAACTACATTGCTAGTTCCTCATGTTTTCGACCACTGAAGCTACAGACCTATCACAGATCAGTGGGCGGGACCTCACTCCCGAAAAACGAAACTTAACATCCGCCATATTGCTTAGTTGGAAGCTGTGCTAACAGGCTCTGTGGAGAAAGCTGAGTAAAGCCGACAAAACTGATATGGATGAAGGGGATTTTAAAGGTTTTGTGCTCGAATCGGATGTTGGTGGCTCTTCCTACGAGCCGCCCGCAATATTGCTGCCAGGTGCCTTCTGCAGACACAGCGGCTGTGAGACAGGGAGCCTGAGCCGGCTCAAGCTGGGTGTCTCTATGGCTAAAGCTGAAGGACCGGGAATGGCGAAAAAAGTATGTTTCAACTTCAAACTGATATGACTGAAGGGGATTTTAAAGGTTTTGTGCTCGAATCGGATGTTCGTGGCTCTTTCTACGAGCCGCAATATAGCGGCGAGCTGGCTGCTGGTGCCGACAGGCAGGCTAGCTAGCCTAGCATGCTAGGTCCGCGGCTGTGCGAGAAAAGAAGGAGCCGGGGCAGACTTGTGTTGTCGGTGCTGTGACTGTTTGACTATGGACACAGACATAGAGTCTGTTTTCTGCCAGGAATTTCCAAGATGCCAATTCCTTCTGAAAGAAATCTCTGATTCAGTTGAGGAAACTGCTGTATTATTGTCCGCGAGTAATGCTGCATTCAGGTGCTGCTCGGGTGGTCCAAGTTTCTTAGAGAAATCTTATTGTCAAAAGTTATATTTGAGCAAAAAGTTGATGTGCAATACGTGCATGAATAAAAAGTATGTTAACAAAACACAAAACCGACTTGAGCAGGTGTTTCATTTGCATTTTACAACTCGAAATCTCATTTTTCCGATACCACTTGAATGCACCTCTCCTTCAGCGGGAGTGTCCTGCGGTGCTGTGCATTCTGGGAGTTGTTGTCTCTAATCTACATAAGGCAAAAAGACACTTTCTGCCTTTTCTCGGTCAAGAAGGCACCAACTTCAAAATTTATTTCACATTTCTACTACATATATGACCCAATTTCACTACAGATTCATGTTTCAACGGGTGAAGTATCCCTTTAACGGATGCAGTGAGGACGGCTAGCGTGTAAGATTTGATGCGATATCCAACGCTTGCATGCTGTTAGGACACAGCCGAAAGGTCGTAAGATCACAGTGCCGTTCATCTTAGTCTGGCACTAATCTTTATTTGAAGTTGCATTAAAGTACGGCTTGGTCATTATTTGAGGCATTTGGTCATAAAGACGCTGTTTGGTGCACGTCATCCCCAATTGTCTCTCTCCACATTTCCTGTCTCTCTTCAGCTATCCTATCAAAATAAAGGCAATAAAATTATGTACAATGCATATTAATATTAAAAGCTCTTGTCTTGATTGAAATCAACTTTGATTGAAAGCAATTGGTGCATCAATCAATCAATCAATATTTTCACACTGAATATTGGTGTTAGAATCAGTCTCAAATATTCCTAAACTTCTTCACGGGCAAAACTGGGAAAGATTTTGAAATCCTTTGCAGCACCAAGTCCCCGTGAATTGAAGATGCTTCCAACCAGGAAACCACACAAAGGAAAGTTTCTCATCACTCATTAGCATATTATTAATTTCATTATGCACATACAGTGAGTCCATTTGTTACAGCCTGTCACTTTGTTATGCCTAATGCACCTTTTTTTTCAGGGACACAGTTTCATCAATAATACGAGCGCGCTATCAGCCAGGGTTTACTGGATGGATGGACGGCTTTGGCTCAGTTTGTCTACATTATGATTGAATGAGATATCAGAAGTTTGTGTGAGTGTGTGTGAGTGTGTGTGTGTCCCGGCCTTAAACTCTGGATCCTGTAAGAGGCTTTATGAATTTAACATGCGTGTGGTAAAGGAGCGTGGCGAGTCGACAGCTGGAAAGAGGAGGAACATCTCTTCATGGCTGAGTACTCGGCTACAGATCACTCAGTCATACCAACACAGCGGGGAGAGGAGGGGAGAGATGCAAAAACAAACAGTGCAGCTGCAACACGGATAAAAAAGAATAAAAGTTTTCGTATAAACATCAGTGTGGCTTGTTTTTTTATGTGAAATGACAGCGACAGAACACTGCTAACCTGCAGGGAGAGGAAGGGAAGTGAAACACCAAACAAACACTTGGAAAAGGTTTAAGAACAGACACCATAGGGCCAGGAGATGTGGTTAAAAACATGATCACAATGTTCTTCCCTTAACTTATTAATATCAATATTTATCAAGGTTTCTAACACCATAATAAAGCCAGTTACCCACAATTTCCACATAGACCATGTGCACCGCGGCTATGCTACCTTCTACGACACCCCGCCTACCCAACTCACTCCATTTCTGCAGCGTGAGTACAGCCATGAACAGCTCTACTTATGATGAAAAACATCACAGGAGAAATACCAGAACGGGAATAAAGAGAAAAAACATACAAACATGTCGCTTTGTCTTTCTGAGGATGATTTGTTCATCCGGTGCCTGTTTTGACTCAATGTTGATAAAATGATGGAAATTACAATCAGGAGTCTGTTTATTGAGTTTCATTTTGGAATTGACCTGATGCTCTGTGAGTTTTCTTGTCTGACTTCCTGTCCAGGTCGTTCTATTCTGTTAAGCTTGACGCGTGCCTGCAGCACGCTCTTGAAAACAGACTCTGCATATTTGGAACAGAGCAAAGCGGAGTGGTGCTGCGAGCACCCTCCACAGACAGATCGCTGTGCGTGCAGTCGAAACAAATTCTCTCATTCGAAAACGATGAGCAGTGAAAATATTGTCAATTAATTTTCCCCTTTTTTGACAAACGTTCGGTCCCTCTATTTAAAGTGAAAATATCAAAGGGCTTTATTTATTTAGGGACGTTCTCTGAGGACGTTTTCTTATTAAATGATTTGATTAACTGAGCGATAACACAGCGCTCTGAGAGATGTGATCCAGGGTGGAGCAGCTTCATTGTTTTCTGCCTCACCGTGCAGGCCTGTGTGAGCTTCAGCGGAGGCAGAACTACAACAATTTATCTCCATGTTGTCGAGTCTGTGGGCCTTCTGTTTGTCTCTGCTTTATTTAATGTAAAACCGGTCCCACCACCTGTGTTAGCAGACCCGCTCCAAGCAGCCGAGTGTGTCGTCCTGTGATTCTCCCACTTTAGGAGGATGGATGAGGTGTGTGTGAAGCAAGCTGCCAGCTGTCACAGCAGGAGTCTGACGCTGCTCTGTTCTCAAGGTCTGCTCCTCCACGTAAAAGCCACCATGATTTATTATTCATTACACCTATTCATTCTGCCGGCACTTTAAAATTCCCTAAGTACTGTAGACTTCCACAGCTTAGGGAGGAAGGCTGCTTGACTTTCAGCGAGAGAGGGAGGGAAGGGCAGCGCGTTGAATAATGATCCTTTGAGGCGCTCCAGCTCCATTATCATCACGATCATGATCAGCATCCCTATCTACTGTATACAGTTTGCTGTGACAGTGCTGCACATGCATGAAGTTAGAGTCTGGGGCGGCAGCAGCAGGATTTGAATCCACCAGAGGGACTTCTGAAACAGGGAGCAAGAAAGAGAGAGAAGGGGAGGGAGAGGGTGTGTGTTTGATCCAGGATAACAGAATGCGAGATAGCAGAAAGAGCTAGCATCAGCTGAAACGCACAGAATCTGGCTGATTTCTCAAAAGAGTCCCGTAATCAAAGAGACGCTAGTGTAGGTCGCTCAGAGTATACAGCGCGGTGTGTGCAGAGAATAGGAGGCATCTCTTTAACTTTATGTGTCAATGCATGAGGAGGAGGAGGAGGAGGGGGAGGAGGAGGAGGAGGAGGAGGAGGAGGAGAAGGAGAAGTGTTGCCAGACTGATTCATTACGTTTACGCAGAGAACGTAAAGATGGTAAAGGTGAACTGCTTGGAGCTGCATTCATTGATTCTTTTTATGCCACTAGGCAGCAAAAAGCCGTAAATACAATCAGTTATTGTCACACTTTAAGGCTAATATGATATTTATTATGCTGGCCTTTATTTACAGTTTTGTTAAGGCAACATGATGCATGTCAATCCTATATCTAGTTTCCTTTGGGTAAATGGTCTTGAGCTTGTATAACACTTTTCTCGTCTTCTGAATACTCAAATGTCACACCTACATATTCACACACTGATGGTAGAGGCTGCTATGGGATGATCAGAAGTAACTAATCCCATTCATACACATGCATATGCTGCCGACAAAGCAACGGGAGCAATTTGGGGTTAAGGACACATCAGACATGTGGCTGCAGGAGCTGGGGATTGAACCCCCGACCTTCCGATAGACGACGACTCTACCAACTGAGCCACAGCCGCCCACAGCTTCTTTTAACTCCAGTGTTTCCCCAACGGTAACGAAGGTCAAGTTAATTTTATTTAAATAAATAAATATTTTTATTTTTTTTGTCTATATAGTGCCAGATCACAGCAGAAGTCATTTAAGGAAACCTTTCCTACAGAGCAGGTCTGTACTAAACTAAACAGCCTTGTGTTATTTATCTTATTTACATGATGTCATTTCTGTCTCTACATGGTCGCGCATATTCTCCTCCGTCTGAAAATAAATCACGGGACATATTTTTTAGTGCATTTTGAGAATAAAGTTTCGATGTGGAAATCTTCCCTCTTTGATTTTTCACCTTTTTTTCTACCTGAAAGTTAAACTTTATTATCTGCCGAGGAGAAGGAAAAAAAACCTTCCTCTCGTTATTTTAAAATGGCCCTTCTAGCCTTCCATACTTTCGCTCTCCTACAACTCCAAACACTTTCAACTTGAGCTGCTGAAAAAATCTCATGTTCATCAGCTATTTTTTAACTTCATCTGTGAGCGGTTTGATATTTGGTCATTTAATGCGTTGCTTCTTTTAGCTTAGATGCAGCAAATGACGATATGGCAAACATCAAAAACACTTGAACATCCCTGACTTGTTCTGGTGTTTAAAAAAGTGTCCCTCTCTCTGAAGCTCTCTGCAGATGTGAGTTGCAAACCTGTCCAATATGTAATAAGGGGAAAAAGCAGTCTACAAAACTATGTTACAAAGTTTAATTAACTTTTGGCAAAGATTAAAAACAACATGTTTGAGGATTATGTCTTTGAATTCTATAATATCTTGTAGGTGTACGGTTCTGATTTTGTTCATGAAGCTCACAGCAGGTAAACGGCGAGAATGGATTGCGGCAGCTAATAGCTCCAAAGATGTGCATTTTTTCCTCCCTCTATCTGCTCCCTCTACAGGTCTAACTCACAAAGCATATAGCTCTAAAGATATTCAGGCTCAGACACGTTGATAAAGTGATCCTGGTCCGTGCAGTTTGCTCTTTAGTGTGTGAACGTGGAGAGAAGCTATCCGCACCTTTACTCTGCATAGCTTCACTCTCATGCACGCACAGCGCTGCGTCCTGGTTTGTTTACGCACCAGTGAGATGACAATAAGGACATTTCAACATAATCTAGAATGTGATTAATTTCTGAAACATATTCATGAAGTTAAGAAGTGATCTTATTTTTTTTTTTTTCTTGGTTTCTTTTTTCTGTTTGATCATTTATTGAAGAGGGGTCGGGACAAATTCGATGACAGACACACTCGCACCTGCCTGCACGCGCACTGAGTGCTGACACTGCACGGAAATAATTGCATGCGTTGAGACCGCACTGAACGCACTGATTGTATTCGGTGGCTCCGTGCAACACAATAAAACTCCCGTTTAAAAAGGTCTCACTTGAGATCCCGTTATCACAACGGGTGAACCGGGTGTGGGAGATTTCTTATCAAGACGCCTCAAAACCAAGAGAGAGCCGAATCAAATCTGCAGCAAGCAGCTGCAGAAAAAACAGGAAAATACATCGTTTGAAGTTTTGCCAAAACCCGCCCTACTCCGTTTCTGATTGGCTGGTGATGTCGTTAAGGTTGAGAACGAGAGCTGCGTTGCTAGCATACCATTGGTAGGTAACTTCATCAAGTGCATTCACAACAAATTCCAGCATGTATTTATTTTTGTTATTTATATATTTTCCTCTAACAGCGCCGGTGTACTTTAAGCCCTGCAGATTGAAGGCAAAACGTCACAGAGGCGTAAATATAGCGCCTTGAAACAGCAGTCTGAATGGGAGTCTGAACCACAGGTTACTGGGTCTGCTCGCCACATAACAAATAACAACTGAGAAGGAACAAACATCATCTGAGTTCATCACAAACAAACGTTATTACTGTAGTCATAGCTGCAGTTATGTAAATTAGATAAAATCCCTTTATTACAACACTGGAAGAAAAGAGTAACTAAGAAGATTAAATCTAGAGCAATGAGTGAAAATCGTTTATTTCTACACCTTTGAAAATAAAGCTTGAGCTTAGGGTTCGAACTCTGCATGTCCTTGATTGTTGGAGTTTTCTAATTGATGGAAAATAAGAGTAAATCATAACAAGCAGCTCCACGGGCGGGAGAAGGAGGCGTTTTTTCCTCTCTAGACTCTTAAATCAGATCAGAGGAGGCTCCAATTATAAAGAAGCTCTGCGGTGCAAAGGTGTCAGCCTGCGTGGATTAGTCTTTGAGCTGAGGTAATTTACGCCTGCAATCGGTGATGAAGAGGCTATTTACTCCTGTGATGCAGTTTCTAAGGGGTTACGCTCCGCACATCTTGATTTAGATGGACCACTTTCTAATGAGGATAAAAATATCACACATATGGCTCCATAAAAAGAGAACTTGGGCAGAGAAAAAAAAGACTTTTCTTACCTGGACAGCCACCACAGACAGAACCTCTACTGAGATCCTGTTGAATTCGTCGAAGCAGCCCCACGCCCCCGTCTGAGCCAGGCCTTTGTAGATGTTCCCACAGGACTGACGGACGGGAGATAAAGAGAGAGACAGGTATTCAGATGGAGACAGCTGACAGAGACCCAATCAGACAGACTTACAGGAAGTGTTGGGTGTTGTTTGAATTTCATCTTTTCCGATTCTCATTTCTGATTCCCTGTCTCAGTTTCAAAAAGGTAAGATTTAGACATCATAACTTTTTAAACACTCCGGACTGAAACCAAAACATCTCTTCTCTCCGCCTGTCCAGACATGCTCAATGTTTTGATCCACATCAAATTAGCACGATATAAATGAGCAACAATGAAAAAATGACGTCTGCCTTACAGACATGTAGCCTTTGTTTTTAAAAAGGTTACAAAGCTTAGGAATCTAAAAGCAGAATTCAGGCCCAGTTTCCACCTAGCGTATTTTCCGGGCAGAAAAGCGCTGGCTGTGCACTCGGGAGCACTGAAGCATGAAGCGTTTGGCGCTGAGAATAAAAGCGCTGCACGTCCGTCCTGTCTCTATGACAACATTTCCTTTCTTGTCTGTTGACAACATCGCTGTTTGACTGGCACTGCTCCGTTACTTTTTACTGCATGTTTTATATTTTAGATCGTTTATTTCCCAATCAGACACGGAGCGAGGAGGATGTGGGTACAAAACATGATCTGGCGGCAGCAAAACTACGCGGAATATCATGCATTTTGAGAAGAGCACCGATGACGTCAACAGCGCCTTTCTTAAAAGTTGAAAGATTTTAACGTAAGAGTTCGGAGTGGCCGTACAAAAAGGGCAGTGCACTTGGAAAAATGTGCTGCGCTTTTTCTCCAGGCGGCCGCTTTCTGCGGGGAACTCTCTCTACTCATTGCAAACAATTGAAAAAAGACGCTGGCACTGAGAAAAAAACGCTAGGTGGACACAGGGCCTCAGTTATGTTTTTTAGGGGTAACTTGTGCTCCCAGGTGGAGTCCCTGTCCAAAGGTGTACATGGATGCAATGCAAATCATACATGGAATTTTCCCCCAGCAAGCTGAGAGCAGGTGAATAACAACAGGAGGAAACCAGGCCTCACACTAATAAAAGCAGACTCTGATGATTCAAACAGAAAAAATGTTTCCCGCCCACATTCTGCTTTCCCGAACATCGACCCGAGAGCAGCTGGACCAGGATGAAGACGACTTCTCTCGCCAATTACAGGCCGAGGAAACCTGCTGTGACGCAAACCAGAGGTGACTGAAAGACTGATTTAACTTGTGTGGTTGCATGACTGAATATGAGAAACAACGAGGAGCTCTGCCGCCTGTCTCTGCTGCCTTTGTTCCTCCTGGAGTATATTAGCACTTCTCTCTGACACCTTGCTGTGTGTATAGCCGGGGGTGCTGTACGCCTCTGTACTGTAATGACGCCCCTGTGAAGCCGGATCACAACATTATGTTTATGCCTCTCTTGAGCACTCTATATGCAAACAGTGTGTATGTATGAGTGTACAGGAGCGCATATTAAAGCGAGGTGCAGCCTGTGTGCAGAGAGAGTAAAAAAACAAAACAATCAGAGTTTTAGTGATCAGTTCTTCTTTGAAAGAGGAAACAGAAGAAGCAGAAGATGAAAAGACAAAGATGAAAGAAAAGAGCATAAAGGTAGTCTGAAATCTTTAAGGACTAATAAAACCACATTGCTGACAACAGCACAGATGAAAAGAAACATAATACGTCCTTGTGTGGATGCACATTAGCTGGGTATACTCACCTTGTAGTCCATCTGCTCGGAGCAGTTAAACACGTAGACCATGATGCCGAGCGCTCTGCCCAGGTCTTTGGTAGTCTCAGTTTTCCCGGTGCCTGCAGGACCCGCCGGAGCCCCGCTCATGGTCAGGTGGAGGGACTGGGTCAGGGTGATGTAGCATCTAAATATAGTCAGGATACACACACATACAAAGACACACATAAATGCTTTAGCAATGAGGAACACTTGCAGTTAGCAACAAAAAATGTTTCTGACCGATTTTCCTCCGATTGAAAACAACAAAGACAAAGCCACTTCTTTCTATTCGTTAAACGTGAGAAGACGACATAACCATCGTGACGTCAACCATTGGATTGTTGACCTCTGATTTGAAACCTTTTGTGGCCATCTTGGGTTTTTATGGAGCTTGAGTGACCGTATTTCAACGAGAAGGGAGATGAGGAGTGAAAATGAGCAATCTTAAATTTATTTTAGGTTGCAGCAAAAGAGACTTGTCACTCCCAGGTAGCCCCGCCCTGACTCCTCCCCCTCCTTTTGGTCTCTGTGACTGGTAATGGGTCTATCATTTCATAACTGAACATCATGCTGTACTGAAGAAGACTTGAAACCAGAGATTGAGACCATCAACTCTTTAGGAAAATGTTTAATGACGGAATAAATCTACTATAGTTATACTGTAGTTAACTTCTTTCTCATAGACTACTGCTGATAGGACAATTATTGCCCCCTGCTGGTTAAGAGAATAAATGCAGGTTTAAGTTAGGCCTGGGCGAAATAAATGTTATCACGATAAAACATTTCAAATTTAAAGTCTGATTTTTGCTCCTGAGTGAAAGTTGAAGAAGCCAGATGGTTTATTGTGGTTTAATTATTCAGAACAAACTATAATGAAACATCATCAGCTCAGTGCGCTCAGGGGCTGGAAAACGCTGATTTGACAGTTTTACTGCTGGGCAGTAACACATATAGTCTATACTGTATATATCACCGGCCCGGTGCTTGCTGAGGGTCCACACTGACACTCGTTTGGTCATTTCTTTCCTCCGCTGTGTTCTAACAGGTCATATTGTTTTAAACTGTGGAAAAGGTTCGTGGTGTTGCACGTTTTAGCTGCACTCGTCTTCGGCACAGTTTACTGAGCACATTACTCGTTTTTGTCAGACTGTAAATATCCAAAATATCTCCAAACTCTGAAGTTGAGCGTCCTTTCTTGTCGACGATGTTTTCTCCTGCTTTGAGCTGGTAGGCTCAGTGTTTTCTTTGGGTCACTATCCCTCATTTCATCTGTGTTTCCATTCCACTCCAAACGTCTGTAAGCCCGCCTACCCAGATTCCTGCGACATGATTGGCTGTTCATTGTCTTTTTCCTCTTCACTTTAATGTCGAGTGGTAACTACCGTTTAAGGCGCATTTGTTCAATCATATGGTTGGTTAAACATAAAAATAAAAAACATATTGGCACATAAATGGCAGAAATAAAAGAATGCCTTTTCTACTATATCTGTGAAAGTCGCCCAAATCAGCCGGATAATAATGGCTGACTAAGAGGTCTCTCTTCAGTTTTTATCTCACATAGGAATCATTTAAAGTCTTTAAAACATTTAATAATAGCTCCGAATGGCTCCAGCGTCTTTATTGCGGCTTAAATTGATCCAGAGTGATTTTTAATAATCGCAGGAAAGATCAGATTAAACAAACAATAAAGAGAAAACTACGTCTGTCTGAGCTCCTCCACCGGCACTCTCAGGTCTGCTGAAGCAAACCTAATGCCCCCCCCCCCCCCCCGCATCAAGGACCAACCATCGGTCCTGGGGGGGACAGGGCCTTCTCCATTGCCGCTCCCACCCACCGGAACTCACTCCCAAAAAACATAAGAGACCCCCCCCTCCCCCTCTCCTCCTTCAAGAAATCCCTAAAAACTCACCTCTTCAACATCAGCATCAGAATCAGCTTTAATGGCCAGGTATGCTTAAACACACATGGAGTTTTACTTTGGTAAACTGTGCTCTCTTTGTTCTGTTCTCCTCCTCCTCCGTCTCTGACATTATTTCTTTGTTGAATTGTTCTCACTGTTTTGTTGTTAGGGTTAGCTGGGGCAGTAGCTCAGTCTGTAGGGACTTGGGTTGAGAACCGGAGGGACGCCAGCTCAAGTCTCGATGCTGACCAAGTCTGGAAAATGGTCTAGTAGCTGGAGAGTTGCCAGTTCACTTCCTGAGCACGGCCGAGGTTTCCTTAAGCAAGGCACCAGACCCCCCCACCCACCAGCCCAGGAGCGCAGTGGGCAGCCCCCTCATGCATGTCCATACGATCCTGTTTATGTGTGCGTAGCATGTCTCAGTAACGAGAGTGTAAAACTTCTTCTTCTTCTGTTAGTCTTTGTTAAGCGCTTTAAAAGTCTGATGTATTATTATTATTATAACTCTGCACACTGCCATATGCCATGCAAGTGACGAGCTCCGCGTTGACACAGTCTCATAACCAGCTCCGACAATGTCTCAGCCGTCGTCGTACATAACCTCATTATATGATAATATAATCTGCTGCTGTGCTTTGATTATCACACAGCCTGATTAGCAACACCAATGATTGCTTCTGCTGCAGAAACCTGTCAGGACTAACAAACAGGCTGCCAATCTGGTATCAATAAAAAAAACAGCAGCATCAATGAGGTGCACTGATGCAGACAATCAGGAGTTTATTGATCGGGACGATGAACACAGTGGTTTCCTTGATTATCAATAATGCAATGATTTTAATGAGCTGCTGGTTAAAAGATGATGTGTGGAAGGGGGGGGATATTGGAAAGCACAGCGAGTGACGGAAGCTGCGAGAAGACGAATGATCCCATCTGTATACAGTGCATCATCCGGATACCAGTGCCAGCAAGCTTTATGGCTCTCCTCTGAAATACGGCCAAAAATCTCACAATCAGTCGTCTGTGGGGCTGGATGAGGACGTCCTGCACGGAATAACTAAAGCCAGATTAAAGACAAGAGAGGGAGCTAAACTAGGAGGCTGTGACAAGGTGACTTGTTTTATTACAGTGTTTTTAAAAGAAGCAGCCATACATCAGTCTGTCTGTCTGACTCATCCTCCCTCCCTCCATCTCTCTCTCTGTGTGTGTGTGTGTGTGTGTGTGTGTGTGTGTGTGCGCGTGCGTGTGTGTGGTTGTGTAGGGTAAAATATTCCTGACATTTTGCATAATGGTGCAGCTTTGGAGATCCTGCAGTAAGTATTGAGCGGACGCTAACATTGTGCCAATAACAGTCCTGCTGTTATAGATTAGCGAGCGTGATTCCTTTAGTCTAATTATTCTGCAGCAGAAGGTGAACAGAACAGACTGACTGCAGCCTGCCTGCCTGCCTGTGCTAAACAAGCACAAACAGGCCTGGATTCATTAGAAATGTTTTTCCAGCAGCTGTACATGTTTGACATCACATTTCCTCCATCACTGCTGTCACTGACAACAGTTTATGTCTTTAACAGACAATCACGTGCTTAAATGTTTATAATCATTGTAAATGACAAACTGCACATTTTCTTCACCATAAGTCACAAACATTTTCACCTCAAGGTTCACCTGCTGGCTTTTCTTAGAGCTTCAAAAGCATCAACGGGTCGTCATCGCGATATTAAACTGGTTACAATTCAACCCTCATATATTACCACATATGGTTACTCCTTATGGTAAATGGACACATTCACACACTGATGGTAGAGGCTGCTGAGTAAAGAGTCCATCAGTATTAGCTAATCCATTCACACAGATTCATACGGCGTTCATGAAGCAGCGGGAGCAACTTGGGGTTAAGTGTCTAGCCCAATTACATATCGGACATGTGGCTGCAGGAGCTGGGGATCAAACCTTCCGATAGATAGACCACCGTCTCTACCACTGAGCCACAGCTGACCCTAGAGATGAAAAGTGATATGAGGGGAGATTGACAGACAACATTAATCATGCACTTCACCCTTTTAGGGGAATTTTATACAAAATAAATAAAGCACCAGTCCCAGTTTTTTTAAGTTGTAAGCACCTTTTTTGTGGCATAAATGAAAACTGCGTTAAAGGAAAATAGAGAAACAGCCCCTTCAGTCAACTTTTCCTAAGAAATGTGGTTACCTCCAGCTAGCTGACCTGAACACATCATCAGTGAAGTTTAAGGGTTAAGTTCAGCTGCAGCCATACAAGAAAAGTCCGTAGAATAATGTGTCAGTTCAAAGTCTCAGTTCCTGTTTGCATCTTTTATAGATTAAATGGTTTGTCCGTATCTTCCACTGCGCGTCCGTACTTCTTTCTGACTAAATTCCCTTTTAAGTCTTGTTATTTATTTGTAATCTTGCCTCATTACATCTTCTCTTAAAGCCTTTTTTATCTCTAATGAAGAGAAGAAGCTGACTTTGAATGTCACTGTTGGGAGGTGGTATTCAAATTAATGTGCCTTGCCTCGAGGCATGTGAGGAAATGTTCATTTGTTCTTTTTTTGGGTGAACTGACCCTTAAAATCCCAAAGGATTAACTCGAGTATGAATAGTATCAAACTAAAAACAGGCCTTTTCATCCTCAGCTGCTGTGTTGTTTAATCATATCAGGTTTTCACTTGACAGCATCCAGATGTTCCCGTCACTCTCTGGCTCTTCTCCTCAGAAAGTTGTTCGACAGTATCATGAAGCAAACACACTTTCAGCTGCTTTCTCAAGCCGTGGATTGAGTGTTTGACACCCGGCCCTCTGGTCCACGCTCCATTGTTGAACAGAAAGCTGCGTGAGTCACAGCGCGGCATAGCGAGGGCATGCACCATATGGTGAAGTCCTGCTACGCGGCCGCTGAGCCGCCCATCAAAGCCCATTGTTTCTGTTTGTTCAGGCTTCAAAGGGAATACTGGTCAGTCTGAAAACCACACAGTCGAGCGCTGCCGTTTGCCAAAGGGCTCCGAGAGGCAGGTATTCATCTCTGTGTGGTGAAAACTTTATCAGGAATCCTGCAGAAACATGTGCATGTGAACAAACAAGCAGCTGGTAAAGAGCCGAGCTGAGTTGTTCTAAAAGGTTTTTGCTTGAGGTGGGTGTACATAATGATTCAAATGTAGATCATTAGAATGCGTCAGATGGTTATTATTAGATAAGAAGCTGGTATCTTCAACTCAGTTTGCAAGTACGAGGAAAAAAAGACCAAATTTCATCAACAGAAATGGATTTCAGAAATGTTCTTATAATGGATTTTGAATGGGCTTCAGGCAAACTGGCATACTTGATTAAAAAATAAACCTCTACTTGACGTCATGGGAGATATTTTTGCTTTCTCACTTAACCCTTTTTAAAGGAGTGAAGAGTTTGCAGCCTTTGGGCAATTGATCGCTCCCTAAACCCCTTCCCCAAACAGAGACTGTCCAATCATAGCTTAACAACCATAACAGTGCACTGCAGGCCTGTCAGGTTCTCCACATGCTGAAGCTGTGTGCAGGGGACTGTGGAAAGAGAGATACTCAGGATTTAATGAGTTTGGGGGATGCTGTCTTTTTTTAGCCTTTCCAAAACCAAAAACACAAGAGCCAAAGTCTAAGACAGGAACACAACAGAGTTTTATCTGCTTAAAAAAGATCAGATCATTAGCATGTGTGGCTAATTGGCTTCTTGTGAAGGACATTTTATGTTTAGTTACCGTCAAATCCGGTGTATAAGACGCACTTCTGATACCTATTTTTACATCTAAAAAGTTGGCTGCGTCTTAAACACCGGTCCGACCAATATACCAGAACAAAATGGCCACCATCACACACGCGACACAGCGACCTGACGCGATTTAAAATTTTTGTGTATTGAAAGCTGATTGCACGCTGTGCTGGGAAACAAAGCGACACAGATCAGGCTGGCTGCGCAACTTTTTACATCTTTTTTCCCTCCCTCATGCATTTACAGAAAACAGTGCAATATTGTTCCGCAAATAAACCTTGTCAAGTGCTCAAGTGATTGAAAGAGTCCTATTTTAAAAAGAACGAGTGACCAGCGGAGTCAGGCAGAGAGCTCGCAAGCTAGGGGTCTGTGCTTCCCCTTGCTCTCTGTCAGAGAGAAAAAGTTTGAACTGTCTTCCTGCGTGACAATTTCTATTATGTTCAGCGAAGTCTACGACGTGCAGTTTCTGTGCAGCTTTGTCGCTCTTTTAGTTCTGTTTGTTTTCTCTTTGTGGAGTTTGCACTCCTACTAGCTACAGTACGCTAGTTGAGCTCTAAGCCTGCAGTGAAAGTTGTTAAGCACAGGCCCCTAGCTTGCGAGCCGCGCTGCCCGATTCCGCTGGTCACTCTTTAACTTTAATATAAAAATGAATGGGGATGGATTTTTAATCGCATCAGGTTGCAGTGTGTGTGGCTGCTGCACCCGCGGTAAGGACAGCGCGTGTGTCAGCATTTTATACCGGTACATTGGTTTCACCGGTGTGTAAGACGCAGCCAACTTTTAAGACGGAAAAATAGGTATTAAAAGTGCGTCTTATACACCAAATGTTCCGGTAATTGTTCTGTTACACTTTACATCTACAGAAGATATCAAATCCACCATGTAGGATTTTCTTTCTGCGCAAACAGAGGAGGGCGTCATCGACTTCTCTCACAACTTTTAAAAACGTCATTTTAAGCTAAATTGATGAGAAATCACCTTACGATAAATTCATTTTCATTCAAGCTCCTTCCTTATCAGCTGAATTTAACCCTTGGAATCCTTGCAACCCTGGAAGTCCAGTATCGTTTTGCTAGAATAGTTTTGTTGTATTTGATAACGAAGGCTTCAGGCAGCTGCTTAATGAGTGAGCTGTGTCATTTCACTCCTTTGTTCAGTCTCTACGCTGCTTCAGTAGTTTACAGATTTAAATCAGAGATATTCTTGCAAATTCAAGTGGATTCACAGTCGAGTGAAACCAGAATATTACACATTATACAAACAAACAAGACAGACAACAGGGAGGGATATTTTAAGTTTAAAAGATAAAGAATGTTGGATTTGTATTTATTTAAAGTTCTGGGATTATAAACAGAATATTTTAATTAACTTCTAGGATCTCTGAGGACATTCATTTGTGTTTTAAGTTGTAGCGTCTTTAAATCTAAGCCTGTGCAGTAATTCTTCGGTTTTCACCTCAATAATGCTGCAACGCTTAGCAGGGCAACGAGAATGAGTACTGTCAGATGGGGCCCCTTTAGGGAGGTTTCCTACTGACATTGCAAAACCTGCACATTTTAGGCCACTTCTTTGGATTAAAGTTTGTGACCCTCAGGGGCCCCCTACTGGTCTTGGGCCCCAAGCAGGTGCCTGCCTTGCCTGTTGACAAGCAGCGCCTCTGGTGATACGTATGTTATCGTGAGGTTGTTGGAAATACCCAGGTCTAAGCTGAGGGGGGCAATAAGCCTCCTGACTGACGGCTACAAGATGCCCGCCTGTCAGTCAGATAAGCCACATCGCTGATTATGCTAAATAAGCATTAATCTAATCAAAACAGATGAGTAATAAAAAAAATCTATCCCCATACTGTGTGTGCTGGTAAGATCTATAAAGACCAAAACTGTGTTCTGTACCAGGCTGTAAACGTGTTTATTTCTGCTGTAAAAATGGAGTGAAACTTCAGTACCTGTCCGTTAGAGGTGTGATGACCAGTCGAGGTGTGTTGCCCAGGTATTCATAGGAGTAGAGAAACTGAGCGTCACAAATGTTGGCCAAACAATGCTTCTCCTTCTCGTCCCAGCGGTGTCTGAGCTGTGAGAGCCACACGAAGGCCTGAGAGTTCTCCACCTGGTTAAAAAAAACAGTTACACAGAGAGCGTCAGGCATGAGGAAGAGCCAGAAATAATCTGTGCTTCTCCATCCTCTAATTATGGTAATGACGTACCTCGCTTGAATATGTTTAGAGCATACTCACCAGTAATAGCCTCTCAAACGATACAGCAGCAACCACAGAGTCTGCATTAAAATATATTTCAGGTTCTTGGACGGGTTTATCCTCACCTTCTGAGCAATCATTTTGGCCACCACGTCTCTGGCGTGGACGTCGATGGTGCATATGGTCATGACTTTCTGCCGGTCTCCAGGTGTCAGCTGTCCAATCAGCATGGAGATGAGAGTGTTGAGCTGGGACACCTGCTTCCTGTAGTACTCCTTCATGGCGTTGTCGTAGCCCTCCTCCAGACGGGCAAATGCCATCCCCACGTCAGACGTCCACCAGATCTGAGTGCAGGTGAGCGCCACCTGAATAACAGAAAACGAGGGCGTTGAAACCGTTTTCCATTTTTGAATTCTATACTCTTCCATTATAGAATAAATCGGTACATGTTTATGATGCTTTTATGATGGCAGTCACTAGAAAACCATCCTTCGTACGAGCGTGTTCAAGCCAGCCGTCTGAAAACGTTCAATTACCCATAGTGGTCCTGTCTGTACTCCTACAACCCTCTTTATAACATCTCTGACCTCACAGGAAGTAAACTAACAGGTTCTACCTTTAGTCCTCATATTTACCATAAAGGTCACATGTTCTCCTCCTCTTCAGTGTAAATAAGTCTCAGAGCTCCTCATCATGTGTGTGAAGTGTCTTGTTCTAAATCCACTCTGATCCTGTATTTGATCATGCCTATAAACCCCTCTATTTCAGCCCTGCTCAGAACAGGCTGTTTCTGTGTCTGTAGCTTTAAATGTAAATGAGCTGTGTCTGACCACGCCCCTCTCTGGAAGGGCTTGGGTGGCTCGGGCTTTCTCGCTCCATGTCCTATTGTTTACGGTGAGAAGGCAGACTCAGAGGGCAGAACAAACACCTAGCTGTGGGAGTGTCACCCACCTGGGGGAGGGGTTACTGCCCTTTGTGATGCCATGAAGGGAAAATCTCCAAACGGCCTGTTTGAGCACACATTTTCTGAAAAGTGGAGCAGGCAAAAGACGGAGAGGATGGACTTTTCTCATCATTGGGGGTTTGTAGACAGACTAGAGACACATGTTAGAGTTAGAGAAACATGGGGAAGAGGATTTTGAAGAATATGTGACCTTTAACATATGGAAGAAAAAATACTTATTCATTTTTGTTGCCTCTTTAAATGAGTTTGATAAATTTTAAACATTTTATTTTCAACACAGACTTTAAAGGTCCAATCAGTGAGATGATAAAGTGACCTTACTCTATGATCAGACATTAAGGAAACATGCTATGTTGAAGTGCTGGCTTCTCTGACAACAATGCAGCAGCCAGTATGTCCTCCTTCTAACTTTAGATTCTGGTCCTGAATGGTCTGGATTTGTTTGGACCAGAGAAGGTAGGCGGTTTGAAGGAATGTACGTACAGCCTGATAAATATTACACCCTGAAGATAAAAACATTGTTATTTTATGGGTAAAAAATAAAGTTTTTGTCATGCTATTATGACAGATAGCACCATGATATCATGTCTATATTGAGCTCAGTGATCTCATGGTAGTGAAACCTCTGATCTGCTCCTCTGAGCTCTCCTTCACCTGCAGCGAGCGTCTGGAGGGCAGAACCAGGATCAGCAGAGGACCTGACTACGTAATGAGCTGCAGCCTCAATAAACAGCCGCTGAACACACACGGACTGAACACACACATTTGCACGAAGCTTTTCTTATTAAATGTGTCCCTCTGTAGAAACATTCTTACACTGTTGACTTCAGTAAGGATTCACGCTCTTTTCTCTTAAAATATTTATCTGCAGTCGAGGAAAAAATAGCACGCTGACTCGCTCAAAGACTCACCTTGGCTCTGGTGCTCGCATAAATAAGTAAAGAGTGATTCAGCACTGCGTAATTTGTTTTACCTGCTATAATTAAGTAAACACTATTGATCCTGAAGTTGATTTCAACATTGCTCTCAAGCCCTTCATCAGTTTTATTAACTGTTGCTTTCTGTGGGCGGAAATCTTCAGTCTTGTACCACTTCAAAGAGGAAATTCAAAGATTCGTTCATCTGGGCCCTTTTTCTTCAATATTTTCAGTCTGAATCAAAGAATGTATAAAACATGGACGTTGTCTTAGGGACGTTACTCTTTGGAGATTTTAAGCCCAATAATGTCAACAACCTGGTCCAGACACTCACTTGAGCTAAACATCACAGAGACTAAGGAGTTGTGCTGTGGGGGCAGGAAAAATCACTATCATCCCCTTCCAACCGCTCACAATCCAGGGTCAGCTTGTAGAACAAAATCTGGGAACTGAGATTGACACCTGACTCTCCTTTTCACAGCAGTCTTACATACTGTATACAAAAAAGCACCACAGCTCCGCCGCCTGATGAGGAAACTAAGAACTTTTCATGTCAGCAAACACATATAAACTCTGGTTTATAACTCTGGGCTCACTTATACCACTCCTCCCAGTACAACTCCCTCACCACCAAACACAAAACCAAACTCTCCCGCAGTTAATCAGGCCAGCAAAATAATCGGTTAATCCCAACCTATCACCTCTGAACCGATAACCGCTCTGCGATCAGGAAATCCACCCTGATCACAGAGGACCCCTCTCACCCCCTCCACCCCTCCTTTCAGTTACCGCCATCAGGTAGACGCTACAAAGTCCCTCTAGCCCGGAAAAACATCTACAAAATATTCCGTCTGCAATAACCAACCTGAACAAAATCAGACGCTTTGTCCATGTCTGTTCTTTTTGTTGTGATTTTAAAGGTGTTTTTAATGTGAGTTGCGTTTACTGTTTGAGCCTTGTCAAAGGAGAAATTCTGTCACTGTTGGGACAGACAATAAAGTTCATCTAACCTAATCCAATCTAAACCCTTTATAGCTGGTTTCATGGGCATTTTGCCACCCCAAAATCTGGGACATTTTGCCGTTCAAAACATCAAAATGTCTCTTTAAGTAAATAGTTCCTGTTTGATTTTGTTTTTCCATTATCCAAACTGTCATATGCTTTCTGCTGTTTAAAATAGTCAACAGAATCTGTGTATGTAGAGCATTAGGGAGCGTGTGCAGTGGACTGAAACATCAAAAAGAGGCACAGACGTGATAATGCTGGCAATCCGGCAGATGTCGGACGAGGCCCCTAATGTGAGAAATCCCCAAAGTGAGTGTGGTCGGTTAAATCTACACAAACATCCCGCTGAGTCTGTTTACCTGAGCCGGATAGTCAAACAGCCACTGATCTCTGGGTTTGTCCTCGTAGGCCATCACCGCCTCGGTCATCTCATGGCGGACTGTGGAGCGCATGCTGTCCAGGACCCGGTTCAGCCACACCTCCACCTGAACACAAAACAGACAGAAAACACACAGAAATCACTGAGAAAGGCCCATAAATATAAACGCAGAAGATCATTAAAATGTGTTTCACGTGAGCACCGACGGCCTCCCTTATCAATGGACCTTAATGAGGTCATTAATAAGCATTAGAGTGGAAGTGGAGTCATGCAAATACTACAAGACGTAATGGAACATTAATGGATTTATGGGCTTTGATATAAAAACCCGGGGGGCAACGTCGACAGACTCCATTTCATTCATCTCCTTTATTGCGATGTCTATATTTGATGTTTTCTTCTGTTGCAGAAAAGTGCAGGTAAGTGAATTCCTTCATCTGTCCCACTCATCATGACACAGACAGCAGAACGTCTAACGAAGATAATAAATGTCTTTTGCATTTAGCTCAACCTACATAATTTATTGGAGCAGCACTTCACATGCTGCCTACATATTTCCCATTTAAAAAAATCCTCATCAAGACTCAAACTCCCAATCTTCTAGGGAGATTTGTTTAGACGAATTTGGTTTAAAAGTAAAATTTTAACACCAGGATTAACACTCAACTTTTATGATGAATGTGTCTTCAGAAATCCTGAATTTTGTCTTTTTAGAAAACAGAAAAGTGGGAGTATCTTATTTGTTCAGCCTCTCCTTCAAGGTATTCATCTTCTCAGCACTTTTCCAGTGTTGCAATATGGATGTTCTTTAGATTTGTTTTGTCTTTTAACTGTTTGGTTTACACTGAACACGAACAGAAGGTGTTTTGAAGGCGTTAAGTCATTTCTCTTGTGACACAAAAACCATCAATGGGATACTCAAGTATTCAATTACTGATTGTTAACTTTACTTGATCTTTCTCAGGCAGGTACGACAGCAAAGCAATTAATCCCTGTCATAGTTATGTTTGTAAATAGCTTTTCAAACGATGTAATAAACTCCTCTCCTTTACTACAAGCCCAATAAATACATTTCATTTTCAGTTGTAACATATTAAAATTTGAAAAAGGGATAAGCTGAAATGCAAGCCGAAATGAAAGCAAATCTCGTCCATACTGTTTAGGCACTCAGGTTTCTTGGCTGACAGGTGTTAAAATGTTACCTGTCCGGTGCAGTCGCAGGTCTGATTAAAGGGGACGTACTCCTCCTCTTTGCTGTACATGCCCAGGCCAATCTTAGAAGGATTCCCCTCTTCATCTGCTTCAAATCTCATCTTCGCCATGTTGTCAAACAGCTTAGACAGATGCTTCTGGACCTGAGCAAACAAACACACACATACACACAGCTCCATTTACACTCAGCTCACAGTCTGACTGGGCCTTTCTCTGCTGCTTGTGCAAATAAATAACAATTCATTACTGTTTTCTGAATCATTTAGAGAAGGGCAGGACCCGTGCTCTGCAGCAAACCGGCTAACTTCCTCTTAGGGAGATTTAGTGGCAAGTTGTGCTTAACTGTGATTTATTTCTGCAAGGTGGAAATGCATAAGACAATATCCTGATGATATAGGCTGCAAAAAAATGAGCCACAGTGCCTCTGTGTGGACACTGCTGGTATAACAAGAGTCCACACCTTAAGAGCTAAATGATGCAATTTTATCAAACTATTAAAAGCAACTTGCAGAAAGTTTTTTTGTACATGGTGCAAAGAGCTTTTCTGACTCATTAAATCATCAAACCCCTCAGGCAAAAATTAGAGGAGACACCTGGTGTGGGTTGGTCCCGTTAGACAGGATGTCCAACAGATCAGCGGAAGAGATGAAGTAAAACCTCGGGAAGGCCAGACGCTTGGTGTCCAGATACTCTGCCAGAGCTTTTTCACACAGAGAGAGCCTGCAGATAAACACACAGTCAGTGAAATCCCCATAGGAAAGGCACTGATAACACACTAAAGAAGAAGAAACAGGGACCTCTCACCTGCTCTGGATGTCCTCCAGTTTACCAAACAGGCCGGGTTTATTCGTGGCCTCCACCACGTTTGGTGTTTGATGCACAGCGTTCGCCAGCTCTTTGAAATCAGCATCAATCCCCTCGAAGCGCCTCGAGTCCTGCGAAGGATTCCACAAGGGAGCCCGGCCAGCAGATTAAGGATCCCAGAAGAGAGAGGAGAGAATCAGCCGTTTAATAGCAAACATCTGGGTTTAAGCACAGTTGGATCATCCTGGGAGCAATTAAAAAGTGGAGTAATCTCAGCTCCTAAACTGAGAGAGCGAGCCAATTAATGCCGTCTTTATTAATAGCTATAAGAGTCAAGCTATCTGGGTTCATATGGCAACGACAGGGGCGCAGGGGAAGACCTGCATGCATAAGAGCTCTCAGTTATATAGCTGTAGAGCTGGAATCAACTCTGTGTGAGTGCACATTTTTGATTCTCGAGTTGCTTTTCTTCTGTTCATATCTGGATAAGAAGGAGCAGCTGCTCCAGACTTTGAAAAGCTCAGGACATTGACAGAAAATCCATGCATTGTAAATTATCCTACACAATCCCCTTCAACCAATCAAAACCCTGCATCCTGCTAAGCATTGCAGCCGAAGTGTTTGAATCAGATACACAGAAAGCTGAGAGCTGAGAGACCACAGCGAGAGAAAAAAGTAAATCTAAGAACAGTAGCTTCATATGAGAAATGAAGACAATAGCCCTGTTCAGGCTGCCGTTTAAAGCCTGGATGTTTACGCCCCTGTGACGTTTCCCCTTCAATCTGAATGTCGCAGAGGCGTAATGGGGGGACAAAGGGATCCCCCCTCTCTAAGGTCTTCAGAGGTAGCAACAGAGGCGTTACAGAGGAGAGATGGTTTCAGTTGAGCGGGAGAGCGATGCGCTGTTTGTGTGCATGTCTGACTGTGTGTGTATGTGGAGCTCCCTAGTGCACTGGTGTGGTGAAAGTTATTGTTATAGCTTTACTGGCTGTCAAACAAATGTTCCAGTAAAAGTATGTATCATGCACAGTCTTCGTTGTACTTTTTGTTCTAACATTGGTAGCAGAGGATGGTTCCGATCCATTAACCTCTGGGTTGTGGGCCCAGAGGTCTAACTTGGAGGCTTACCAGAGCACCCCATAAATGTTTTCAATCAGTAATTTTTCCTAAACGCTCCAGCCGAAACACCTAACCACGCCAAAGAGTTGCAGCGAGACTAACTTAAACAAGAAAAATGCTTTTTAAAATTGAATCCAAAAGTCCACTTTCTTTTGGATCAAACTTTGTACAGACAATATCTGAATTCTGTGAATGTTGATGCTCTCTTTATAATATTTGGAGAGGAAGAGACCTCGGTGAATAATTTTGCTCTCGATTAAAGTCGTTTTTTTTATTTAACACTGCAGGAACCCTTTTAAGAAAAACAACCAGAGCAGCGAGAAACGACCTGAGGTAATGTAAGAAGCTGCTTTGCTTCCACCTCCTGACAGCCACTGTCTGCCTAGTAACATTGGTGAAGAGACATTTTTTTATATCAAACTTAAAGGGATACTTCACCCATTTGCATTAAGCTTTGTATCAGTAGTAAACTTGTGTTTTTATTGAATGGTCTTGCATCCAGTCCTCATTTCCCCCTGAGACGGGAAAAATCTGTATTTTCTTTTCTGAGATGCTGCCGCGAGTGACGCAATATGACGATTTTTGCGTCACTCGCGGCTGTTGTGGTTAGCAGGGTAAAACTACATCGCTAGTTCCTCATGTTTTTGACCACTGAAGCTACAGACCTATCACAGATCAGTGGGCGGGGCTTCACTGCCAGAATCGAAACTTAACATCCGCCATCTTGCTTTAAGGCTATGCTACCAGGCTCTATGGAGAAATCTAATAACAGCCGACAATGGCGAAAAAAGTATGTTTCAACATCAAACTGATATGGATGAAAGGGATTTTGAAGGTTTTGTGCTCGAATCGGATGTTCGTGGCTCTTTCTACGAGCCGCCCGCAATATTGCTGCCAGGTGCCTTCTGCAGACACAGCGGCTGAACGGGGACCCTGAGCCGGGCTCAAGCTGGGTGTCTCTATGGATATAGATCTTAAGGACCGAGAATGGCGAAAAACGTATGTTTCAACTTCAAACTGATATGACTGAGGGGGAATTTGAAGGTCTTGTGCTCGAATCGGATGTTCGTGGCTCTTTCTACGAGCCGCAATATAGCGGCGAGCTGGCTGCTGGTGCCGACAGGCAGGCTAGCTAGCCTAGCTGGCTAGGTCCGCGGCTGTGAGAGGAAGAAGGAGCCGGGGCAGACTTGTGTTGTCGGTGCTGTCACTGTTTGCCTATGGACACAGACATATAGTCTGTTTTCTGCCAGGATGCCAATTCCTTCTGAAAGAAATATCTGAATCAGTTGTGGAAACGGCTGTATTATTGTCCGCGAGTGATGCTGCATTCAGGTGCTGCTCGGGTGGTTTAAGTTTCCGAGTTGGGAAGTCGTTCTTCCGACTTCCCAACTCGGAGAAATCTTATAGTCAAGTTATATTTAAGCAAAAAGTTGATGTGCAATACGTGCATGAATAAAAAGTATGTTACAAAACACAAAACCGACTTGAGCAGGTGTTTCATGTGCATTTTACAACTCGGAATCTCATTTTTCCGATACCACATGAATGCACCTCTCCTTCAGCGGGAGTGTCCTGCGGTGCTGTGCATTCTGGGAGTTGTTGTCTTTCGGTCAAGAAGGCACCAATTTCAAAATTTATTTCACATTTCTACGACATATATGACCCAATGTCAATACAGATTCATGTTTCAACGGGTGAAGTATCCCTTTAAGTATCGATTCGCAAATCGAATCAGTGCACAGATTTGGTGGCAGCATCAGCATTTTGTCTCAACAGTATAAAAACGATTCTAACCTCCGGCAGCTGTGAGCGGATGTCCACCGAGCCGATGAAGATGCTCTCTAGGTGAGTCCACGTCCGCTGCACCTCAAACCAGATGGAGATAACGGAGTCGGCCACGGACAGCTTGCTCTGCCACGACGACACCTCATCCAGGAAGTGGGCGATGTACTTGGACGACATGAGGTTCTGCAGCTGCACCTGGTTGTCCTCCAGCGTCTCGATCAGCTCCTCGTCTGAGCGCAGCAGAGGAATCTGGGTCCTGTGGTGAGGTTCATACTGGAACTGCATACCTACATCAGTGAGAAAGAACTCTTCAATAAGTCATATAAATAGATAGGAATGCTCAATAATTTACTAAATGAACATCGTTATTCTACAATCTGAGGTGTTCATAAAGAGCAGGGTCTTAAGCTTTTTCTTAAAGGTGCAAAGGGACTCTGCAGATCGAACGGAGTTTGGTAGTTCGTTCCACCACCGGGGGGCGACAGAGAAGAGTCTAGTTAGAGACTTAAGCCTGGCTCACACTGTACGATTTTTCCCCGATTGTATAAAAGTCGGGGTGGCATGTCAGCTCACACTGTACGACTGAATCGTTTACGACGCACGACCAGACCTTAAGATTTATGTGCTCACACTGTACGACCCGATTGTCGAGCACGTCCTGAGAGCTCACACTGTACGAGTGAAATCGGGATGGAGAGTTGACAATTGTTAATAAAGTTTCATTTGAAAACTCCAACGGACTCCAGGGGACGGCGGCTGGTGAAAGAGAAGGAGTGGAAGTTGTTGTAGGATATAGGAAAGTTGATACAACCGTAGATATATGGATGTAATGTTTCAGAAAAGTGCTGCACTGATGATCTGTGCCGTCCTGTGAACAGAAACCTAAAAAAAAGAAAGAAACGCCGGCGTATATGGACTCCCAGGTGGCTGAGGAGACGAGGACTGTAGGTTTGTGCGTTTTGCAGAGAGAATTAGAGGTTATAGGCTTTCATATTATGATTATATTGTGGTCGGCGCAACTTCTGCCAGACGCGTTTATGACGTAATCGTCAAGATTTTAGATCCTAAATATCAAACATGTTTGAAATAAATTGGGGCGTCCCCGACGATCGCCGAGCAGATTGGGGACGTTAAGATTGGAACTTTCTACCACTCACACTACAAGATAATCTGGGCAGATAATCGGTTCCGAGCAGCCTCGAGTCGGGAGCGACCCTGCGATTGTCGGGGAGGAGGAATCGGACCTCAAATCAGCCCGATTATCCTTCAGTGTGAGCCAGGCTTTAGGGCCCTGTTGTGAAGGTTGGATCAGACGCCTTTCATTGGCAAAGCGTAGGGGGCGGGAGGGAGTGTAGACCTGGATGAGAGAGTGGAGGTAAGGAGGAGCCGTTTATGTCGCTGTTTTGTAAGCGAGCAGCAGAGTTTTAAATTTGATGTGAGCAGTAACTGGGAGCCAGAGGACGGAGATGAACAGCCGAGTGACGTGTGCTCTTTTAGGGAAGGTTGAAGATCACTCGTGTATTGTCATTATGTAAATTATTGTCTCATTAAGAATCATCTAGAAAAAAAACAGGGTATGTTTTTTGATGAAGTAACCTATGATCGACAAGTGGCCTCCAGGGTTACCTGACCCTCGGGCTGTTCACCTAAATAATATTTGGAGAATTTGACTTTTCAGTAGGTAAAGCTTTTGTTTCAAGACAAAATAAGCAACAATTTCTACTTCAGTTACCTTAAACTAAAGCTGCAGGTTGCTAACCAAGCTAGTTTTAGCTGATAACTTACTCCTCTTAAAAGGCAGGGTTGGTAATTTTCAAAAACCTAAAGACAATTTCAACCAAAATCTTAAAAAGTGGATCTGGAGAAAATGACCAACCCTGCCTTTAAGCTACTTCTTCTTATCTTCTGCTACTAAAAAAATTAGGGCAATAAGCAGCTATTTCTACTAATAAACTTTTTGATCATTAGCTAAAATGACGTGGAAACAAAGTCCATCCGCAGCTGTTAGGACCTGGTTGTGCTACTGGTTCCTGTACCTGTCCAGGTGGAGTTGAGCTCAGAGAGGACTTTCTCCATCCCCATCTCTTTCACAGCTTTGTCCACGATCCCTCTGACCTCCTCCTCAAAGCAGTGCAGGTTCAGCTGCAGCAGGTCGGCCAGCGTCGTCTCCTGCTCAATGGAAACCTTGTTAGTACTCTGGTCACAATTTAAATAACCTACATCTTATTATATGATGATATCTGTGACACATTACGGATGACGTCCTGCTGCTTTCAGTTTAGTGTCATTAATGAGAAGCAGTAGAAACCGGCTATTATAATCAAAATGTGGAGCTGCACCGACAGAGACTTTGCACCCGCTGTTTCAATCAAACTTTCATCTCAAGCAAGACAAGTCAGCGCTTCTGCCGTTATGACACTTCAGCCACCTGCTGCCAAAGAGGATCACTGCAGCAGTAAAACTCAATGCCTGCAGGTGGCAGTCTTAGAGAGAACCTCTTGACCACACAGCCAAAGGTCAGCGATATAAGGAACTAGTACAGACTGCCAGTTCTATTCATATATATTTTTTCTAATTTATTTTTGGGCTTTTTCCCTAAATTAGACAGAAGAGTGAACAGAGTAGTAAACCAGAGAGAGAGAGATTGGGGAGTGAAATGCGGGAAAGGAGCCAGATGCCGGACTTGAACTCGGGCCGCCCACTTGGAGGACATTAGTCTCTGTACATGGGGTGCAACCTCACCGCTAGGCCATCTGCACCCATGCAAATGCTATTTTAAGAAAAATGCTGTATTCCTTCATTTCCCAGCAGTATCGTGATTTATGAGAAGTCCAACAATATCAGTAAACCACAGAAAACTTTATGTTCAATATCTATGCAAGAGTATAGAGATAAAAAGAAGTCATTCGTTTTATTATTCAGGCAGACAATCCTTTAACGGACGGTGGGTTATAAAGGAATACACCGGCAGAAGCTCTAACTGTCTTTGCCTCGAGCAGCTGCTGCTCTGATCTGCTTCCTAAAGGTGACACGTGTTAGTAAATCAGCGAGTTTAGGGTACATTATACGCGAGTTCAGTAAGGCCAATTTAGTCTTTGTAATAACTTTTTGTTCAAACTGAACAGCTGCAGCAGAACAAAGAGTACAAATAAGTCCAGTGAGGATACAGACTGAGCTGGGGAAGAAAATAAGAAATTAATTGGAGGAAATGGCGGTGTGTGTATAAGCTCTTTAAGTTTCCTGTTAAATCTCTGGCACGTTATTAAAACCAACGCTTGTTTTAAAAAGAACAGAAGATTTAGGGCTCATAATTCATCCACTGTTAATAACAGAACTTCATCTGCAGTGTGAATTTATTTCTTATCTGTAGAATAAATAGCAGACCTGGTCCATGGTGAAGCGGACTCCTGTAGCAGTCATCAGCTGGTGCCAGTGTCGGGCTCGTATGGCCGGGTTCTGGAGCTCAGCCACGGCCCGCAGGGAGACCAGGAGGTTCTTTACTCTGCTGTCCAAACCTGTGAAGGCGTCCCAGGCTCTGACCTATCAGACACAAAGACCAGGAGTCAGATAAGAGTCTCTGACAGAGACACGTGAGCTCAGAGCCTCAATTAAATCATTCCAGTCAAGATGCCCTGGTCCTGGATCAAGTTGCCTTTGGATCTTGAATCTTGAATAATGGCGATATTTGTCGTGGTATCATTTGTTGCTAATGAAAAACATGTTTTTACAAATTGTTCTAACAGAAAAAATTAGCATCACATTAGACAAAGATAAACAGGACCTTAGAAAGAAAACAGGCATCTGCATTTGCTTCACTATACAATCCTGAAACATGAACCCTGCTTTCACATCAGGGATCCAGACCCAGATCCGAGTACACTTGACCCCAAAGCCCGGTTCATTTGATCAGTGTTAACACAAACGTACCGTACTCATACCGTACTCAGGTACTGTACCCGAGTCCGCTTGAAGAGGTCGAACGCAACGCTGCTCAAACAAGGAAGTAGACCGCTATATGGAGTAATTCTAAACGGCTCATGACGCTTCAAAACCATCTTATCCGGGCCCGTTTCATCCTCTGAGCTGCACGGTAGATGTGAAAGTAGGACGAGGGTCGGCGTTAGTGTCTCAGAAATAAGAAAAAACATCCACAGTTAGCAGGATGGACTCAGCCCGCGAGTGGTAGACATGGTTGCTTCTTCCTCTTTCTGCTTCTTGGCGGATTTGCAAACCAACTATGTGCATACTGCCGCCTGCTGTATCGGACTGTGTACATACGCAATTGTATTCGGGCACGGAACAATTTTACTAATGTGTACGCAGACTGGCAGGGGAGAGGGGAGCTATCGTACTCAGGACCTGTACGAAACAATCCTGCCTGATGTGAAAAAGCCCTTTCATACAGTCCTAGAATCTAATATACCTTGATTAGCTGCTTAGCTTACATGCTAATGCACATTTACTCATATTTTAAAACTTTTTCTCTTAACTGTAACAAGAGAAAAGGAAAGTAGGATTAGAGCTCACTGATGGGTTCAGAAACTAAGGCGATGTTTCTGGCGTGTAAACCGCCTCCCTCACCTCTTTATCAAGCCCTCGTATATCTTTGGAGAAGCGTTTGCACTCCAGCTCCATGTCCTCCACGTGGATCTCCCTCCAGGGCGTCGTCCTCCAGGCCGCCATGCATGACTCCACGACTGTGATCATGTCCCACAGCTCTTTTAGTAGACCCACCTCACGCCTCGGGGATGAAGGAGGAGGGAGAAAGGGAAATCAACCGCACTGACTCTGAATGTTAAAAAGCCTCTCTACTATCACGGCTCATTAGTTTTGAATTTGGCACTAGCTTTGGGTATTTTCTCCTTCCTGCTTTGGGCCTTACCTGCATTGTCGGAGCTGCTTGTATTCAGAGACGGTGACCTCGAACAGACTGGCGGACTCCACCAGGGAGGCCATCACCGCCTCCCGCTCGGTGATCTGCCGGTGGAACGCGTCCAACATCTGGTAGGGGCTCCTGCTGTCAAACCTGAGCCCACACAGGCACCATCACACACATTTACTCAGCGCAGTGTAAATCAGGCTGTGTTTGGGTAATGAAGGGCTGCAGGTTTGCCAAGCCTGACTTGGCTGCAGCGGAGTCTCTGGTGCTAACTGCACACTGTGACAATTAACAATGACTTCCATGACATTAATGGGAAAATAATCACCAGGTTATTAAGAGACCAATTACACACATAACTAATCTGACAATTAGACGTTATGACGAAGCATCTCCACCTATGAATTAATTATCCCTTTGTTAAGATTCAATTAGCCCTGTCGGATGTGAGATAACTCTTCTCTAACATCAAGAGAGGAGGCAGAGAGGTGACGCTCGTATCTCTTCAAAGGGACTCGCTCAGGGAACAGCGTTTCCTTTAATGAACCGAGAACCAGTCAATCAAATGGTAACACTTTATTTCAACCTCTGATTCAGCCAAACTATTTAAAAGTTTCTCATAACACACAATAATAGAATCAGAAGACAAAAGATTTAACCTATAGCATTGCTGTTGTCTGATGCCTTTTTGCACATCACATCACAAGCTGAGGCGCTTGTTGACCTGTCTTAAATTATCTTATATTTTCTGATGATATTTACCGTACAATCCGGTGTATAAGACGCACTTTTTATACCTATTTTTTCATCCTAAACGTTGGCTGCGTCTTACACACCGGTACGACCAATACACCAGTATGAAATGCTGACATACGTGCCGTCATCACCACGGGTGCAGCAGCCACACACACTGCACGCAACCTGACACGATTAGTCATGCATTTACAGAAAACAGTGGGATATTGTTCAGGAAATAAACCTTGTCGAGTTCTCTTTTGATTGAAATAGTCCTTTATCAAAGTTAAAGAGTGACCAGCGGAGTCGGGCAGAGAGCTCGCAAGCTAGGGGTCTGTGCTTCACAACTTTCCCTGCAGGCGGAGAGCTCAACTAGCGTACTGTAGCTAGTAGGAGTGCAAACTCCACAAAGAGAAAACAGATTCAAATTCTATAACACCGTTTGCTTTAAATGCACCATGTTGACCCGGGGAATAGACGTTATAAAGTGGCCCTGCCATCGTCAGCGTCGCTATATTTACCAGCACAGCTTGCAATACACAATGAATGGGGATGAATTTTCAATCACGTCATGGTTTGTGCGGTGTGTGATGGTGAGGGCTGTACTCGTGGTAACTTTCCAGATGAAAGATTAGCTATCAAAAGTGCGTCTTATACAACGGGTTTAACGATAACTTTCTATAAAATCTGTCATTCTTAATCTAAAAGAAAAATCACTATCTATTGGATGAAATATGACAATGTTTTCTTAGAAAATACGTCTTTGTATAAATTATCTTTAAGCTTGAAGTATTAAATAATAATTTCAGTACTTGTATCTCTAAATCTCAGAGAACAAATTAGTTTGACTTTGAACAGAAAGCTTGTTTAATTTTTCTGCAGCTTTTAGTGACTTTCTTTGTTCTTTCTTCTTTTCCATTTCAATGTTCTTACTTTACGTACGTGGGCTCTCATAACTTTTTGGTCCTTTGTGAATAAAACCACTTGATCTATTTAAAGGCCGATGATTCTCCAGAACTGATCACTTTATCCCTCTAAGGCTTCCTTTAAAGCATCTCAGTCAGGCCTCTTTTCTTAAAACAGTGAATGTTAGATATGGTAATCTTTCTTCCCTCTAGAGAGGGACACACGTTGAGGGGGTAAGAGAGGAACAAGAGGCGAAGGAGAAGCCGACTGTAAGAGGGTTAGCTTCTTCCTGTTGTCTGGCTCTCTGTCAGATCATCTTCTACATCTTCTAGGATAAGACGTTAGATTTGACGTACATAATGACATAAATGGTTTCCTTGTAGTTATAGACGCTGTAAAAGGCATTCATTCTCCACAACCCGCGGCACTAACACACATTTATATTTCTTTAAAACATACGACAACAATGCAGCGGTCTCTGTAGCTGAAGGCCTTAGTCGACAAATGTCAACTGTTTAATAGCATCAAAGTATTTTCATGATTTCATGATCACACGAGGCCCAGTTGTCCCGTACCGTGCTGAAGCACGATTGTCACGGATTGCCTAGTGTGAGTGCGCCCTTGAACTATACTGACCTTTGAACATTATTATGCTCTCTTGCAAAACTAAATGTTTGTGCCGAACCTTAACCTTAGTGCATCCATCCCCTGAACCTTGCAACATGCAGCAATCACTTTCAAATTCTTGTTCTTTCGACTACCTAGCATTAAACCCGAACTCCTCCCGTTAAGTTTGGTGCATTTAATAAACACGGCAGCTTTCAAATAGAGAAAATATTCCCAAAATACATAATGTAGGCAGCAGTTAAATAAACACAAAACACATTTAAACAAGCTAATTGGTTGTAATTAAAGGTAATTTCTAAAAAAACATTTGGCTGCTGATTAACTTCTAAAACATAATGTGTAATACAATTATTCATCACGTGTTTCCGTATTGTTTATTCATGATCATTTGGGGGGTAAAGAAAGTTAACTGATGTGTTTTACCTGAAGGGCCCATTGTTGCGGAAGTGCTCCCTGAAGGTGTGCTGCTCCACGTCGAAGGACGCACACTTCCTCCTCAGGTTTGTGACCTCGATGGCCTGAAGAGGAGCCACTTGCTGTTTGACTAAGACGGCCTGCTTCCTCACATTGTTCCACTTCTCTGGTAACTCCTGCAGACAAACAAACAGATAAACAGATAGATATAGAAAGAGGGAGATAAAGGCAAGGCGGCAAGAGTGACAGGTGATGGATTGGGAGGATGAAGAGCAGAGAAGAGATACGGGAGATCAAGAGACACGAAGAAAAGGTAAGACAAACAGTTCTGTATCTGCTGAAAGAGAAGTTGCTGGTTAAAATAATCTGAGGTGAATAAACATCAGTCCAAACCTCCAGCTGTTTGTAGACCACGTCAGGCAGCTCCTGCTCGTACACCTTCAGCAGAGCGATAGTTTGCTGAAGTGGCTCAAACATGGCATCTGTTGCACTTTGTCTTTCCTTAACAGCCAGCAGGTCACCCATGACCCCCACCAGGCCACCGTAGTCTCCCTCCTCCACCCGCTGGCTCAGGCCGGCCTCAGCCACTCTGATAAACTGCTCCAGATCGGACAGGCTGCAGACGCACAGTAGGACAGGATCATTAAAAGTACATTTGATTTGTGAATTAACCTTGATCAAGAACAGTCAGGCGTCATGGGGGACGTGACTCCGCCTCTGAAACCAGATGTGTAATGTCTTCTTTTCCTTTGAGGACATTTTGTTGAGTCTCAGAAAATAACTCCTTAACGATGTCATCAACCTCAAAGAGACAGTTTTCCTTACTTAGCCACTCCCTCTCTTCCTCTTCCTCCGTCTCCCTGCTCTGGTGATCAGCTGATTTGGGGCGTTTACTCTTTAAGTCACAATCAAACCCGACTCTGCCACAACCTCTCTCAACCAATCATCCTGCCGCGGTCAAATTTATAAAACCTGTTCTCTCTCTTCCTCAGTCAGTTTGTCATTCCAGTGTGATCGCTGCGACCCTCCTCCGCCCCCGGTCACCTCCATTCCAGCTCAGCAGAGTTCAGATGCAGCCTCAGAAACCCACTCCTCATCACATCCTGCATTCTTCTATCACCACCACCACCAGGGTCTAGACTCCATAGGGGGGTATGCTATCCTACTGTCGGCCTCATTACCCCTTCAAGTACATGAAGTCCAACCAACAACAACCAATCGCCCTTCAGGGAAAAATAAAGTTAAAGTTGAGTTGAAGTCATCATGATGGAGTCTAATCTTCAAAGACTATGTTAGCATCTACAGCAACTTTTAGCATGTGGAGTATGTGTATGTGTATTCAACTGTTACCATGAAGACTATAGGCCAGGGCTAAATGTCTACATTGGAGAGGATCATTTATTACATGCCAGGTTGAGATCGGTTTGTAAGGTTCCAAACTTATAAAGCTATCGAACCACTCGGACTTGCTGCGGAAAAAATACTAGGAGTCTAGCGGGAGAAACTCCGGGTGAAGTCAGAGTGAAAAATGTGTCTTTTTGAGTTCACACATATCGCTCCTCCTGGAAATATCAGGAGGTTTTCAGGAGTTTTTGTAAGTGTCAAAGCCCTATTAGAGACTCATAACTCATTGAAAAGGAACATATTCAAAGCCTGATGACTGACAAACTAACAGCTGACACTCTCGTCAGGCAGAGACATGTTAGCACCTGTTTGTTACGAGCATTCAAAGTCAGCATGGTTTAAAGCTAGCTAAGTCAATAGCTCATACTTTCATTAAGCTAATTGCTGTTTCACTTTTGAAGCAGGATGAACATGTTCTATACAGCAAAAGGAAAAACTCACTAAAGTTGCAAGAAATCTGAAGTTTGTTAACATTAGCCACAAAGCTTATTTTGATTACAGCAGTGTGATTAATTGCTTCACCTGTTGGTAACGTGGTCGATGAGATGCTGTTTGAACATGAAGCTCCACTTTTTGATGATGTTGAGCAGGCAGCTCTTCATGCTCCGACCGTCCACCCTCATCCACCCATTGAACACATGAACCGGCTCCAGAGTCTGGACCTCCTCGTAGATCTTCTCATACCTGCAGAGTAAAGGAAACAACAGATTTCACTCAGCTACAATTCTGCTTTAAACTGTTATTGAGAGACATGCTCCTCACACACATGCACAAACACGACCTGTGGAAATGCATTAATGGAGAGATGTCAGAGTGGGGCTGCTACACACTGCAATGCAGGAAACACACTAGCGCTGTTGGGGTTCGGTGCCTTGACCAAGGGTACCTCTGCAGGACTCGGGAAGTGCCCTGGCACCTCTCCGGCCACCAGACCAACTTCCATATTTTGGTTTGCACCGGGACTTGAACCAGCGACACTCCAGTACCCAACCCAAGTCCCTACAGTCCCTTATTATAGTTTTAATTAAAGATGGATGAAGACAGGACAACGTAAAAAAATCTGATATCAAAGGGTCAAGCTAAATATATCATAAAAAGGAAATGCTAAGCCATACTTGAAGTACGGCACCACTCAAAAACTCAATATTTTGGGTTGTAATTCGGCGTTTTACTCACCCGTCAACCTGCTGTCTGAAGTGATCCAGCGAGGGCGGGCTCTCTAAGACGCTGTCTTCAGGGTAACCCTCGTTCTCCTGGCTTCTGAGGACGTGTCCATACAGCAGGAACTGACGCATAAAGTCTTTCCTGTCGTCGACGTACAGGTAGCTGTAACGCTCCAGAGAGTTTCTAAACTCACAGCTTGTAGCCATGATGTCCTGCACGCGCTCCATGAGGAGCTGCCGCATGTCAGCCAGATCAACCATGTCCTCCATGTCAGCCTGAGGGGAGATTTTTATATTTTTCTGATATTCAGCATGTAAAAATGACAGATGATTGATGTTGGTTTTTTTGCTGCATCAGTACCTGGTAATGAGGGAAGGGGCTGTGCTGGGCGAGGCGTGGAACCAGTGAGGAGATCCTGAACACGTCGTTGATGAGACTCTCCACCAGCTCTAACAAACTGTCTCCGGATCCCAACTCCAGAGAGGGAGTGAACACCATGTCAGGAACCTTCAGGTCCAGCTGAGCCTCAAACAGAGGAGCTATAGCTGATCTCTGGTCTGGAAACCCAAAAAGAAACAGTATTAATCATTTAAAAATGCACGTGTCCCATGTACAGAGGCTGTAGTCCTCAAAGCGGGCGGCCCCAGTTAAAATCCGACCTGTGGCTCCTTTCCGGCATGTCATTCCCCACTCTCTCAGTCCCTGATTTCTGACTCTATTCACTGTTCTATCTCTACAATAAAGGCATAAAAAGCCCAAAAATAAATCTTTAGAAAACTATGATAAATAAACATGTGGGTTTGTCATTTGATTGTTGCAGAAAAACAAGGAAAGAAAGGGGAAGGGAAGAGCAAAAGCAATAGAGCTGGAATAAAACAGCTGCTCTCTGGACCCTTTAGAATAAATAAAAATATAAATTTCTGTGACCCGGACAAGTCGTAGAGAAGGACGATGAAAAAGTAGCAGAAGAAAATGTAAAATGAGGAGAAGACGATGCAGTCTGGCAACAATCTGCCACAATTTGAATCACATCCCAGTAAGTCTAAACTGTTTGACAAAACTCCTGCCAGCTTCACGTCCTGACCTAATTCAAACTGACATCCAATACAGGCAAACAACCAACGGACATTAAACCTCCTGAGGATGTTGCTAAGAAGATGTCCAAGTTGGTGCTGGCAAGAGGAGGATGTCTCTTGTTCTCTGAGGAAGAAGCCCAGCTGAATACTTGGATACAACATTCAGGGTTGGCAGAAACAGTCTGGCTTTGAGACATCAGTAGTAGCACCATCGTTTTACCACTAATCAACAAAAAGTAAATAATAGTGTCATTAGAATTCTTCATAATTGTCGTACCTGTGTTGTCGAGGAAGAACTTGAGCGAGCACTCGACACTGTTGAAGAACCCGTCAATGATCATGTCGTCGATGAACTCCACGTAGGCCTTCCACTCGTCAGAAGTCGGCTCGGCTCTAAACAGACCCAGGTTACTCTGAGGCGAGGTGCAGAGAGACAAAAACATTGAATCAGCATTTCTAAAGCATTTAAAAATGATGTGAAAATGTCAAAGCAGAGTAGGGAACCTGTGACTTCATAACAACCCTGCAGAGTGATGAAATGTGAGTGAAGTCAATACATCTGTGAGGACTCTATTTCAGCTCAGGTAGCAAGAATTTCTGGAGATTTGTCTAAGCTGGGTCTTGTTTGTTGTGAGCTGATCTTCCCTCCTATTGGACGCGCCAAAGTGTCATCACGAAGCCTCGCGCCCAAGTTAACATTTTTTTAAACTTCTACCATCGCACAGACGACACGCTGCGCTCAGCTCGGTGCGGCTCAGATATGCTCTGGCGTCGCCCAACACATACATAATGAATGAGGCCCGTTCAGGCAGCAGAGCTAGCAACCTTTTTTCAAAGGATCAATCACCTTAAGCAGAAAGTGGATCTTCTCTCCAGAGGACCGGATCAGACCGTAGAACCGGTCCAGCCTCTCTGTTCGGTCCTCCAGACTAAGCAGCGCCTCCTTTTTACCCTCCTTCCTGTCAAACATGGGGCTGGCCCAGGACTTCATGCAGCTCTGGATCTCCTCCACGTTGTCCTTGGTCCTCTGCAGTCGAGTCTCCAGATCGCAGACGGAGTCCCGCACTTGTTGGATGTACGGCCAAACACCTGCAGGGGAGAGTGTGTGTTCGAGATGAGGGCTTTGGGATTAAAAGGAGAGAAAGTAAATGATAGAATGAAGCTAGAAGGGGAGTGTGTCATAGTGTGTGGCTTAGTAGAATATCCTGAAATGTTCAATGTCCTCTGTAGAGTTTTGAATGGAGCAATTTGCTAACATTTGAACAGCTTATTGGCACCAAGTGAAATATTTTCGTACTTGTACATTATATTTTTGTGTGCGGTTTATTTGTCTTCTTGTGTAATAACAAGGAGCTCTGAGACTTATTCACACTGGTTGAAGAAAAGAAGTACAATATGTGACCTTTAAAACAAGAACATCAAAATCTGTGACAATGCATACAGAAGTTATTGTTGTGATTTTCCATTTATAGCCACAAATACATCTGGAGGACAAAAAAACTGACACGCTTCTATAAGTTTAGCAGGATACAAACACATACAGGTGGGACATTATAAGGTAGATGAAAATGCTATATAGTTTCTGAGTGTTCAGCAGAGGAACTGTGAGTTTATTCCCACAGACAGTAAAATGCATCGACCTGTACCTGTAGTAAACACTCTTCTCATTCCAGCTTTGTTCTGCTGGGAATCCTGGAGTCGGCTTGCCAGCAGAGTGTCAGCAGAGCTTATCAATGATTGAACACCTCTGCTGCTCTTATTCTATGTTTTTGAAAATGCAGAGCCTCTCTGTTTACGCCACACTTCAGAGCAACAGAGCAGCTCTGCCCCACGAATGACAGAGAAGAAGAGAAACACCAGGAGGAGGATTCAGGGAGCGGTTTATCTACTACAACCTGTGAATATTTCATAAGAATAAACAAGCCCTGCACTACATGAGGTTGTAGTTTTAAAGCCAATACCTGTTACCATACATAGGTTAGTGCGCGCACCTCTATGTACGGAGGCTATAGTCCTTCAAGCGGGCGGCCCGGGTTTGAATCCAACCTGTGGCTCCTTTCCCAGCGTGTCGTTCCCCACTCTCTCTCTCTCTCTTTCCGATTTCCAACTCTATCCACTGTCCTGTCACTACAAAAATAATAAAAAACCCTAAAGTAAACCTTTAAAGTTTGAACATGGCACCTTCACTGTTCCAGTTCAGACTCTCCTCGGCCTGCTTGAGCTGAGCGTTGATGTCCCTGAGCTGGCCCTGAACCAGAGGTTTCTCCACCTGGAGCACAGAGAGCATCACCTGCAGACACACAGACAGAGAGAGAGGAGAAATAAAGAAAAACGTGACAAAGTGTCAGCCCACATAAAGAGCGAACAGAAATTGTATTTAAATTTAATATTGTTCGTTGTGTGGCCACTGAAAGCCCAGAGCGTCAAACAGGACGTCATCCTTATTAAAGCCCCCGTTGCTGGATCCTTCCATGTTGCCCTGACTTAATTGGACTTGAACTTTTTGCTACCTGAAGCAGTGAAAAGCTGTGTTTTTAAAAAGTAATCATCTGGTTGAGTCAGCGGTGATTCGTGTGGGTGAGCTGTCCTCTGTGAGGCTGAGTTAATTACAGCTCTGATTGCTCTCACATTGTTTAATACCACATTATTGAAATTGCCATTTTGCCCACACGCTCAGTTCCCATTTAGAGCGACAATGGAGTTATGTGTTTGAAAGTGTGTGAGGTAGAGAGAAGCATATTTATACTCGTGTTGTAGTACTCGAAATTGGTCTTGGTCTCAAGGCCGGTCTCGAGACCACTTTTTCAAGGTCACAGTCTCGTCTCAGAATCGAAAGCATTTTGACTCAGACTTGTCTCGGTCTCAGACAGGGCGGACTCCGGATTATAAATCAAGACCACCACTGATCAGCTATTTTCCACCTCATTACTGTGATTAGAAGGAAAACGCCTCTTTGTAAAAGAACAAATAACTTCAATTCATTTTTAGTTTCATTTTTATCCCCCGGTTACGGAAGCAACCTTCCCGGTGTAACGGTCTTAGTGAGTGACACGCCCTCTGCACACAAGATGAGGATTTTTCAGTGATATTAATGGTCTCGGTTTTGACTTTGTCTCGGTCCCTAAAGGTCTTGGTCTTGTCTCGGAGCTCTCTGGTCTCGGGTATGTCTTGGTCCCGATTCATAATGTCTTGTCTCAGTCTTGGAACACTCTGGTCTCGGTTACTGTGGTCTTGGTCTTGACTGAGTCTCAATCCCTAAATGCCTTGGTCTTGTCTTGGTCTCATCCTGCCTTGGTCTTGGTCTTGTCTCGGTCTCGAAGCACTCTGGTCTCTGGTATGTCTTGGTCTCGGTTATTATGGTCTTGACTGCAACACTATTATGTACTTACATACACACAATGCCCATCCTAAAAAGCTCTTCCTGAGAATAAAACTCAAACTGTTATCTTTCTGCATGCAAAGCAAAGACAGTTATTCAATGTATCAAAGAGTGTCATACATTTTACATTTCTGAAGTAGCATTAGACAGAAAAAGAATCTTAGCCTTGAAAGCACCCTCACAGGGCTGTGATGCATTTAAAAAAACCTGTAAACAAAACATGTTTACCACTAGCAAGACACAAAATGCAAAAATATGCCCTGAGGCAGGTGCTGCAGGCAACTTAGTGTGGCAATACAGCCATTAACATTTTAGATATTTTGTAAATAAATGCAAATTTTAACAAGGTAAAAGTTGGAAATGCCCCCGAGGGTGCCACTAAACGCTGGGTGATAAAACTCTAATGATAAATCCTCTAAGCACCATGGTTTTGAGAGCAAGTGTCAAAGAGGATCTAACCTTTCTCTTCAAATTGCAGCCGTTACTTTAAACTCATTGTTGCTCTATGAACAGCGTTTAGGAACATCCTTCCGCTGGCACTGCTCTGCTGCGACCCAGGCTGCACTGCTCTGCTGTGACCCAGCCTGCACTGCTCTGCTCTGCTGCGACCCAGGCAGCACTGCTCTGCTGCGACCCAGGCAGCACTGCTCTGCTGTGACCCAGGCTGCACTGCTCTGCTCTGCTGCGACCCCGGCAGCACTGCTCTGCTGTGACCCAGGCTGCACTGCTCTGCTGTGACCCAGGCTGCACTGCTCTGCTGCGACCCAGGCAGCACTGCTCTGCTCTGCTGCGACCCAGGCAGCACTGCTCTGCTGCGACCCAGGCAGCACTGCTCTGCTGCGACCCAGGCAGCACTGCTCTGCTCTGCTGCGACCCAGGCTGCACTGCTCTGCTGTGACCCAGGCTGCACTGCTCTGCTCTGCTGCGACCCAGGCAGCACTGCTCTGCTGCGACCCAGGCAGCACTGCTCTGCTCTGCTGCGACCCAGGCAGCACTGCTCTGCTCTGCTGCGACCCAGGCAGCACTGCTCTGCTGTGACCCAGGCTGCACTGCTCTGCTGTGACCCAGGCTGCACTGCTCTGCTCTGCTGCGACCCAGGCAGCACTGCTCTGCTGCGACCCAGGCAGCACTGCTCTGCTGCGACCCAGGCAGCACTGCTCTGCTCTGCTGCGACCCAGGCAGCACTGCTCTGCTCTGCTCTGCTGCGACCCAGGCAGCACTGCTCTGCTGTGACCCAGGCTGCACTGCTCTGCTGTGACCCAGGCTGCACTGCTCTGCTCTGCTGCGACCCAGGCTGCACTGCTCTGCTGCGACCCATGATGCCCTGCTCTGCTGTGACCCAGGCTGCACTGCACTGCTGCGACCCAGGCTACACTGCTCTGCTGCGACCCAGGCTGCACTGCACTGCTCTGCTGTGACCCAGGCTGCACTGCTCTGCTGCGACCCAGGCTGCACTGCACTGCTCTGCTGCGACCCAGGCTGCCCTGCTCTGCTGCGACCCAGGCTGCCCTGCTCTGCTGCGACCCAGGCTGCCCTGCTCTGCTGCGACCCAGGCTGCACTGCACTGCTGCCTACATGTATTTAGGTTTAATGTGAATGATGTTGCTGGTTGTCTTTTTTATGGCTGCAGCATGGGTGAAGAGTCCAAGTCAAATTTCTCAATTTGTGGGACAAATAAAGTGAATCTTGAATTACGGACACAACTACAAGAGCATTGTGTCACTGAACAGGAACCTGCTTCTTCCATTATGGGACGCTCTTCCTCTCTTTTAGAGAAAAGGGCAGTTAAATATGTGGGACACCAACCTGTTACACCTCTAACAGAATAATGTGATTCTACTACGGGAGGACGAGCGTAAGAAAAGGCCTCTGATTACGCATACTAACATTTTTAACAACTTTATTGTTGCGACTGACACAATTAACACTTTTCAAAAACTCTACGGGGCATGAGTGCTTCAACTGTTATTTGCTTTTGGCAAATAGGCATAAGATGAATTCCTAAAATCAGACATTTGGTTCCATGTAATCTGTGTCGTTATGTTTCCCAACACAGCATGCAATACACAATAATTGGAGATGAATTGTAAATCGCTTCAGGTCGCCTGCAGTGTGTGATGGTGGCAGCTGCACTCTCAGTAATGATCGTGGTTTTGTCGGCATTTTATTCTGGTATACTGGTCACACTGTGAATAAGACGCAGCGCGCTTTTCAGATGAAAAAATAGGTATTAAAAAAGCGTCTTATACACTTGATTTGATGGTATATCTAATTGGGATCCTATATGAATAAATAGAGAAATAATAATGTCGTGTTTACTTATGGAAGATGGAACAAAACCTTATTTACTCTAAAGCAGACAAAGAGCCCAATCATATCCTTAAATACCAAAACCATCTGGCCTTTGTTTTAATTTCAACATCAGCGATACAAAAAGGCTCTGTGCTCAGAGAAGCACCAAAATGATCCTGCAGAGACAGAGCTGCCGTACTGTCGAAGGTAATCATGTTGGTTCTTCTGATGATTTTCAAACATTTATTTTAAGTGTTTTGTGCACCTGGTGAGTGAATTTAATCACCAGCAGAATTTTCTTGATGCTTAAAGATACACGATGTAGATTCCACCACCAGGGGGCTCTCAATCAAAACTACAATAACGAAAGATGACGTCGAGGCTGGCGGGGAATCATAAGAAGTTCTTTCTGCTACTTCAGCCCTCCCCCGGTGAGAACAAACTTCGCATTGACAAGGTCAAACATAGTCAATAATATAACTTGTAATCACGGCCACAGCAGCCAGAAGTGGTCATGTTGCAGTAAACATTCAAGAACATTAAAGAGAGTGAAAACCCTCTAAGAAACATGACCCTCACCACCATCATATCCATCCATAACGGCACCATTTCAGAGTTCAGTACTTTAATAACAAATATGTCATTTTGTTGAGTAAATTAAATTATCTTTAATAGCTTGTCTTAAGGGCTTGTAGCCAAATCTTAACCCACCTTGTTGTATCTGCCCACGGTGAGCTCCAGGTTGGACACATACTGCCACAGCTGCCCCCTGGTGGTGTAGATCTGCAGTGCAGTTTCAGGGATGGCCTCAGTCTGTCTGGCCTCCAAATACTTCACTTCTCTCAGCACGGACGCCAGCTAGGAAGAGGTGGACGGGGAAATAAGAAACACTGGCAGACATGCCAAAACTTTTACAACCAGTACATCAAATTATAGATTTAATTTTACAAGTACAGGCTGTCAATAGTGTTTGCCAACATTTTACAACTCTAGACACTGCTGTTTTTGTTACTGACGGGTTTTGATTGTCTAAGTGTCTGATTACAACAAATGTGGTTGTATATGATTGGTTATATTTCCGTAACTACCCTTTTAAAGTGAGGCTTGCAATGTGTTTCTTGATGACCCTGATGAAGACCACATGCTAAAACGCTTGGTCTAGTAAAGTTAATAATTCAATCTTCATACTACAAGTGCTGCTGGAGCTTTTTGACCTCCGCCCTGCCAGAAAACCCTTTAGCGCTTCTTCAATACTTCAGCAAACTAATAAGTCACTTCCTGTCCACAGCACTGACATATGTAGCTAGCTGTTTTGGATCAGAATTTTCTGCATGCAAGAACCTGCGGGTTGAAGTTGACGGAGATCAGCTGAGTGTCGGGGTCTCTGCTCATTAACGGCAGGCTGAGGTTGTACTGAGATCTCTCGCCCACGCTCTCTGTCCATGTCTCGTACAGGCTGCTGGAGTATCTGGAACAGCAAATATAAAGAACACAATCTGCCATCACACTCAGACTAAAGTTATTATCACAGAAAAACAATTTGTGCCTTTTCCCTCCAGGGTCTAACATTGTTTCATAGTCCCATTAAAAGGGCTGGGGCTTTTATTTCACGAGTCCACAGGCGTGAAAACATTATGGAAATTAACATAAGCAAGAAAACAAGCAGCTAAAAAGGCATATGATTGAGCCATTTTCCCAATCCTCCGAGGCTGTAAACAGGATGAGAGGCGTGATTGGCTCGTCCATATCAAGACGAGCAGACAATAAGGGCAGGGGGAGAGCAGCACTGAAGGAGGCTGAGGTGTGGGCGTGGGGGGGGGGGGGTTAATATGAGAATAAACGCTGATTCATCTGGCTGGGAACAGAGAATATGTCAGGCTCTGTACAGCTATATCAATCTGTAAATAGCCACGATTATGATGAGAACTTCAGTGCGCACTGTGTGCTCCTTATTGGATTTCTGCAGTGAGCTTCATTTCCTGATAGTGGCACCGCAGACGCAGAGGCAATCAAAAGCCTCGGTCATGGCCATAAATCACGCCGCATTTTGTCTGTGGGGGTAATGAGTGAGCACGCTTGTCCCGTTCCTGACTGGAATATGTAGAATAATGGCGGCGTTCATCGGAGGCAGCAGCGACGATTATTACAGCATAACAAGGGCTCTAATTTCTGATGGGAGTAAATTGAGGGCAAAGAACCGGTGTTGTTCATCATTCCATTACTCCGGGGGCATAAAGGGAAGGAGGGATATGAAGTGTGTGAAGCATAAAGAATCTGCTTCTGTCGGAGTGTGTGTGAGCGAAAGTCTGCGCAGTCATTTTTAAGACTTATTCACAAACTCCTGGGTTTACAACACACGCTTTTATTCGTGTGTGGACTTTTGCTGACTTTGCCAACTCACTTTCTACTTTTAGAGTGGATTAACTTCTCTTTTTAACCTGGGTCCTATTTTCACATATTTAAGGGTCAAAACATCGAATAACTAAAATGCTTTGGAAATGCTCCTGTAGATTGCTTTTGCTCCTGACAACATTACAGAAAGGATCTCTTCAAAGAAAGAGAAGGATTAGCCATTGTTTTGTTTTCTTTAAAGCCACCACACTCCATTCACAAACAGTACCGTAAAATCTGGAACATTAGTCGCAACGGTTTACAAGATACAGTCTGTTTGTCTTCCTGCGTGACGATTTCCACTGCACTCAGCAAAGTCGACAAAGGCATCAGGCACATTTGCTCTCACGGTTAATATCGCTGCACTCGTTTCACTCGTGACGGCTAAAGCAATCGACTGACGTAATTTCCAAAACTTTTTGCCTCTTTTACTCATTTAGGAAAACATTTTTGTCATTACAATATTTTAAATTAGGTCTGGATTCATAAACCTTTCCTTCCAATAATGTGTTTCCAATCTAAACAGTTACAGTAACTTTAGAAATAGTAATCTATTTTAAAAAGTACAAAAGGTGTATTCAGGATATCTAAAACAGTCTGATATATGGTGTCCTTGTTCTGTCTGATGAACTGCCAAAAGCACATTTAGTTTACTATCAGCAAACTCAGAGAAACGCTACAATCCTCATCTATCAGAACCATTTAACTTTTCGATTTCGACTTCAACAAACAAGTTCCTTCATGAACATTTCCTCTTATCTTTTCTTTATCAGTAAAATTGCACTTACAGCTCTTTCATTCACACCTGAAGTGCATTAACTAAAACATCAGCCCTATCCAGACTGCTGTTTCATGGCACAATATTATAGACATCCCTTTGACGTTTTGCCTTTAATATGAACGTCGTGGAGGCTTTATGAGGGGACGAAGTGCCACCTTCAGAGATAGTAACAGAGGCATTACGGGGCAAGATGGAATCAGAAGAACCAGCAGAGGAGAACTGCGCAGTGTGCATGTCTGACCGTGTGTGTTTTAGTGCTGTCACTTTTTCAAAAAATCAACTTCAAACGTATTTAAAACATGCAACACATTTGAAGTTACGCTGAGAACGCTCTCTGCTGGATCAAAATGCAAACTACTTCAGCCTGATGCGCTGATAGGCTGAATATTTTGAATTTGGCTTATCACAGTACGAATCTGAACGTTCTCCCCCAGGTTCGAATAAATGTTCGAACTTTGAATACAAAAATGCCAGACCTAGTGTGTACGTGGATCTCCCTCTATGCCGTGCTCTCTCATGCCTCGGATATTGGTACCTGTACCAATCGTACGCCGTTGCTGAATCAATGTGAATGTCTTAAGGCGTAATGACAGCAGAGTGTTGCAGAGTTGCACTTTGAAAAGGTCTACAGACCATTTTCACTGGCACAAAAGAAGAAGCTGGTTCAACACCGACCCAAACTAATCCCATATTGTGACGATTAATAAAGAATAACTTAGATCATTTTAATGTTCTAGTATACATTAAGTGGCTGTGTTGTGAACTAAAAGAACTAAACGCGGGCTCACTGTGGGAGTTTCTTCTTCTCTGTGTATCTTCTAAAGAATAGGAAACAAAACCTCTTTGTCTTTTTCTCTCTTTGACTCAAATAATTCAATTTGATTCCCTACAAACAGCGTTTTTCCTCCCGCGGGATACGTTATCTCGCAGGTTTTGATGCTGGTTGTGGTCTTAAAGGCCATTTCTCACTCGGCATCAGTGAGCAGCGACGGAGCATTATGGGATTATGGGAGACCTGTGAAATAATCTGCAGCGCTGCCACAGTAATGAGAACATAAATCATGCCCGGAGCTGCGTGTCTACATGCGATTCCACAGGGGGCCGCTTCGTAAATGTTATACACTCAACCAACAGAAACACTAAATGTTCAGTTTGAAAACGGTGCTGGTGTCAATGACAGGAAAGAAACAAGTCAGAGACGCAGCTGATACCTGATTCATGTCTGTGTTTGTGGTATTAATACTTCAATAAGGATGAATTCTACTTTCTGTCTATTCCGTTTAATCTTCCTCTCTGTTCTTTTATTCAGGATTACATACATGGAGGCATGATGACATACAGCGCAATAGGCTGAGATAAGATCCACACACACCTGTCCAGCAGTTGCATCATCTCCTCGTACTTGTGGATGACCCTCGCTCCATCTGCGGACTCCAAACACCTGCAGAGAAGATGAAGTTTTATAAGCCATGCAAAGGTTATATCTTACATCTTTCCTTCTGCCATTATTCCTGAGCATCATTTTTACGAGGCCTTAAAAGCTGCTCACAGAGCGTTTAATTCACACGGAGAATTCTGGAGATGCATGACCAAACCTAAATTATTTTCTTAATTTACTGTGCAGGAGTTATAAAGAGGAGGCTCACGGGTAGGAGAGGTGTCGGAGTTTGGAGAAGGGGGTCTGGATTCTCTGCTGGAGCTCCTGAGCCCATCTCAGCCCACCAGCGACCGCCGGCATGTTCTTATTAACTGGACAACAACCTGACAAAAAAAGGATCATTATTGAGAGTTAAAGTCAGATGTCATGGTTTCATTTCATGGCTACAACAAGACACTCAGAGAAAACAACAAACTCAACAAAGAAATTAGATCATCTCAACTTGTTCCTCAAAGGTTTACAGAAGCTTTAGAGTAATAATCCTTACTGATTTCATCTTCATTACAAAAAGAAAGGCCAAAAGCCAAAAAGCTCCGTATGAAATGAGAAAACATCCTATTTGAGCTCTCCCCTCGCAAATAGTATCTGGACCGCAAGATCATTTTGATTGTGACTTTTATTATTTTCTTATCAAACAGTGGCAGACACAAACATTCACGCCAGTTTCTGACCTTTGATTCACAAACAAAATGTGCTTAATGAATAAAGAAGGGGGGTTGCGGTAATACCACACATCACGCTATTGAGCCACCCTGGATCCCTCCCTCAGCGCTGTTGTGGGTTTATTTTTGATTCAGGAGGGAAATGAAACACATGCATCGTGTAATTAAAAAACAACAGACAGACATACAAACTGTCACAAACTTATTGCTGATATGCACTGTTTATGTTTTTGTTTTTTTAGTGCATTTCATATCATTATTAAAATATTTTTGTCATACCATGCAGGCCTCTAAATGGGACTAAAATTTACAAAATGAACATCATGCTGTATTGAAGAAAACCTGAAACACACACCACAAAGCTAGGCAGACTCAAAACTAAAAGAAGACAGCGTACAAGTGCAGCTTTAAAAGCAGTTTAAAATATCAACAAAGACTAAAAATGTCCATGAGTTAATTAAAAAATAACTGCATTGGTGGTGGGTCAACCAGAGGAGGTGCCCCCTGCTGGACATTAGAAAGACTGCAGGTTTAAGGCACTTCTTCAATGGCTCAACTGCTCAGACCTCAAGGCTTGTCAGCTTCTAGTTTAGTCTTTAAGTGACATTCATAAATGTGCATATTCAGAGAAGTAGCCAGCTCAAACATCTTTATTTGAAACAATTTAATTGGACAATTAAAAGTCTCACCTAGGTCCTTCGCAGCCATGATGTGTTTGTTATAAAGGAGTTTGCAGCACTCCAACTCTTTGTCAAACATGGAGACAAGCTGAGGGTATCTGTCCTGAGCATCTACAGCCACTGAGGGGCGCTCCAGTAGGCTACCAAACATATCCAGCACCTGCACACATCAGATAAGGGACATAGCTTCTTAATAAATATGTTTAAATCTGTGGGGGAACGTGTGAGAGATAGATAAAGTTTCCAAACCTTGAAGGCATGCTCCAGTCCTGAGGCGTCCTCAAAGACCTGACAGAAGACAGCTCCTAATCGTCGGTCTGTGTCGTCCACCTTCAGCCTGAACTCCCTCACATCTTCTTCAAACTCCTGCAGGCAGAGAGCTCAGATAGAACGACAGACAGAACAGCACACAGCAGAGCGTGCTAACGCAGGGCCAGCACAGCATATTCCTCTTCACATCTCAGTGACTCAAAGCCACCCGGCGGGGAACACTGACCCGCTCTCACAGGCACAGTAAATTGCTTCTCTTGCTATTACTCAGGAACATCTTGCTTAAGTGACTAAATTGCAGTGACTGGGCTTTGCTGCTGTTTTCTCCACCAAGAGGGTAAAAGAGCATGAACAGAGAAGTTTTCAGGTGTAAAAAAAATAACACTGAGCTTGTCGTCTGTGAAACCTGCTGCATGAAACCACTGTGAAAACAAGCTGATCTTTAAAGTTGTGCTACTAAAAAAAAAAAGACCATTTCTCCTGAACAAACCCTTCATGCACCCCGTGATCCTGATCCTCTGTACCTGGTTGTTGAGGTCCAGGCAGTCATAGGATTTCTCTGTGAATGATTTGTGATCGTCCACAAACTCTTGGTGGAGCAGCTGGACCTGCTGGCTGAGGGCTCGGCCTCGGACGCCTCCGATCTCTAATTTCTCCAGCTTCAGAAGGTCCACAGCTGTCAACAGGATGTCCTGCAGGGATACAGAAATTGACAAAATAAAGGGTTAATCAAGCTGAGATGCAGAATCACTTCAGAAACATTTTAAAGGTACACCCTTGTTTTTATTTTCTTCTATCATCTCTTTTAAACACAAACATATTCACACTGTGCATACAATACTTTATTTCTAAAAATGTTGCTTCTTAATGCACAGACCAAACATAGAGTCAAACCCCTACTCGTTCTTCACATTTTAAGGGATGTATATGTAGGTGTAAATACTCACCCGAATGGACCTGACTCTGTTAATAAAGCGGTCAAGTCTAGAGAAGACCAACAGTAGTGAAAAGTCCCAGGGCCTCACACGGCTCCCGTTCCTCTGGTACAGGCCAAGATTGGCTCTGCGGTCCTCATAGGTGCTCCTAAAGAGCTGCAGGACGTCCAGACTCGTCTGCACCTTCAGGAGACTCTCTAAAACCTCTCCTCTCAGAACCTCCTCCGGAACTAGATACACCCGGGCCTGGTGACAGAGGGCGGAAAGAGCTCAGCTCGGCTTGTGCAGCGTTAACAGCTAAATGTTTAGCTTACAGCATTAGCTTTTTCATTTTTAAAAGCTTTCAAACCTTGGGTCACCCAGGCGGTTGTGTCTTCTCATCACTTTTTGATAAATTACTATTACTCATTTTCTCACAGATGGTCCAAGATGTACATCTGAGTTTGTTAGCTTGATGCTAACATAATGGAAATTGCCTGCAAAACCCCACCCATATGGTTGGAAAATGTGTTTACAGGGAGTTTCAGATGCAAGGAGGAAACTTTAAGAGAGGTGGTCAATCTGAGCCAACTGTTAAATTCAGTTCCAGAGCTCCTGAGTAAAGTAATGCAGCAACAGTAGCTGATAGGCCTGTCTTTACAGAGATTATTTTGGATATCTGGCAATAGAAAGCATAAAAGAGTTGTTCTAATATGTATACCAGTATTGTTATTTCAATTAACACAGCCTAAATCTTTATATCAGATATCAGCATTGCACCAGTCAGTTCACTACACCATATTTTATCGTTGTGTACTAGCAGAGAGAGTACTGTTTGTCAAAGCTAGCACAATTTAATGAAATGTTTGTCCCCACACACTCAAGTCTAGGTGTTGGAATCTGTATCAGGAAGGAAAATATCAGATAACCAAGTTTGTTCCCAAAAGGCTGAAAGGTAGAAATTTAGAATCAGCTACAGGGAGAACTGTAAAACTTCATAGACGAGAGGAAATAAGAAGAGTTCCACCCACAGAAAGTAAAACTTCTTCGACAGAAAATCCAAGAAAACAAAGTACAATATGGTGCCGCCCACCCACTCCACAGTGACGGGTGATCTCTGACAAGTGCAGCTCAGAAACACCTCAGTAATGACTACTTAGCAACAGAGATTGTTGCAAACAAAAGAAAGCTCTTGAGAAAAACTGCCTGTTGGGATTGTATTGCCACTTGACAAACAAAAGAGCATGCCGCTGACCTGCTGTATGAGGAGGTTACAGGTCTCCTGCAGCAGAACGATGAGGCGTGCTGGGTTGTTGTAGTATCTGGAGTTTGCCCACACCAGGCACACTGTGTGCATCAAAGGGCCGATCTGACCCCTGACTTCGGGGAACTCAGCGTTCTCCATGTCCTCAAACAGGCGCTGCAGGGGCCTCAAGTGGGTGCAGATGTCCTTTGCCTCCTCCAGGGCTGCAGTGAAGATATGTTCAAAGTCAGATCAAGCAAGAAGAGAAAAAGTAGATCCATATCAGAAATGAGGCCTAATTTGACCTTTCTTAACCCTCAGATTTGATATAATGTCATTACCTGTGTTGACGTCCTGTTTCATGTTGGTAAAAGCAGGTGAATAGCTGCTCTCCACAGCCTCCAGCAGCATCGACATCTTATTCACCTTAGACGACTTTAACTGAGAGTGGATGCACTCAAGATCTGCACATCTTCACAGAGAAAACAACAGAGTACAAACAGGTTTCTGACTTTAAGGAAAGACAACTGGATTGGGTTGTGGTTAACTTTCTTCCTATGTTCATAATCAAAGTAGCTTCCAAAGTGACCAGCTCTCAGGGGTGGGCAACTGGCAGCCCATTAACCCTCATCGTGGCCTCAGGTCAATTTTTAAATATCAATTAATTAGAAACATGAAGAAAACATGACAAAATCTGCCATGAAATCATGAAAACCAGGAATAAGTCCATACAAATATTTGATCACTGGTATATGTTGAGTTAAATTTGAGACATAATTGACTGTAATCATTTTTGTATCCTACAATTCGGCCCCCTGGCAGTGAGAATTAAATGAATGTGGCCCTATCTGTAACCAAAGTTGTCCTCCCTGCTCTAAACCATCCTGACATGAATATAAGGCCATCTTAGGTTGGGGCGTAACAGTGGCTTTGAAGAGAGCAATGTAACAGCTTTTTCTTGGTTTAAAAAAAAGCATCTTACACTTAAAAAACAGTGTCACAAAGTGAAAGGCAAATTACCACAATCAAATTACAAATTACATCCATGTAAAGTTCATGTTTTAGTCTCTGACAGGCTCATATTGTTATTCTATGGATTAGATTGCCATGGGGGGGGGGGGGGGGACTGCAGTACCCATTTTAAACACTAGGTGTCAGAAATACATATTCCTTTAATGTAAAGCCGATTTCACATCGGGGGGGGGGAGGGTCTCCCGAGGTAAGACGTGACGTAAAAAAAAGGCGAGGGAGTAGCGGACTGAATAACCGCTATCGACGCTAAAATGAGAATATTTGCCTTGATATCAATGCTACGTGTGGTTTGGCGGAATCACAATGTCAACAAAAGAGCGCAGAACATACTGACGAGCAGACGACGTAATTCAGCCGTTTAATTACGTGCACAGAGATCGTAACGGTCGTGGGCAGACAGTCAATGCACTGACTCCAGTTACAGTATATAAACGTCACTCTCCCCTCCCGTTGACTCAAGCTGAATTCTCCTGATTTTATCCTGCTGCTTTCTCTCATCAGCTCACTCGGACTTGCTGCAAAAAAAATACTAGGGGTCTGGCAGTATCATTTAACAGTGACCCTGAGCTGTTTTTATTTTGGTTATCTGTGTTGTTTTGGTGTTTTGTAATTTATATTCTTACATTTTGATCCGATATCTTTATCTGTATTAAAACCACTTTAAGCTTTTGTGAAACTAGAGTGGATAAACATTTTTATAGATATGTGAAGGTAGAAAAAAGATAATAGTGCCTTTTTTTCTGAGGTATAAAAAACAATGAAAGTAGAAACTAAATTCTGCTGCGTAAGAAGCCACAAGACAGAAGTAAAAAGAAGGAGCACAGGGCTCCAAATTACATTTTTCACTTGATAGCACAGGTGTTCTGAAAATGAAATAATTAGAAGCACCAGCAGAAACTTTTTAAAACAATTCAACTCTGAGGTCCTGTGGGGACGTGCGGGTTTCACACAATCGCAGGACTAGAACAAATGCTGCTCAGAAGTTTGATATTCAGTTTTTGTAATATCAGAGGGGCCGACCTGTTGTTCCAGAAGAGTAGCTCTGTGTGCGGCGTTGGGTTTTTGCCTTCCAGCAGAGCCTCGGAGGAGTCTTTCTTCAGGACGGCTCTGATCTGATGGCTCCACTCAATCACAGCCGACTCCAAGGAGTGGATGATGCTTTTGTCCACCATTTCCCCCCTGTGGAGTTTCACAAGTACTGTTTAATGCAGACCAGGACAAATGATGCATTGACATGACCCTTTTATGTCTTCTGCGTTTGTTTACCTGGTGTCCGTCTCCAGGGCGGCCTGCTCCACTCTCTCTGAGCCTGCAGGGAGCGGCAGCAGAGTCTTGCCTTGGACTTGGCCTGACACCACAAACACATTGGTTTTGAGGGAGTGGACATGGCGTCTGATGTCCTGAGAGACCACCTGTGGCCATTCAGCGTGATTCCTGCTGTTAGACAGCAGAGGAGCCACAACCTGGAGGATTTTCAGGATGAAGGAGTTTTTTCAGCATGTAAGGATGTTTGCTTTACTCAGTTCTTCATGCATGCAGCAGTGGTTATCACAGTGAAAGAATAAATGCTGTCGCTGGCTTAGGAGAAGCTACTTAATCTCGTGTTTGATAAGTTTAATTTCTGGCTTTGTATCATAATTGTGTGGTGTGTAAACCATATGTGTAACAGAAACAGATAGAAACAGTCTTGCTGGTTTATAAACCAGGCAAACTGAGCAAATGCATTAAGGCTCCAAACCCCAAGGCAGCCCGGATGAATTGGTAATTACTTTGCTTAAATGTAATTACTTGCAAATTTGCTTTAAAGGCCTACTTTATGCACCACTAAACATCGCAGGCCTTAAGGAAATCAATTATCCTTTTTCAAGGCCCTAATTTTATATTAAGAGCTTTATAATGTTAGTAAATATTGTTCTTATGTAACCTCAGTTGACTTACTTTTAACCATACATATTAATTTAGATTACTTGAGTTCCTCCTACTGTTTTAATTGACCTCTACACATATTATGACACTCTATGGTAAAGTCAGACCCAAAATATTATACTGTATTTACAATATGGATATTAAAGAGCTGCCTTGTTAGAGAGTCATCATACTGCAGTTAGCTGGGGTGTAGTTGGCTTAGCCCAGTGCTTCTCAAAGTGTGAGGCACGGCCCTTGGTGGGGAAGAGCCATGGATGTATCATAGAAGTGAATACAGCATCGGAGGCAGAGCCCAGCTCAGGAGTAAAAAGTAAAAAGTCTGACTTCTCTATGTGACTCTACTGCTCACCCTGTGTCTTCAACTTGCTAACTGTTACGACAAAAAATAAACTCTCCCATATCAGAAATATTGCTTCAAAAATCATTGGTCACTCTCACATCTCAGCTACTACGCCCTGACTCACAGAGCACTGACCATAGCCCATGACCTCGATCACCCACGCAATCCACTCTACTCTTTTCTGACATCGGGTCGGAGATACAGGACTCTGACCTGGAAGATGGCACGCTTTAAAAGCGTTAACCCTTGGCTATTGAAGCTCTTAATAAGCTTCCATGCTGACTGGCTGCTTTGATTGTTTATGTGTTTCTTCCTGTTGTTTATATGTTTCTTCCCGTGTTATGTGCTTATATTTGTATACCTGTGTACCAACTGTGACAACTAATGTCCCCCTGTTAGACAATAAAGCATTGTACAGTATAAGCATCCGGATGTTCCTAGTTACTGGGCCCATAGAGCATGCACACTGTGGCTCTGATCTGTGTTCATTATGTCTACAAAATATCTCTGAATTCAGCTTTAGTTGCATTTACAACTTTTAGGACCTAATCATTTTAAAAAAGGGTTATTTAAGTGTTTGTACTGGGAAGTTGATGTTCTTAAAAAAATGTATCCACTGATTTATAGAGGTCTCTTTCCCAATGTAAAAGTATTTTTGAGCCCAGTAGCATCACCTGACGCTGCAATACCAGGTTTGGCCACCATGTAAAAGTGGCTTCAAGGTCGGTGCACCTCATCTAGGCGGGCTGCTTAGGTATATGAATCCCTCCTTACCCACCACCCACATTTTGCACATTTTTCTCCTCCAAGGGGGGCATGACGAAAAAGTTTGAAAACCACTTAGCTTAGCTAGTCAGAGTGAAGCTAGCTAACTTGCCAGTGAGCTAGTTAGCTACAACCATGTAGTGGACTTATACTTACCTGGTCTGTACCTCAAAAATTGATTATTCGAATAGTAAGTCACAAAAACCTAATTGACTATCATTCAACAGTCTCAAAATGACCCTGCGGTGTTGTATTTCAGGGTTTTTTAATCGCAAAGACAGCTTTATTTAGCAGTGTCACTTTAAAAATCAATGCTCTACCAACCGTTAATTGGCGGGAAAAGAGGAGTTGCTAGCTAAACTGCCGCTAGCTTACTTCGGAGACCGCTAATGTTTAACTAACTATTCCTTCACTGCATACTGATAACTTAACACGTACCTTTTATGATGAGTAGAACACTGAGTTAAGTTACTATCCATTACTACAATAGAGTGTGTTTAAAAGCTGTCTGTGAATGACAAAAAGGCGCATACAGAGAGTGACAAACAGGTGAAAGGTGTCAACAGCGAAGGCAGAGTCCGAGTAGATAATGTTGCGTTCACGTCCTACTTGAATAGTGTGAAATATCAAGTTAGTAAGCTGTAGTTCAGATTGTAAGGTGTAAAGGGAAGCAACCTCAGATGCAAAAATAAGTACTTGTATCATATTGTGGGTCTTAGAACTGAGCAGGGTTAATGTGCATAAACCTTTTACATACGATAATAATATATAATATAATAATTCTTTGGTCGATGATGTTCTTTACCGGGCCTATTTAACTGTTGCCAAGTGCCAACTTTGCAACAGGTGAATCAAACATTTCTCAAATTTTGCCTTTTTATAAGCTACTTTAAAATTCCCTGTCAGAAATACCTTTTCCGATATTTGACAATACGGAAATACCAGGGGTGACCTATGTAAAGTGATGTTATACAATTAGAAATAAAATACTTTCTTTGTGTCGTCCGTGTTTCCCCAAATTATCATTAAACATACATGAACAAATAGGAGTCGGAAGAACGACAACAACTCGAGAATGGCTTTGTCTGAGGAGCACTTGAATGCAGCATGACGTCAACATTTACCGTACTAATTAAAGCGAACCACCAATAGACAAATTAGCGGTGCTGCAGTGATTTTATGTTGCGTTTTGAACCAGTTTGGCCTCTTAAGAAAGTGAAAGCATTTTTTTCTAATTTAAAATCTTCCCACTCTCAGTTGTGCTCCTATAAATCTGTCTGAGTAAGGAGTTAAGTACCAAACTCTGTGACAATAATTAACACTTCCTGCCCTGCTGCTCACCTCCTCAACCAGAGCAGAAAACTGATCCAGTGGAGCGTAGGACAGGTCCCCGTATACCAGGTTTTCCTTCATGGTTTCTGCACTCAGCGCTGTTTTGTTCTGTTTAATAAAGTACACCGCCTTGTGTTTGGATCCTGTGAAGCCGACCGAGGGCTGCAGGAGTCCGGCCGCGGTCACAGACACCACCAGGGTCCTCTGATCGGATCTGTCCAAGAAATCCTGCAGCAGCTGCCGGTTCTCCTCGCTGCACAAACACTTCTGCCATTTGTCCTGTTTAAGTTTCAGAGTCCTGAGCACGTAGTCCGAAATAAAGTCCAGTCTCCTATCCTCAGCAGGTGTGTCCTCCATGTCCGCAGGTTGCTGTGCTGTGCTTTGCTGTCCCGGGTCAGGATGTCCCGGTGAGGGTTTGAACTGATTGTGTCTCTGTCTCCATAGTAACCTAGTGTTTGCATTAATCAGGCTGTTGCTGAGGGGACATGAGCGACCTGGAGCTGACCCTGGACCAGGACATCCCTCTGCCAGACCTTTGTTTCCCTCTGAGGTCTTTGTTTGAGTTTCAGGGGGAAGTTTGCAAAGTGTGATCACAGTAATTCAATGTATAAAACCATTGTTTCCCCCATAAGACTTCATATGCTAATCATTTTTTACAGGTGGTGGTGGTGATGATGGAGATTGGCAGGATGTGAAGAGGAGTGGGCTTAGAAGGAGCTGGTCATGAACTCTGTTGAGATGGAGTGGAGGTGACTAAGGTGGAGGAGGGTCGCAGAAATAAAACTGAAACGACACAGTGACAGCCAGAGAACGAGGAGAATGGATTTTAAAATATGACAGCAGCAGGATGATTGGTTGGTAGAGGTTGTGGCAGAATTCGATTCAAGTCCCGTTTCGGACCAAGTCTGGAAATTGGTCTGGTAGCTGGAGAGGTGCCAGTTCACTTCCTGCCGAGGTGACCTTGAGCAAGGCACAGAACCCCCCCCCCCCCAACCCAGGAGCGCCCTCTCTGTGCAGCCCCCTCACATCAACATTACTGCATGTCCACAGGATCCTGTTTGTGCATGTGTGTGTATTTCAGCCTGTGTGTGTGTAGCATGTTCAATAACAGAGCGTAACATTGAGTGGGATTAATAGTGTATCTTCTTATTGTTCTGAAGTTTAACTTCACAAACAGCTGCTAAAGATGGAAGTTTGACTCTTAAATCTTAATTCCTCTTTATACAAGGAGCATTAAAAAGAAAGTCCACATTACTGTTTCTGTACATTTGTTCATGTGTAATCCAATATGGGCTATTATTTTTTATCCATGTACAGTAGCACCGTTTGGTGGTTGCTGGAGTGAGATGTGATTGCCATACTTGGCCACCAGGTGTCAATATTGTCCTTAAAAACAAGTCAGGAGCCTGTTCAAAGAAGGACTTCCCCAGATTACTTTCTCTTTTAACGCCAGAACATGTTTCAGATAAAATGGGTTCCTGCTTTACTCAACACAGACATGCAGAAAAGGGTTAATTGACTTTTCTTTGAGGTTCTTATCTGTCTGCATTTCTTCCCTTTGTGTAAAAACGATCAAACATCTCTCTTAAAGTCTGCACTCAGCCCCTTTTAGCCACTCAGAAGAATTTGGCTGCAGAAAACACAATGTGAACGTCGTCTGTTCTGTTTTCTGATGTGGGATGAGAAACAGGATTATCAGCAACTGAAACATCAAATGTTTTCTTTGACATGTTTTGTCTCATGGGGGTCAACATCACGGCATAACTGGACCGCCCTCTGAGGAAGATGTTGGTGAATGAATATTCAATTATTTGTGTGTGCAGACAGTAAATTGTGACTCGCTCATGTTGTCCAGAAGCTGAGGAGGATTATTTTCTCAGAAAGACTTTGTAGATTAAGATGCCAGAGCAAAGAGAGCCGTGACAGACTTTCCATTTCAGAATCAAACAAGCCGCCTGGTCGTTGATACGACAGAGCTGCAGGCTGCTTTCAGACGAAATATATAAACCAGGAACATCAGCCTCATCAGGGTCTTTAGTGCAGCTCGTACAATAAGCAAAGCAGCAGGGACGAACTGATAAGCGGGCAGTGTAGGGACATTTCTTGTAAAGAACAGATTGAATCTTTAACTTTAATCTGACAAAGTAAAAAGTCTAAAAAGAAAGAGTAGCATATTGCAAAAGCTGGGAGAAATGGTTACAGGTCATGTAATATTCAAAATCCACTTCACCATGTTTCTCTAACTCTAATATGTGTCTCTAGTCTGTCTACAAACCCCCCAATGATGAGAAAAGTCCATCCTCTCCATCTTTTGCCTGCTCCACTTTTCAGAAAATGTGTGCTCAAACAGGCAGTTTGGAGATTTTCCCTTCATGACATCACAAAGGGCAGTAACCCCTCCCCCAGGTGGGTGACACTCCCACAGCTAGGTGTTTGTTCTGCCCTCTGAGTCTGCCTTCTCACCGTAAACAATAGGACATGGAGCGAGAAAGCCCGAGCCACCCAAGCCCTTCCAGAGAGGGGCGTGGTCAGACACAGCTCATTTACATTTAAAGCTACAGACACAGAAACAGCCTGTTCTGAGCAGGGCTGAAATAGAGGGGTTTATAGGCATGATCAAATACAGGATCAGAGTGGATTCAGAACAAGACACTTCACACACATGATGAGGAGCTCTGAGACTTATTTAAACTGAAGAGGAGGAGGATATGTGACCTAAGATTAGAAAGATCCAGCTTAGATTTGGTTGTTGTATTGGGCAGTTCTTCTCATTTCCAATATTGACTGTTTAAGAAGGATTTCATTTTTTTTAAAACATTCTCTCTCAGCTAGCAGTTTATAGCTGCACCTAAATAAAACTAACGTGTTCTAGTACAACTCTCCTGCACTAAACAGTTCTAATGTTGAGCTTTTTAAAAGGTGTAACCTGAACTTTAAAGTCCCTTTGAGGCTTTTCCAGAATTTTGATATTTATTTTATTAAAACAAGAACACAAATACCAGAATAACTTCCCAGTATAACCCAGAACAAACCAAAACCTGTTTAAAACTGACACCTCAACAAATGTTGTAAAATGTAAAGTAATCAAACGATGCAAGAATAAAATGAAAATAGTTTTTTTCTGCACTGATTCAGAAACTGTACAGTGATACAAACATGTTAAAATCTCCTTCCTTATATATCACTATGTACTTTGGTCTGAAATGTATGAAGAACAGGCTGTTGCACTGCCTTCCTTTCACCAGCAGAGGTCAGTAAAGCTCTTTAATTGAGTCCATTCGAAGCCTGGCTTTAGGGAGAAACTGTTACTGGAGACTTGGAGAGGGACCTAAGTTTATTTTGATTTATTTAGGGGGACTTTTTAATGCATTTATTCGAGGAGCGGGACAGTGGACAAAGTCAGAAATCATCGGAGACAGAGTGAGAGCCTGGGCTGCCCACTTCAAGGACCACAGCCTGCACATGGGGCGCACGCACTGACCACTAGGCCACCGGCGCCCAGTAGTGTCTTGTAAATTAGTGTTGTAATAGCTTTAAATAGCAAGAACACGTTTCTTTTTTTACGGTTTTGAACGATCTTTGCAAAGGGACTATGAAACACATTTATCTGAGATGCAGTTATTTTGTCCTCAAGTCTTTTTGCTCTCTTTCATAACATTTGTGTCCACATTAACTCAAAGCCAAAGCATGAATATGGAAGAGATCATCCCTGGAGGGAGATAAACCTATATAGTGGTAAGCTTCCTTTTGTCCGTGGAGGAGTCACTGTGCGGAGGAGTTTGCCCTTCTAAGCTTCACAGGAGACCTTGTAAACAGGTACAGGTTAAAAAGTCCGTCATTTACTTGTTAAAATTCTTCACTTGGCATCTGTAACTTTCTGGTTTCTCTTTCTTTCTGGTTTTACTGCGTTGGTTTGTGTACGAGCGTCAGAAAGAGAGAGAGCAGATCTGGATTCAGTTCAGCAGAATAACAGTGTTTGGTATTTATCCTAAACGATCCATCAACACAAACTTGTTCCTCTAAACTCAAACTGAACTGAGCTCGCAGCTCGTCCGAGTATCACAAGAAAGAACTTATATAAAATAATGACTCATTTCTTTTTATATTTCCAGGCATGTGAGCTTAGTCACACAAAATCAACAACGTGGGACTCTGCAGACATTCCTACGTGTCTAAATGAAGTTTGAAAATGACTCGCTCTTGACCCAGGTCCAGGTCCACTGCTATGGATGGACACCTGTTTAAAAGACCTCTATTCCCGTCTGCATTCGTGTATTTACATTCCTACATGAGCCACAAACAGGTCGGCCTGTTTATTTGAAGTTAAAGTTAAAACAAACTCTAATTAGAAGCTTTAATTAAAGAATAACTGAGTGTTTTTTTTAACCTTGGTCAAGCTTTGACTGTCCGGTCCATCACTCCTGAATCAGACTTTTTAATTACTATGTGAACATTGCACAACAATTAAGCATTTTAATCTTTATCTAACAGCATTTAAAACCAAAAACATGACTTCAAACAGCCTTCTTTACTCCCCCCTCTGTGTGTTACAGTTACTGAAACATTTTCTCAAAGGTTTGCAAGCCGTGCTGAACAAATAACTAAATCAAACCAACCCAGAAGAGATGCACGAAACATTTTGGTTCCATCAAAAAAAAAAACATTTCAAAAAGGTACGGCTGTTTGGGGGGCTGGATGCGTAGTGGTAAGTGCGTGCGCCCCATGTTCAGAGGCTATAGTCCTCCAAGCGGGCAGCCTGGATTCTAATCCGACCTGTGGCTCCTTTCCCGCATGTCATTCCCCACTCTCTCTCTCTCTGATTTCTGACTCTATCCACCGTCCTATCTCTCCAAAAAAGCCCCAAAATAAATCTTTAAAAAGGTACGGCTGTTTGCTAAAACAGCAAAAGATAAAAAAGTCAACTGCCTTACATTTAAATTAAAAAAAAAAACGTCACTCAACGCCAGAACCAGGGCAACTGTTGCCTTTTAAATCAACTGCAAAACACAAGTTAACCGTTAGCTCGTTACTCATTGAGAAAACAGAAACCGCCTGTTGGATTAACAAACTGTAAGCTTGTTGCTTGAAATCACGGAAAAGTCATCGCTTGTCACCAAACAGTAAAAGTTAAAGGCACAGTATGTAACTTCTACCACCAGGGGGTTCGAATTCAAACCAACAACAAAAGATGATGTCAACGCTGGCGGGGAATCATGGGAGTGATTCTCTCTGCTACATCCCCCTCCCCTGATGAAAATGAACTCATGTAACATGTAACATGCAATGTTTCCACGGCAACGATAACTATGTCGTGTCTATCATGGCAGCATTGTCATGGGGACCGCCACGACAAGACACGTCCTGTTACAACTCTAAAATTACAGATTTCTCTGGCTTTGATAACTGTTGGAAACATCAGAGGTAATATAAGTACTCAACAGAAACAACTAAAACTTAGATTTAGTCAATTTTAAATTAATTTAGATATTTTAGTGTAAAAATTCAACAAATTGTACGTTAAACTGTTTGTTGGTCACTTAAGAAAAAAAAGTTGGACATTTTAACATGGGGCTCTCTGAGGACTGACTCACTTTTAGAGACAGCCTCAAGTGGACACTCGAGGAACTGCAGCTGTTGCACTTGTGTTGGGCGAGCACAACATAATTCAACTTTTATTTTGAAGTGTCTGCGTGACTCTCATTCAGGAGGTCAGGTTCCACTCATGCAAACATTGTTCTTGTGCATGTAAACCATCAGAAATGTTTCTATCCGGCTCATACATGCTCCCCCCCCCCCCACACACACACACACGCACGCGCACACACACACACACACACACACACACACACACACACACACACACACACACACACACACACACGCACACACGCACACACACACACACACACACACACACACACACACACACGCACACACACACACACACACACACACACACACACACACACACACGCACACACACACACACACGCACACCGGGTGCTGTTCCAGTAAATGAGCTTGTGGCTTGCTAGGTGATGTGTAAACCATACTATTAGCACTGTACAGCGAGCTCCACACCTCCTGACACACACACATGCCTTTGCAACACGTCACACACACGTCTGTGAGACAAACAGAAGTTTCATGCCTGTGTGCCTGAAAGTGACCTCATGCATACGACAGAGAGATGCCAAGCTAAACCAGCTCTTTCCATAATGGTAGTTAAACACCGAGCTAACTGGGACTATTCAGTTTCAAAGGAAACAGTTTGAAGAGACCAGCTGTCAAATATTCAATAACCCCAAAACCCTGCAAAGACCACAAGTGGACATATTAAATGTGAATGATTTTTGAATCCGGTTTTCCCTCAACGTCTTCAAATTCAAAAGAACACACACATGCACATTTTACATTTGAGTTGTGTAGCAGGAGAGCTTTCGTACATCGGTCCAAGTGGTTCCTGGCAGAGCTGGCTAACCGAGAAATGTGACGCAAAGTCTAGTACTGAGGATATGCCACAGTTCATAACAGCAAGCATCTGTTTCAGCAAGAACCGGAGTTGCCAGTTCACTTTGAACGCTCCTAACCTGACAGCAAACGCAGCACCTGACACCAGATGCTGTTTGTGCATGAATGTTCTCGAGGAATCTGGCGAATACCTCAGCCTCGCGGGAATGCCAGTAATCCTGAACGCTCCTGAATGATGCCTTCCCTGCTCAGTTTGGATTGAGTTTGATTCATTTGTTCTCTTCATGTCAGCAGCAGCAGCATTAATCATACTTGACTCACACTGAGCGAGGGCGAACATTTGTAAAATCAAAGAAAGGACTCATAACTTTGGCTGATTTTCTCGACCTCTAGCTATGTTCTCTCGTGATTGTCGGTTATGAGGCAATGCTGCTTTCTCCTGACAGCCTCGTTGAACTTCACTGACAGCCTATTATTACGCAGCACTCCAGCACAAGTGGTCCTCCAGCGACTGTCTGAGTTTACACATATGGAGGCTGCCACAGCGATAGAAATGCACACCAGAAGCCTCACAATAAGCACACCCAGAGACGACATGTGGAGCTATTTCTGGGGCCTACACTCCAGAGGGATGTGACACGAGACTTTTGCGAGTGTATGAGAAAGCTGATAACGAGCCGAGAGGAAGCCGAAGCTGTTTATCTGGGCTCTGTGCATGACTGTAATCGCCAGGCCTCGGGGTCGCTGAATTATGTGGCCTTACAAACAGCTCTGTACTCACTTTGTTCCTCTGAACGAGGGGAGGTGGGAGGGAGGGAGGTTTTGTGGTCGGCCGTGGCGGTGGGCAGAGTTGTGTTCTGCCAGTCAGTTCTGGTCTCTGAGCCGTGTGGAGGTTTGTCAGAAGGAGCTTTTAAAGAGCTGCAGGCCACGACTGGACGGGTAATTTTCATACTTTGAGATTTGGTGAGGGGCCAAAAGCAACACGCTGGAGGCTCTCTCTCTCTCTGAAACAGGATATTGGGTTAGTAATGGCTGTCGGGAGACCAACAGAATGACATAAATGCAAGACCTTTTTTCACACATATTATTGAGAGCTAATAGAAGTCTTAGCATGTAAGGAACCCATTTAATATTGGACAGTCAGGAACATGTTGGCTCACAGTTGGGTCACTTTAAACAGCTGAACATGTGCTCGTTCCCTCCTGATCTCACTTTTCAGATTCTACAACAAAATGTTGAATCTGCAGGCAAAGGTCTGGATTTTAGTGTAGAAGATGTTCTGGTTACAGTTTAAGTAGTATTGACCAATCACATATTGGCACGCTTGGTCCACATGTCTAGTGCACTAGAATCCACTGTAATGAGATCCCGGCTCCCATCAGAGGCAATGTGACATTTATCTATCTCTCTAAAAGTCACCAGAATGCCCCAAAGGTTGGCCATCGTTTCCAAAAGGCTTAAATATTGTCGTCAGATGATAGCTTAAAGGATTTCCTTTCAAGACAGAAAGAAAATCAAAACATCTTAAGAAAAAGTTTACATTTTTGATCCCCTCATTAACGGCCTGCGTCCACAGCCGTGTTTTTTGTGCTGGCGGCGCCTGTTTTCAATACAAAACCAATGTGGGGCACTGGTGGCCTGGTGGTTGGTGCCCGTGTGCGGAGGCTGTGGTCTTCTTGGTGGGCAGCCTGGGTTTGAGTCCGACCTGTGGCTCCTTTTCTGCATGTCATTCCCCACTCTCTCTTCCAAATTTCTGACCCTGTCCATTGTCCTATCACTAAAATAAAGGCGTGGACTCACAAGGCTCACATACAGAGACAGACCAAGTTCATGCATTCACACCTACGGGCAATGTAGAGTCACCAATGAACCTAAAGAGCATGTCTTTGGACTGTGGGAGGAAGCCGGAGAACCTGGAGAGAACCCCCCCCTTGCACGGGGAGAACATGCAAACTCCACACAGGAAGTCTTCTCGCTGTGAGGCAACAGTGCTAACCACTGCACAGTGAAAGTTATAATGATGATATTAATTCAAATGTGGAAATTCCAAATGGAAAATATGTAGGGTGGCTGTAAATCAGTTAGTAGAGTCGGTGGTCTCTCAACCGGTCAAGGGTTCGATCCCCAGCTCCTGCAGCCACATGTCCGATGTGTCCTTGGACAACACACATAACTCCGAGTTGCTCACAAGAGGAAAGGTCATTATCCAGGTTTGACGACCTTCACCTGAGTAACTTGTAAATTGTCGTCTTTACTTTTCAAAGTCTGGCCGGACTTTATCTAAAGACATTGAACATGATGATGTTCATGAAAAGGTCTTTTTTATGTGTGGAGATTTAAGATTCCCGAAAATAATCCCCAAAGAATTCAATCATCCTTCAACTTACTCCACATGAGACATTAAGCTTGATATGAGTCCGTGTTTGTGTCTTTGAAATGTCTGATCTCCTTCTAGATAACAACAATTGCAGGAGACTAATTATGATAAATGACTTTCCAAAGAAACCGATTGTGTTATCTTGGAAGCAATTACTCGGATAATAACGACCATTTTCCGGATAAGAGACATTCATTCCCAAGACACAAAACTTTACGTTGGTTTGAAAGGTTTTCTGGGGCCATTTTCTTTGATATTTTGAAGATTTGTTTATATGATGCCATGTATTTCATTCAAAGGATAAATGTTGTGTTGCTGAAGTATTGAATAGATCTTAATTTAGGGTACAGCGAGTTTTCTAAATCAGTAATATTTCTTTACGTTAGTGTTTGTTTTTTTAAAAGACAGTAATCTGACTTTGTGAGTCTTGTTGGACTTATAAGTTTTGTTTTTGTCAGCACCTCAAAGCTGGAGGCCATGGTTCTCTGCCGGGAAAACAGTGGCTTGCTCTCTCCGGGTGAAGGAGTTGACTCTCGGGGTTCACAGAACGGGTAATATGACCTGTGAGATTGACAGACTGAGTGGCTCAGCGTCGGCAGTAATGTGGGCGTTGTACCGAACCGTTGTGATGAAGAGGGAGCTGAGCCTGAAGGCAAAACTCTCGATTTATCGATTGATCTTCGTTCCACCCGAGTTTTGGGTAGTGACTGAAAGAATAAGATCGCCGATACAAGCGGCTGAAATGAGTTTCCTCTGGAGGGCGTCTTGGCTCAGCCTTATAGAGAGGGGGACAAGCTCAGACATTCGGGGGGGAGCTCGGTGTAAAGTCGCTGCTCCTCAGCATCAAAAGGAGCCAGTTGAGGTGATCCGGGCATCCATTTAGGATCTTCCTTCACGCCTCCCTTATGAGGACGCCCAACTGGGAGTTAGATCATGTGGTAGACCCAGAGCTCACTGGAGGGATTATATTTCCTGTCTGGCCTGGGAACGCCTCAGGATCCCCCAGGCGGAGCTGGAAGATGTTGCTGGGGAGAGGGACATCTGGGTTGACTTATTTCACCTACTGCCACCGCGACTCGACCTCGGATAAGTGGAAGAAAATGGATAAATGTTTTTGTTTTGAATTTGTCGTTTGACTTCTAGAGAAAAAGGTCATTAAAACAACTGGAAGAAGAAAGGGTTAAAAAGAGAGTGGTGCCTGAGAGGCTACTGTTCGAGGCGGTTTTCAATAACGGCTCTGTAAGCCTTTAAGAACATATTTTATGAAGCGATTATTCAAATTGCATAAAGTTGTACTCCTAATAGCTTCAATTACAGCTCTAACTGAGGTCTCTCTGGGATTTAACCCCGCGGTGACACCTTACCTGGGCTTCATATTATAGTATCTGGCAGTGATGTAAGCCGACCACGCGGCCCAGCGGAGCTTAATAGTCGTGTAATCGACCCTCATTAGGAGCCAATTAGAGGCTGAGTTTCACCTGTGAGGTCAGTGTCCGCATCAGGCCGGCATGCTCCACAGCTAATGGTTTAATAAATCATTTCTGGGTTTAAAACAAGCAGAGTATATTGAGAAATAGTGGAAATGATTTTTACTTTTTTATCAAGTTGAACTCAGAACAGAGTTAGAGCTGCAGAATAAGTGAGCAAGATAACAACAAGACAAACGTGAGATGGAAGCTTGGTCAAAAAACTTTAAAAAGTGACCAGAGTGTATTTGGACTCGCAGAGCTCCACAGACATGATAATAATAGAAAAGCCTTTTGTGAGTCCATTTTTTTCAATTCCCCTCTCTGGAAGGGCTTGGGTGGCTCGGGCTTTCTCGCTCCATGTCCTATTGTTTACGGTGAGAAGGCAGACTCAGAGGGCAGAACAAACACCTAGCTGTGGGAGTGTCACACACCTGGGGGAGGGGTTACTGCCCTTTGTGATGTCATGAAGGGAAAATCTCCAAACGGCCTGTTTGAGCACACATTTTCTGAAAAGTGGAGCAGGCAAAAGACGGAGAGGATGGACTTTTCTCATCATTGGGGGGTTTGTAGACAGACTAGAGACACATATTAGAGAAACATGGAGAAGAGGATTTTACAGAGTATGTGACCTTTAAAATGCAGCACCATAACAGAACTTTAAAATATCATCAGTTTCTTGAAGGATATGCTTCAATACTTGTTTGAACTCATGTTTTATATGTGGATATAATTTGGCTAACTGTTGCAGGAAGCCACAGCCTCCCATGAAGAGCTTTTTGTTTTTTAAATCAGGTACTCGTGGTATGTAAAGTGTTCTTCTCTGTCATTTCAAACATATAACTTCATTGAAAAGAAACCCACAGAGGTGCAGCTCAGCATCGAGGAATGACGCTGGTTTGTTACCTCCACTCTTTCACGTGTTAAATATCAGACGGACGATGTATAGACTGTAGAGATCTGAAGATTTGAAACAGTTTGGGTTTCTTGTTATGTCACATAACAGCTACAAATCAGCTCCGAGGCCACCAAGGCGTACAGTAGTAAGTTGTTCTAACGGTCTAACAAAAACCTGACATGACATTAAAGATGGCGTCTGTGGCACGGCTGGTGAGTGTCCTGTAGCTCACAGATTCCTGTGATATGGCTAAAGTAAATTCGGGCCTTGTTGTATATGCTCTACAGAAGTATACTGTTTATTTAACATCTCCAGCGTGCTGACTTATGACTGCTAATGATTACTCTAATGCCCAGTGTTTGGGCTGTTGTACCACCAGTGCCTCCAAACAGGCCCGCTGCTGTTTATTTGAATTTTCCATTTTATATTGCCACGTGTCGTTAGGCTGTTTACAGTTTACTCCGAGTGATGGATCGTTTCCTTCACCGCCGTCCTCTCACTAGAAACCTGCTGCAGGGTGTGTGTTTGTCGTAAAGGTGGATCTATGTGTGTGTGTGTGTGTGTGCGTGTGTGTGTGTGTGTGTGTGTGTGTATCACAGCTGTCTTATTTCATCACAACTCAGACGACACCAGAGACTCGACCCGAAGTGTCTCCTCGCCAGTCTTGAGAGAAAAACAGTCAATACTTTGGTTCAATGTGTAAACATTAAAATAATCAGTCAGTTAAGCTGCAACAATATTTGGTTCCATTGTCAGCCAGCAGTGATAATTACAGCATCAAGCCAGATAAAAATGAGTATCGGTATCTGTCTGACAAACCACGTTGTTCAATAAGCTCCTTATGATGCCTCGCTCCGGTCGCTCCACTGCTCAGGTGTGTGTTCAGTGTTTACGCTTCATTATAGGTAAAAACAAAAGATTCAAGAGTTCTTCTTGGTACCTTAAATTACATTTTTGTACGACGAAGGTTTAAAGATATGGAATATGGAGAACAACATGCAAACAACATGTTGCTTTTCTGAGGATGATTTGTCGTTCATTCGGTGCCTGTTTTGACGTCATGTTGATAAAGTGATGGAAAATACGATCAGTGTTTTACTTTGAAATACACCGGACGCTCTGTGCGTTTCCTTGTCCGACTTTCTTTCTGTATTTGAAACAGAGCAGAGCGTAGTGAGGCTGGTGGCACACTCCAGAGACCGGCTGCGGCGCTCGCTGTGGAAACATAATCATTGACTAGATTGGCAGCGAACGGCGTAGTGCACGGCGCTTATGGAGTATGTGGTAATTGGGAGGAACATTGATACTTTCATTGGACGGCTGTTTTCAGTTTGTGTATTGTATCTGTCCCTTTAAGTTAAAACATAAACTAAGAATAAATGAAAGGTGCAGATTGATAAAAGTTCTCAGTGCAGCCGAGCTCCATGATGCCTCGCTCCAGTCGCTCCACTGCTCAGGTGTGTGTACTGTTAACGCTTCACTATAGGTGAAAACTAAAGATCTGAAATCTGTCAGGTGTTCTTTATGATACCTGAAACTTAATTTGAATGGTAAGAGGAAGGTTTAAAGATGTGGTCAAAGAACGCTGGCTGTAACTTCCTTCTGTCTGGAACATCAGCAGCTCTGCTGTGTTTCTCTTCAGAGCAGAAAAGAATCATAAATTAGTTTCTCGGTAATCTCCACATGCTGGCTCAATGTCCCAAGATGTCGTCCTGGATTTAAAAGCAACAGTGTTGTGTTTGTGTTGGCTGCAGGAGAATATGCATCAAACCTCGTGTGATGTATTAAAGACACTGCTGGATGATGTTAACACACGCAGGTGAAAGCTTGGCGGATAAAATCTGATTTTCTCTCCGTTTGAAGTCGAACGCTTTGAGGGTGAAAATCAATCTTAAATTAAGATAAGAGGATTTTTTTAGTCTGGGGTTTGTGGAATCACTCAGTTTCATATTTGAGATTTTTTAGTGGGAAACAGGCTCAAAATGTGTGATAGCATGTGAATGAGCTCAAAACATTTTGTCCTCTGATTTCCCATGGAGCCTTCAGCTACTCTACATTCAGAGGATTCAAAAAGTGATCTAAAACAAACCTTCAGGAAAAAACAATGATTAAGTCCAAGTTGTTTCCATTCTTTCCAGAGATTTTGTCGTCTTATCGGGGACGTTGAAATGAGCAAGCATTTGGCCGTCTGTGCTGCTCGTAGATAACCTCGTATAGAAGTCCTCTCACTGCACCGTGTTGGAGCTCCAGAGCTCAGTTTCATGGGAAACGGGAGAGCATTTATTTGTAAAGTCATGCCTGATGAGAGCATGCCTCTAAACCTGCAGAGTGATGAAATCTGCTCTGAATGCTCATTATGTTATATCATGAAATGTTCATGAGAGCGATGTCTTATATGCATCTACAAATAGAAAGATCTGCTCCTTTTTCATGCACGCGAGGAACTTGAAATGAAACAGTTTAAATTGAGCACATTTCACAGGCTGCAGAAAGAATTATCCCCAACAACAACATGGCGTCACTGCTCATGTTAACGTTGAATTCTTTCATGCTGTTCAAAGTGTGAACTGCAGTAAATGAGGTAGAGACGGACCATGACAACACACTAATGTCTGACAGAACAAGACCTCATATGTTAAATAATGTAGCTGTTTGACTCCGACTATAACCTGGAAACCTCCTGTGAATTAGACTGCAGAAAGTGAAAAGCTGTTGCAGTGAACTACTTAATATTCACCCTCATCACATTGTGGAAGTCAGGTGGATTTTGGCGCACAAAGAAGGACTCTGAGTGCAACTGCACTGTCGTAAAACACACATAGTGCCGTTAACTCCTCCCCCTTAGACAACGTGCGTCGGTCGACAATCAGAGGACGGAGAAGTCGGCAAAAACGTTGTGAGAAGCTTAAGAACAACATCGGCTCACAAGGCTAACTGCTTTGTAGCTGAAGGCTGCTGTGTGAACTAGTGCCGTAAAGACGTACGCACTTCTCACGAGATAACCTCGGCCCGCTGCTGAAGTTACATAGTGCTGAAAACAGGCGAGCGGGGCGCTCTGTGGACATGAGAGAGACGCCATTCTCCCTGTTGAGAGTTATTGTTCTAATAGATCGGCTTTGAAACTCACAGGAGCTTTAATTTAACCTCTTCACTTCCATTGATCTGCTACACCACACTAGATGTAAACTGGTCTTTATTTTGAGTATCTGTAATGCAGGTCTGTATTCTTTAAATTTAGTGTGAATAATCCAACGATAACAGTGCATTAGGTTTATGTCATCATCTCCTCTCTCCGTCTTCTGTTACATCAACCTACAGCTCGTAACATGGACTCGATGCACTTCACTCTACTCACAACAACAGGAACATTTGTCAAAATGCAAATAAAGATATACGAGTGAGAGAGAGAGAGAGGGAGAGAGAGTGTGTGAGGAAACGCAGACCACCTGGCTGCTCTGCTCTGCTCTGAACATGAGCATGTTTTCACTTTTCTGCAGCAGAAAAATACATCTGGATGTTAACCGTTGTTCTTGTTCTGCTCTTACAGTCCAGGCTGGGCTCGGTTCAACATTACAATCGTTTCTATTACGACTGGATGACAGCAGCCTCTCTCTGCCCGCTCTTCAAACACTCACTCAAAGCTCGCAGTGAGGTAATGCTCGGGCTCAGGCCAGACATCCAACCTCAGAACAGGGAAACCAAATCACAGCTAAATTTAGACGATTGTTAAGTAGACTCTGTAACAATTCCATCAATCAAACGGCTGACGTCTCCCTCTCCTGTTCTGCAAAAGTGGATTTTCTGCATTTCATCGTGATGTATCATGGATTACATCATGGCTGTGGCAAACACTTCACGTTAAGGATGCATGTCTTTATTGTCACGTTAGGCACCCAGGTTTTACTTTCTGTCTTTGTTCTCCTCCTGACCACCACCTGAACCCCCCGGCTGATAAGTCGAGGAGTCTTATCCTCGGAAAACGCAGGTTCGCTGCTCATCCTCTGAATGTTTTGGTACTTTGCTCTTGATCTGAGGTGAACGGTGGAAGCTTCTGGTAAATACGGAGCTGACTGTAAAATGTGAGCCGGTTTCTTACAGGGTATCACATGAGCCTGCCTCGGGGCGTCGCTAAAAGCTCTTAATGCCCTCCACTCTGCTGCAAGGCCACTTTTCCCAGGAGCTCGACTGTCCGTCAAACTGAGTGAGATAAAAGGTTCTGACATGATAGAAACTCAGCTACGTCTCTGTACATCTACAGTTACACAAAACAAGATACACAGACAGACGATAGGCTACTCCAAGAGGACAGTAAACGAGAATGAATTCTTTTGAGTGCACTGAGAGCCGCCCCCATGAAACATTTCAAGGTTCTTAGCGAGTTTATAACTTTTTAAAACTCACACATGGAACACGGATTAAGCTCAGTTGTGATTTGTTTCAGAAATGCACTCCTGAAAATTTCTAGGTTATTTCAGGAGGACTGACCCCGAAATCCTCCTGATCTGGTTGTTCACACATGCATCTCACAGCAGGAGACTATCCCTGTCAGACAGGAGGGGGGGCGGAGGGTCTCCTGAGGTAAGACGTGACGTAAAAAACAACAACGCTGAAGTAGCAAACGAAGCAACAGAGTCCTCTAAACGACGCTTTAAAGAGAATATTTATATCAATGCTACGTGTAGTTGAACAGAATCTCAATCTGAACTAAAGAGTGGAGAAGAACATACTGGAGAACAGGAAACAGAATGCAGCAGCTTCATTAGAGCACGGAGATCGTAGAGGTGGCGTGCAGACAGTCTATGGTCGTGCAGCGATCACATGGAATAAACGTCACCACCCCCTCCCACTCGCTCGAGGTGAATTCTCCTGATTATATCCTGCTGCGTTCTCACATCAGCTCACTCTGACTTTAAATAGTAGGAGGATGGCAGAAGAAACTACGGATAAAGTCTGATAGAAAGATGCGTCTGTTTTTGAGTTCACACATGCAGCTCACCCCGAGTTTTGTGCAGGTGTGAACAAGGCTTTAATGACAATAAACAGGCTGAAAGGATGCTGATATAACTACATCAGGATGCAGATTTGTAAAACGTCTGAAGCTGTGCTTTTTCAAATTTGTTTGCAAAAAGACAAGGGAATAACTTTTACAATGCTTGTTTTCTAAATGGAGTTTGGAATCAGAAGAGGGCAAGCGTTTGCAAAACAGCATCATGCAAAGTTCTTCATCAAAGCGACAAACATATTTCTGTGACAGATTCAGAATGGGAGAACAAATGGCCAACATCTTAAACATCTTAAACATCTTAAACATCTTAAACATGTAAAACCAAAAATAAAACGCTGGGGTAGGACTACATAACCTTTACTTCTTCCTACATCAAACATGTTCTCATTTCAAATGTTGTACTTTACAGAAAGTAAAACTGTGTTATTTATTATGTCATGTTTCATATGTTAGAGGTAATGAAGACATGAAATGGAAAAAAATGTGCGCCGCATGTTCGGAGTCATTGCGGCCTCAGTGGAAACTTTCTGCCTGTTATTTTGAGAACTTTTGTTTTTTAAAAGTTCTTCAATCAGAACTTTAGTGTCAATTTTATTCCTCCAGGGAAAATAAATGATTTATGATACGGATAAGAAAATATTCCCCGACTGTCAGCTTCGAGCTGCACTTCAAAGTTTACAGAGATGACTGGACGAAACTGTTTTTCAGAAGAAACTTACGGAGTCCATTTCTCTAAATTTGCACCTGGATGATGAGTGAGAAGAGAGTTTGAGATCAGTCCGATAAAAAGAAGGAATGGTTGATCTTTTCTGAATGATTACCAAGTTACTGAGCCACTGGAACTCATCAATTCCCCATCGCTGCACGCTCGTTTTGCAGGAAATTACTCTCATCCAATGACCTCACTGCTCCGTTAATAACTCAGAGATAAGAGTGAGGAGGTAAGAGCCCAGTCTGCAAACAAAACCTGGATTATAAATAGACTTAACGGGCGCTGGGAGGAGGGAACACGTCCGTTTATTCACACTGTAACAGCGGTGCTTGTGGAGCTGCAGCAGGCCAGCTGGACGAGGACGCCCCCCTTCCTGGATTTGTGGATCAGGATCCCCCCTGCACCCAGAGGTCAGTGAGAGTTATGTCATATATCTCCTCTCATCCTCGCTGTCAGCGGCAAACTGAACTTAACTTAATCAGAGTGAGAAAACGGAGAGTATTTGGCTTCTTCTTATTCACAGCTTCACTTCTATAAAGAGCATCGGTCTGGACTGAAACATAAATAACTTTAGAATAATATTGTGCCGTGTCATTCATAAAGGATTGCGAAACTCGTCTGTCCTCTGTCTGACTCGAAAGGTTTCAAATAGTTGTAACAGTTTCTGTGCTTCACTCCTACTCAGTGATCAAAGTGAGGTAAGAAAGGATGAAGATATTTCACTGAAGAATTCATGGCGATTCTGGCTTCAAAGGAACGCAGTATTAAGATTCATAACTGCAGGCTTTGGAGAGGTAACTGCAGACGGTGATAAGAAAAAGGTGAACCTGTTTTTCTAACTGAAGGGGAGGTGATGATTCGTCTGAGTGTGAAGGAGAGAAAGGGAACAGAGAAAGTGAAAGGGTCAGGAGAAACTAAGAGATTAATGTCTTTTTTGAACCCTGAAAATTTGACTCTTAGAGTAAAAATGTGTTTCGAGACCAGTCCCACTAAGCATCAACAAAAATCTGTTTTTTAATGGTTTGAAAACCTCGATCTAAAAAGGCTAATTTTGCCCGTTTCTCAAGACTGTGTGGGCGTCACATTTTGATTGGCACATCTCTGACTCCGCCCACCATATGTGACCATTGGAGTTCACCTTGTTTGAGCCGTGACTCCCAATGTCCACATACTCAGCGCGTTCACCCTGTCCGTCAGCGGCAGGGTTTTTGCACTGTCGACTGGCGCATGCCCTGCCCCACTGGCTACGTTTCTGGAGTGGGCCCAACCATAAGCAGCTGTTCACACATCACAGGAGAACTACAAGATCACAGGAGAACTACAACATCACAGGAGAACTACAAGATCGGAGGAGAACTACAAGATCACAGGAGAACTACAAGATCACAGGAGAACTACAAGATCACAGGAGAACTACAAGATCACAGGAGAACTACAAGATCGGAGGAGAACTACAAGATCGGAGGAGAACTACACGATCACAGGAGAACTACAAGATCACAGGAGAACTACAAGATCACAGGAGAACTACAAGATCACAGGAGAACTACAAGATCGGAGGAGAACTACAAGATCACAGGAGAACTACAAGAGAACTACAAGATCACAGGAGAACTACAAGATCACAGGAGAACTACAGGATCGGAGGAGAACTACAAGAACTACAAGATCACAAGAGAATATCACGCGGGAATAAAGAGAAAAGTGCAACATGTAGCTTTGTGTTCTGAGGATGATTTGTTGTTCATTCGGTGCCTATTTTGACGTGATGTTGATAAAGTGATGGAAAATACGATCAGGGGTCTGTATATTTTGTTTTATTTTGACTTGTAGCGTATTTGAAATAGAGCAGAGCGTAGTGGCGCTGCTGGCACGCTCCGCAGACGAACCGCGACGCTTGCTGTGGATAAACAATCATTGACTAGAGTGGCAGTGAACAGGCGGCGTAGTTCACAGCGCTGACTGACAGACCCACCTGGGGGAGGGGTTACTGCCCTTTGTGATGTCATGAAGGGAAAATCTCCAAACGGCCTGTTTGAGCACACATTTTCTGAAAAGTGGAGCAGGCAAAAGACGGAGAGGATGAACTTTTCTCATCTTTGGGGGGTTTGTAGACAGAGTAGAGACACATATTAGTGTTAGAGGAACATGGTGAAGTGGATTTTGCGTCATATGGGACCTTTAAAAAGTAAAAAAAAACAGCTATTAAACGGCGACAGCTATGCACAAACTTTTATCTTGTGTGTCATCCACTAATATTCCAAATGTGGTTATTATCGGTTAAAACTGCAGCGAGCATGCAGGTCATGTAGACTTCTTGGCATATATATAAGAGCATCAGAAGCAGGTCTGAGGCCCCGGGAGGGCTCAGGATCCTGAGGAGGGATGTTTATAGAAGCAGAGACGTTCAGGAGGAGCGTATCTTCTGGGCTGATCCCAGGAGCTGCACCTAATTAGAAACAACTGCTCCAAATTCACTTCAATGGCTGCACAGATCTCTCGTTTTATGTCTCTTGGCCGCTCCTGCACGTTCATCAGCTGCACCTCCGGGCTCATCTCCATCTCTTAAGACTCCCCTGGCCGCTCCGTGTTTGTGGATTTCATGGATGGTAAAAAGAAATTCGAGGCCCGCCACCTAACTCCCTGGCCTTATCTCTCCTCGCACACACAGAAACACACACTCAGGTCTTGTCTTGAAACAACAGGCTACAATCACACTTGTCAGGTCAAATCTGTTTCCAATTGGCCCGAGACTTTCATGAGTTTAGACCTCGCCCTGCTGCTTTTGAGAAACATTACATCATGGAGCTGCTTTACTGAGGCCGCCTCGTAGCGTTTGAATCTCTCACCCTGCTTGTGTTTGGAGTCGAGTCAGTTAGCATTAGTGATGAGATCACAGAGGAGGAGGAGGAGGAGGAGAAGTGCCACTGCCGAGTCGTTCGAGTCCAGCTCTGTAATGCTGACCTGGTGCATCCATACGGTGATTACATGTCTGGCGTTGCACGATTTGGCACACGTGGACCCAGACGTGAACCCGTCCAAGCTTTCAATCCAATCTAATCCTGTCATCAGACCATCTCATGACGGAGTTCCTCATTCAATTGGCATCCGAACGTTCTCCTGCAGACGAGCTGGCAGAGTCAGACACTCATATTTGAACCAGGTGATGGAGTTTCACGTCAATATTTCTCATAAAATAGACTAAATAATCACAGAGGAGGACTTATCGCTGCTCTTTCTGTACAAATTCTGCGCTCAGGATGGTGTTACAGCTAAAAAATCATCTTTATTTTCTCACCTGACAGTATGATAGTGGAGGTGTCTGGAAGTACGAGAGGGTTTGAGAATGTGTTGAGGAACAGACGTGAGATGTTCCTGTGAGTGTGAAGGATGAGATTGCTGAAGAAATATATACAGCAGAGAACAGAGCCGGCCTGTGCAGAGCCTCCGGACAGACACTCGCTGCTTATTTGACTCATGAAAGAAAACAAATTGATCCTCAGCAGAAAATAAACACTCCTCTGTTGACTACTGAATCACTTTCACGTAGTTGTAACCGTAATCCCCGGAATTCACACCTCATTCATGCTATGAATCCTAAAAATGTACGACTTATTATAGTTTTGAGGCGACACCCTGGCCTGCTTCCCTTTTTATATAAAAGGGACGCGTGGTCGAGTCCGCGTCTGCACATCAGAGAACAGCACAGAGAACATGACAGCTACTTTACTGACTTAGTGTCTTATTTTGAGTCATGTTACTCAGATACAGAACACTCCTTGATTTCTCCGTAATGAAGGCTCTCCACGTTGTGTACGCGTGCTTGTGCTCGTGCATGAACTGTACCGTGCCGAAGCACACCTCTTCGAAGCGTGCCAGGGCCGAGGAAGTTTAGTCAAGCTTACTTAAGTGGTGAAGCGTGCTTAGGCAGAGTAAGGATTGCCTAGTGTGACTGTGCCCTTAGTCATACCTAGCATATTTAAATGCTCATTTACATCTGCAACCATCAGAACTTTGCATCAAAGGGCAGGTCTATGGAAGCCTTATAAACTTGTACTTAATCGTTGTGGTTTTTACTGTTTTCAGCTGCAGATAACGTGGTTGGGGGTCAATTAACTCTTACATAGACGCCTCATTCAGATCCGTACTTGCAGCGTCTGTGCATGCTCCACAGTCCCCGTGCCGAGTTTTCACCCTGAAGTTGAGTAGTCTAAATGTGAAGAAGAAAGCTGACAAGAAAACAAGACGAAGGTATACAACATGGAGAGAGTTTGAGGGAGAACCAGGCGTTAAATGTACAGAGCTGTAAAGTTGTCCATGTGTTTTCACCATTCAACATACAACCAGTTTTCAGCTTCCTAATGTGTTTGTTGATTTTTTGTTTAGACGTAAAAGGTCAACCAGAAGAAGATCCAACAATAAGGAGGTATAGGAGTCGGACGTACCATAGATTATCCTTCGATGCTTGTATACTGGGACAAAGACAGACGCCCAATTAAATGTCCTAATCGAGCTGTTACTGAAGCTCCACTTCACTGTGCATGTACACTACACTAACACTGACTGTGTATGGGGTTGACACTGTGTTGCAAATAGATGGGTGAACAGACTGATCCTTATTACCCAAAAGATCGTCAGCTACAGTCCCTAAAGTCGTACTACTGAGACAAAAAGACCCCATCTAATTCATGATGCACACACACGAAGTAAAGAGAGTAAACATTCTACATGTCACACCTTTAAAAACATGAACTTCCAGGAGCAGATATTATAAAGGTAAACAAAGTGTGTTAACACATGTTTGATAAAAACATGAAACCTTAGTGACTCTTTCAGCTAAAGAAACAGAAGCATGTTTATGTTGGTAATAAAAGGATGTAATCTGCACAGCATCATCAACTTCTCTGTACGTGAGAATCTTCTTTAGGAACCAGTCGCTGGTTCACGTGGTAAGACGTTCTTTAGGACCACAGCCCCCAAGCACGGCTTCATGCATGTGTGTTGTTGTAAACCCCGATGTAAGCGGTCATGTTGTGGGCTGATATCCTGCATGTTGGATTGGTCTGTTTCCTTAAAACACACATTCCTGTGTCTGTGTTTGGGACAGAAAAAAGTCTGTAGGAAGTTGTTCTAGCTGTGAGGCTTTTAAAGGCAGGGCAGCCTAAACAAAGTGTCTTTAAGTATCAGCAGCATGCTGACCGTGTGTGTGTGTGTGTGTGTGTGTGTGTGTGTGTGTGTGTGTGTGTGTGTGCAGACGAGGAGGGGGGGTGGAGAGGCTACACTGGTATGTTTAACCCTTTAACACTTAGGAGAAACTGGAAGTTGACAAGCAGCCATTACTGCCTTCCTCAGCTGCGGGTTTGAATGCGAGCGGTCCTAATAAGTGAAACATGTTTCTACTTTTAACAAATCCTTCTACGTAACATTAACTTTTACAACAATGTAAAGGACTTCAGGGAAAACCTGTGGAGTTTAACAGTTTACTAACAGTCGGAAAAACTTTAACTTCCAATCAGCACCGCGCACTACGCTGCCGTTAGCTGCTGCTCTATTCGATGATTGTGTTTTCACAGCAAGCTCCGCGGTTTGTCTCCGGAGCGTGCCAGCAGAGCCACTATGCTCTGCTCTGACAGAGTGCGCTGCAAGCATGCTTCAAGCTGGACAGAATAGAACAACCCAGACAGGAAGTCAGACAAGGAAACACACAGAGCGTCCAGTCAATTTCAAAATAAAACACAAACGGACTCCTGATTGTTCCTTCATCAGCAGCTGCCTGACGTTTTTAATCAAACTATGAAAGCTGCTGTCAAAGTCAACAGGCAGCAGCAGACAGGAGTGTTGTAGTGCTTCTCTAAGGTCTTGTCTCAGAATGGAAAGCATTGTTACACGGTCTCGTCTCCGTCTCAGACTGGGCGGACTCAGGATTTTAAATCAAGACCGGTCAAGACCAACACCGACCGGTTATTTTTCCACGTCATTACTGATCAAAAGGAAGACGCCTCTTTCTGAAAGAACAAATAGCTTCAATTCATTCATAGTTTGATTTTTATCCCCCGGTTACGGCAGCAACCTTTTCCGGTGTTACGGTCTAAGTGAGTGACACGCCCGCTGCACACAAGATGAGGATTTTTCAGTGATATTTATGGTCTTGGTCTTGACTCGGCCTCCACCCCTAAAAGTCTTGGTCTTGTCTTGGTCTTGGAGCACTCTGGTCTCGGGTATGTCTTAGTCTCAGTTAGTGTGGTCTTGACTACAACACTAGCAGATACTCAGATGTAATGGCGGCCACCGTAAGATGGCCGCGCCGTAGGAACTCATCTTTAGCTGTCATTCTTTGTGCTATGGAAATATGGCTGTTCAGCAGATGTTACATTAGCTGGGAATAAAAAGTATTGACATACAGTCGATGTTTATTCTTCAAATAAAAAAACGTATCGTAGGATTATCTTCTTTAAGCGTTCGGTTAGTTCTACAGATTCTGGTGTTCTGATGCATTTTAAGATCCACAAAGACGTGACATCATAATCAGGAGACACATCAGTCCCTGCTGGACCGTTTCTCTCGGTTTGAAGAGTTCTCAGGGTTAAGCAGAATGAGTAATAAATTCATGTTGTGGTGATTCATCGCTCTCCGTCTCCAACTGGACGACACAAAAAGACTCGCCGTGAAAAATGATTTAACTCTTGACCCGCTTTGTAATCATGTAACACGTCGAGGACTTCGCTGGAAGCTTGAACCGGGCAAGGGGAGAGCTTTTTCAGACAAATGGTATCACTTTACCTGCCGTCATTAGAGCATGTTGTTGAGTGTGATGACATATTGAAGAGCCGAGCGAGTCGAGACCCCCACTCTTAAGTCGTACGACCAGTTCTCCCCGCTAAAGGATGGACTCTAAACTTCTCGGTTTAGATAAATGTAGGTCGTTTGATTGAACAGATTCTCTCTGCTCTCCAGATTCCAGATCCTCATTTTTAAAAGGGGGAAAGAATGAAAAACAAAACACATCCCCTCCCCTCCTTCCACTCCGCTCCCTCGCTCGCATGCACGCCCCCGGAGAGAGTCGACCACAGGCGTCCAACAGAAACAGCACACAGAAATAGAGCTGCTATTTCTGTCCGAACAGGCTGTTATTTTTAGAAAAAGTGACACGCTCTACGCTGAATTACAGCATCATAAGGTCACTGCAGACCCCCCCTCCTTTTAGCCTCCAGCCTATGACTCACCAGAAAGTATGTGGTGACGTTACCCCCACATTAGCCGCCCCCATGTTCTGATCAAAGATCTGATATCGAGCTCATTGACCTGATTCAATCAAAGGGGGAACTTTAACTATCCAAAGGAGTCTGCTTCTCGTTTAAACACGGTTTCATATTTTATCGTCCTGCAGGTAAAACCCATCCGTGTGTTTATTTCACGTGCGTTTGTTTGACGCTGGGATCAGCTCCATGACTCTCTCGTTGCCTTTGACAGCCCATCATTAACATTATTGTGCAGCATGTGAATGAAATGTAGTTCAAACATGGAGCAGGATTATACAGCTGTTGTGCGCCAGGCTGAGACATAAAGAAACACACAAAACACACCTGCTTCCACTTTCTGACTCACCTCGGTGTTTGGTCCAACCTGTGAGCGAGCGCTAAATGAAAGGGTGGCTAATCTGTCGGCAAAGCATCTCCATTAAAGACTGTGTTCATTTATTTATAAAAACTTTGAATGCTTACTTTTTAAATGTAACCAGGTTTGTCTCGGGGATATCAGAGACGTCTTTAACAAGGGAGAGACCAACAAGGGAGTCTTTGAAAGGAGAAACAAGGAGATCAAAAAGATCGAGAAATGCAAATGAAATGATGTAAAAGGACATTAAAATAAAAGACAACACTATAAAGTATGTTTGATAAAAGTGGCTATAAAAGATGAGAGTGGATTACCTATTCAAAAACGTTTGGAAGCACTTTTAGAGTCTTTACGCCTTCTTCATTCCCTCTGCAGGAAAAAGAAACTTAAGTCACATTTTATCAGTCTAATCGCTGCAGTTTGTGCATTTCACTTTTTGTTCTTCACCAAGCAGCAGCCAACAGGACTTTAAAAAGAAACTAATTCCTCTTATGGCCACTTGAGGCTGTCTCCAAATGTGAGTCAATCCCCACAGAGCCCCATGGATAAATGTCCAACTTTAAAGGGCACAGGAGAGGAAAAAGAGTTCCTCACCTTCTGCCCAGAGCTGCGTGTGAGGGACTGGCCCAGCCCCTCTCCCGGGCTCCTTTAAATTCTCCCCCTCCTCCCTGAGTGCAGATTGCTCTCAGGTGTGCAGAGGGAGGAGGGAGACCAGACGAGCAGAGAGGGAGAGCAAAAGGGCCAACTTGTCACTACTTGGAAAATATGTTATGTTTAGATATTTCAAAGACATTAAGTCAAAAGATTCTTGAAATGGTTGTTACAACAAGAATCTGCTAGAAAGTGTTTTGTCTCATGGTTGCATGGAACGGCCCTCAGACGTCAAATGTAAAGAGAAACTGACAAAGAGTGGATACAGTGAAATCATCAGGAAACCACAGGTGTCACTGAGCGACAGGCGTCTACTGAACGCTAAAAAAAAGTACTCGACATAACAAGTGACCCTGAATCATCCATTGCCGGGTGGCTGTGGCTCAGTTGGTAGAGGTCGTCTCTCAACCGGAAGGTTGCGGGTTCGATCCCCAGCTCCTGCAGCCACATGTACGATGTGTCCTTGGGAGAGACACTTAACCACAAGTTGCTCCCGCTGGTTGGTAGGAGGTATGTGAATGTGTATGAATGGATGAGTTAATACTGATGGACTCTTTACTCAGCAGCCTCTACCATCAGTGAGTGAATGTGTATGAATGGATGAGTTAATACTGATGGTCTCTTTACTCAGCAGCCTCTACCATCAGTGAGTGAATGTGTATGAATGGATGAGTTAATACTGATGGTCTCTTTACTCAGCAGCCTCTACCATCAGTGAGTGAATGTGTATGAATGGATGAGTTAATACTGATGGTCTCTTTACTCAGCAGCCTCTACCATCAGTGAGTGAATGTGTATGAATGGATGAGTTAATACTGATGGACTCTTTACTCAGCAGTCTCTACCATCAGTGAGTGAATGTGTATGAATGGATGAGTTAATACTGATGGACTCTTTACTCAGCAGCCTCTACCATCAGTGTGTGAATGTGTATGAATGGATGAGTTAATACTGATGGTCTCTTTACTCAGCAGCCTCTACCATCAGTGTGTGAATGTGTATGAATGGATGAGTTAATACTGATGGACTCTTTACTCAGCAGCCTCTACCATCAGTGAGTGAATGTGTATGAATGGATGAGTTAATACTGATGGACTCTTTACTCAGCAGTCTCTACCATCAGTGAGTGAATGTGTATGAATGGATGAGTTAATACTGATGGACTCTTTACTCAGCAGCCTCTACCATCAGTGTGTGAATGTGTATGAATGGATGAGTTAATACTGATGGTCTCTTTACTCAGCAGCCTCTACCATCAGTGAGTGAATGTGTATGAATGGATGAGTTAATACTGATGGACTCTTTACTCAGCAGCCTCTACCATCAGTGTGTGAATGTGTATGAATGGATGAGTTAATACTGATGGACTCTTTACTCAGCAGCCTCTACCATCAGTGAGTGAATGTGTATGAATGGATGAGTTAATACTGATGGACTCTTTACTCAGCAGCCTCTACCATCAGTGAGTGAATGTGTATGAATGGATGAGTTAATACTGATGGACTCTTTACTCAGCAGCCTCTACCATCAGTGTGTGAATGTGTATGAATGGATGAGTTAATACTGATGGACTCTTTACTCAGCAGCCTCTACCATCAGTGTGTGAATGTGTATGAATGGATGAGTTAATACTGATGGACTCTTTACTCAGCAGCCTCTACCATCAGTGAGTGAATGTGTATGAATGGATGAGTTAATACTGATGGACTCTTTACTCAGCAGCCTCTACCATCAGTGTGTGAATGTGTATGAATGGATGAGTTAATACTGATGGACTCTTTACTCAGCAGCCTCTACCATCAGTGTGTGAATGTGTATGAATGGATGAGTTAATACTGATGGACTCTTTACTCAGCAGCCTCTACCATCAGTGTGTGAATGTGTATGAATGGATGAGTTAATACTGATGGACTCTTTACTCAGCAGCCTCTACCATCAGGGTGTGAATGTGTCTGAATGGATGAGTTAATACTGATGGACTCTTTACTCAGCAGCCTCTACCATCAGTGAGTGAATGTGTAGGTGTGACCTGCGGTGTGAAAGAGCTTTGAGTCGTCAGAAGACTAGAAAAGAACTAAACAAGCTCACGTCCATTTACTCCCAGTTTGAAGTGCTTCCATCAGGTCAGCCATTCAGACTGCAATTGGTCACAAAAAATCATTTGTCCCAAGTGCAATTAACTTATTCAATTCATAAAGTAAAAAAAACATAGCCCCCCCCGATCCATCCCCAGAATATTACTGCCCGGTGTCTTTGAGGTGTGAGACTTTTAACAGCAGAAGGTTTTATAAATGACTGATTTAAAACTCTAACTTACTAAACTAAACTATGTTTTCATATTTACAAACCGAGTCGACTGTGATGTTGTCGAGGTCTCCAGGCGCTCTTCTCTTCATGTACTGAAATGTCGTCTTGTTTGTGTTCTTGTGAAGCTGAAGACAATTTTCCAACTCATAGACAAATAAAGTTTGATCGTTTCTAAAATACGACTCTCACTGATTACAATATTTGTGATGACACTTGAAGGCAGCCGCTCCCGTCTCATTCCACTGGCATGTGGTGTTTTCCAGTGAAACCAGTGGTCACGCAGGTCAACAACAGAAATGACTATTTATAGTAAAGCAGCCTGTGAGACGAGACGTCAGCTGGAGAAGCTGTAAAGTCATCATCTGATATCAGGATCGGATGATATGAATGTGCTGAAGGCTGATCCAAAAGAAGAAATCATCCGAACACATCTTGGTCCTCCTTCATTCTCTAGAACTGGAGCTGCAAACGTTAAAGTGACCTTTTATGCATGAAGTAAACTGAAAAATAATGACCTACACTGAGCTCTGTTGGCTTCACTGTGTGCCTACAATGTCATAAACATATGATGCAAGGTTCAGAAGAAGAGCACTCAAAACCAGCACTTTGGTAAGCACACGATATTCTCAAGTTTATCTGCTTTAAGTGGTGACATCAGCTGCTTACAACCAATCTTCCCTGTTTCTCTCTCTCTCTCTCTCTCTCTCTCTCTCTCTCTCTCTCTCTCTCTGTGCACACTTAAAACATGCTTTGAAGCTTACAAACAATCATTTTAATGTTTGTGAGTATTAAAGGCTGCATGGTGGTGCAAACTTTAGTTTTGGTTCCTGGTTTGCACTCCTGTGTGGACCGGAGTCTTTCTGTGTGCAGTTCGATCGTCTCCCCTCGTGTGCATAGTTTCCTCTCAGGGTGTGGAGGCGGAGGAACATGTATGTCTTGAATCGCAAAATAGTGCTAAAACATAGTGACTTCCTGGAGGCAAAGTTAAGCGCTAAAAAAATGTCTAAATGTAGTGTGCACTTGCAGCTATAGAGACCTTTACAGCTGTGTGTATGGGCCTGGAGGAGGGTTGGGATTAGGCTTTCAGAAAGGACATCTCAGGATGGTTACGACATACAAAAGATCATTTCAATCGTAGAGAAACTGAAACAGCTTTTTAACTTTATCACTGGTGAAGCTGCCTCCAAAAAAGGTTTCAAAACTTTTGTCTTGTTTTCTTGAAGATGCTCAACACCACAACCAACTGTTCACGGAGCAGCGCCTTGTGAAATACACGAGATCAACAAATGCTCCGTAACTTCTGCAGACAGAGAGGCACATGTATAAAAAAACAAGCCTAAACAGAATGTGAAGGATTCAGGGGTTCTTTCCAGGACACATGTGGCACTTTCAAACCAAAAAGACGTCTTTAGTTTTGTAAGTTAGCTCCTTCACTTCCTGCTTTGATCGTTTTTAAAGGCTTGATGATGAAAAACCTCCATATCAGAATGAACCAAGAGGGGAGTCCATGCTTACCAGTGAGTATCTGATGGAGAGGGACGTCTGGGGCGACTTGCTTAGCCTGCTGCCACGGCAACCCAGCCCCAGAGAAGCAGAAGATAATGGATGCATGGATGGACCTTTGGACAGCTGAAGAGAGACAGGAAATGTTGGGAGGAGAGGGTGTGGGAATGACATGCAGCAAAGGACAGAGGTCAGATTCAAACCCATGGTCGCTGATGAGGACTACAGCCTCTGAACATGGGGCATGCGATATAACCGGCTATAAGCGCCCCTGTTCTCTCAAGAATCATGTCACAACTTTCTAAAGAGGAAAACAGTCCTGTTGTCGTGATTTTTGGCCACTTAAACTGCATCAAATAACATGTGAGACAAAGATGTGACGCCGTTGGAGATGCAGGAACAACACATCTGTGACCTCAGCTTACAAATATATGAAATAACCATATATATATATAGACAGCCTGGAGAACCCGGACTGACGTGAGGAGTGATCAAGAAGAGAAGGAAAGAGAGTGCTACATGCCATCCATCTCAACAAAGCTGCCTCCGTTATGATGATGGGTTAGAAGTATGATCAGGGGGGTGTTTCTGCAAAATAACCTCCCATAGTATTTTCTAGTTTTAATCCATAAAGGGACATGCAAACTTTCCAAACCTGTAAATATTATGTACTTCTTGCTACATGATTTTCCTTCCATATGGTGTTTGTACTGATATTCCCAGAGACATCCGGCCCTCTCCATTGATAGAGCTACTTCACCCCACTTCTGGACAAAATCTGTGGTGATCTGAGACGATGGAATAACCTCCCCATCTCCCTTCTGGGACGAATAGCAACAGTCAAAATGAAAATATTACCTCAAATCAACTATCTGTTCTCTATGATTCCATTTAAACCAACAGCAAAGTGGTTCCAATCGTTAGACTCTGCTATAGGTAAATTCTACTCAAAGAACAAAAAAGCTAAAATCAGCCTAACCACTCTCCAGAAGAATAAATCTGAAGGTGGACTGGAAGCTCCGAACTTCTTGTATTATTACTTAGCCAACCAACTACAGTATCTCACCAAATGGATATATCAACATGAAGAATATAACTCCTGGCTGGAACTAGAACAGATAGACTGCAACCTCATCAAACTCCAAGACCTACCCTTTATCACCTCTACCCTTAAACATCATTCCTGCTTCAAAAACCCTATGATTGCCTCCACCATGTCTGCTTGGTGGAAATCCCTGGAAGTCACAGGCTCCCAATTACTACCAGGTATACTCTCCCCAATCTGGCACAACCCAGACTTTGTAAACAACAAAATACCTCTTTATCTCAGCACATGGGCAGAGAAAGGGGTCACCCACCTCCATCACCTTTTTGATGATAACATACTTATGACATATACAACATTATTTCGAACCTTTGAAATAAAAAATGGAAATTTTCTTCAGTACCTACAGGTAAAAAAGACAATTACGAGTAGGATTCCATCGTCTCAGAACACTTTACAGCTAACTGATTTACAGCCACCTGAATTTGTCAAATACATCACGAAATTGTCTCCAAAAAATAAGAAAAATCTCTCAAAAATGTATAGTTTACTTTCAAAAACAGACTCTATACATATACCAATTCAAAAATGGGAAAAAGACTTATCCGTATCTTTTGACTCTGATTTCTGGACCCAGATCTGTAGAAACACATTCAAGATGACAAAAAACACCAATTTACAGTTAATCCAATTTAAGTTTCTTCACAGATCACATGTAACGCAAGTTAAATTGTATAAAATGGGTTTTTCGCACACCGACACATGCACTCAATGCACTCAAAACACGGCGGACACCTATTTTCACGCTCTTTGGCTATGTACACCCGTTTATCAATTTTGGTTAACAGTCACTCAGAAACTTTCCAATACTTTGGACTGCAGGATTCCGCATTCCCCGAACCTTTGCCTAATTGGCGATCTATCGACAACGACCTTATCAGACACTCAAGTCCAACCCACGCTTGCAGCTCTCGCAATTGCCAAAAAAAACCATTCTGGTTAACTGGAAAGATAAGAAAACCCTCAACATCATTCATTGGCTGAACCTCCTTACAGAACACATTTCACTCGAGAAAATATCTGCTACCCGAAAAAAACAATTGGTATCCTTTACAGAAAAATGGTCCCCATTTATTAGATCTTTAAATATTAACCTGTAGCTTCCTTCTGTATGTGAGCGTATGCCATCCCCCTCATAAATTTGTGATGCTCCTGAACATATTTACTTTGTCTGTGCATATGGTCTGACTCTCCTCTGCTTTATCTCAGCTTATTATCCCTCTCCTCAACAAGGAATGACGGCACCACGGACTTCAAGGCCGTCTGCATGCACTAGGGGTGGCTTTCCCTCTTGTCCCTGGAGTTGCTTTCTGGCTCTGCGGGGCCTGCTTGGTTCGGGCCCCTCCCCCTGGGGGGTGGGTGCTCCCAGTGTCTCCTCCCTTGGGCTCCGGGTCTGCTGGGGCTGCGCGCTCTCCTGGGGGTCTGGGGGGGCGGCGGCTGGCGTCTTCCGGGGCGCTGTGGCTGGCCTTGGGGTTTGGGGTGGGTCGGCCCTCCTGTCGCTCCCCTGTCCCTCTCCGCCTCGCTTCCCTCCTCCTGCCTCTGTGCCTGCCTGCCTGCTCCGCTGCGCCCCTCTCCCCCCCTGGGTGGGCTGGGGGGGCCCTCCGCTGCCTGGGGGTCTGGTGTGGGGGCCGGGTGGTCTACTTGCGGGGGGGGTACACTGGCTCAGCCGGGCACAGGCTCCGGGCCTGTGTGCTGCCGCCGGAGTTTGGGTACTGCTAGCTGGGGGCCTTGGTCTGGGCCTGGTGCTGTCCTTGGGTTTGGTGGAGCGGGGCAGGCTTAGTGGTGCTGCGTGGTGCGCGTCCTGCATCCTCGGTGTGCCGGCTCTGGGGGGGTTGGGTGGGGGCTCGGGGCCCTTGCTTCCTACTGGTGCGGCCCGATCACCCCTCTGGGGCGGGCTGCTGCATGCGGCCGGCCTGTGGTGGGGCTATGGCGTCCGCCGGGGCGCTGCTCCGGCGCTGCGGCTCCTGGGGTTGTAGTGTTGGCGGGACGGGCTGGTCCGTGTGGGTCCTCTGTGGCTCCTTGCCTCTTGGTTCTGGGGAGCCCTCTACATCAGGGCCAGTTTCACACCTGTCCCTCTCACTGCTCTGTCCTCACGGGCCGGACCCCTAACCAGTCTGCCTCTTAATGTACACTTCACACATCTCACACCGCACTGTATATAGTTGCTCTTAGGCACATATAGGGACACAACAATTAGGGCTCCGAGGGCGGGGGGGGGTTGAGAAGGGTGGGCTCTGCGGTGGGGCGGATTGCAGGGCTATACGGCGCTATGTCCTCCCCATCCCCCCCCTGCTTGCCTCCCCTGCTCTCCAATTATTTTATTTTTTTAATGCACCATACACACAACTTGGGGGGAGGTCTGGGGTGGCTCGGGGACTTTGGTTCAGGGTAGGTGGCAGAGTACCCATCCCCTGCAACCCTCTGGCCTGCCCCCTTGCCAGCTCACCCACCCTCCCTCCCCAACTTTTAATGCACCACATTACACTCAGGGGTACACTTGAACACGGTGTAGGGATAATGTTTCTGCGTCAGGGATCGGGAAACATAGTAAGAGGGGGGTAAAGTTATTTATTTTCTTTTTTTTTTCTCTTCTCCCACCAGCATACACAAGGCCTTGCTGGGGGGGCCCGGCCCTCCCTGGCATGGAGCAGTGAGGGTGGACCATCATCTGTGTTACTGCGGCTGGGGGCCCCTGGGACTTGGGGTTGGTGGCCTGGGGGGGGTTCTCATGCGTGCCTGTTCGGTCCCTGCTGGTGCGGTGACTCTCGGTGGGCTGCGGGGGCTGGATCGGTTGGCCTGGTGGGCGCTGTGGCTGTGGCGCGGGCTGGCTGTGTGTGGTGGCTTGGTTCTGGTTGGGGGTCGGGGCGCATCTTGGGGTGCGGGGGCCCTGGGCACGCCGCGCTCCCCCCTGGGGGGTGGTACGGGAGGTATGCGGGGCGCCTCCCCTCTTGCGGCGCCAGCACCTGCTGCCCCGTCCACATTTGCCCTCTGGGCTTGCATTGGGCCCTGACTTCAATTTCCTCATGCCGACACCCGGTGGCAGCCTGTTTGGCGCTGGGCTGGTTGCCCTCCCTGCGGGGGGGCGCTCGGCTCCTACATCTGGCCTCCTGGCCTGCGTGGGGCCTCCTGCCTTCTCGGGGGTGGGGGATTGGGCGTGGTGTGGGCGGGTGGGGGGTGCTGGGGTACTGGGGGGTGCTGGGGTGGGGGGGCTGGGTGTTGGGTGATGGGTTTGCCCTCGTGCCCCATGCCGCCTGGGCCTGTCCTGGCGCGCTGGGTGTGGCGGTCGCTGCCCCTCTTGTTCCCCGGGTCCGCGTGGCTCTCGGTTGCTCTGGTGGTTCTCTGGGGATACCTCCTGGGTGCTCCTGTGATCCGCGGGGGGGTGCGCGCTCTGCCCGCCTGGCCCTGCTGTGCTGTGATGGCTGCTCTAGGCTTTGGAGTTCATCACACTTGCATGTTGATCAGGGCTTACTAGCTCCTGTTGAGTCCCATTGCCGAGAAAAGTTGGGACCCTCCAGAATGTGCTGAGTCTCTCCCCAGAGACCCTACACTAAACACATGCCCTCTTCTCACCTGTATCCTCGGGCGGCCTACTCTATACTTTCAGGGCATCCACAATAATGGCGTCTGACACAACTTCTTTTTTGGGTCTGATTCTCTGTTTTTTGTCTTGTCTTGTTTCTTTTTAGATGTGGAGCTGGTGGTTAGAAATAACACAGCACTCTTCGATTCTGATAGCACTGCCTGCCTATTCCCTCCCCTGTTCGCCTTGTCTCGTCCTGTCCAGCCTTTGTTTCCCCCTCAGATCACTGCGGTGCAGCACTGCCCTCCCTGGCACATAATAGGGAAATCTAATAAAGAATGTCAACTTAGCTTCCAGAGAGGGCCGGTGATGGTCACGCACACGCACTAAATATGAAAATATTTGGCTGCAAGACTAAAATATGCCTCAATCTCATAAAAAGTTGACACCCCCCTTTGTGGTGTTAAACGATGAGAAAAAATGCAGACAAAAAAAAAAAAAAAAAAAAAAAAAAAAAAAAAAAAAAAAAAGATAGAGCTACGAGCGGCAGGAAGGAAGACTCTGTCAGATGTTCATCATGCAAAGCGACGTGCTGCAGGCCGGCTGCTTTGCATGCTGCACAGTTGAACATTTGAGTAGCAGAGAGGGTGTGAGGACGCTCGCAGTAATTACTGAGTAGGAAATTGGACGTTAAATGTTTGAATAATCACGTATCTGAGGGGGAGTCATGGACGGAGCCGACGGTAGTGAAGCAAATTAAAACAAGTGACTCCAATTAGTGTTTATGGAGAGCAGCTGCTGAAGTGCACATGGTGGTGAGTGAAACTATGAAGCTCATGTTCAGCTTCCAGCTCTGATGTCTGTTTAACCAGCCGCTGCGTCAGTCTTTTATTTAATCATGACGACAGATTGACAGTTTCAAATGCTCATGTTGTGTTTGGTGGAGATGTCAGGATTCTGGGTCGACATCTGAGGAACTTCTCCGTCTTCGTGAGGGGTTTTCTGATGTCGTAACATCTCGATAAGTCGCCTCTTTGGATTTACACGAAAACAAGGTCAGTGTTTGCTCTCAGTCGTGTACAAACCCCCGTTATCCGACTGTTTATTTACGAATCAATTCATCTGAGATCCAGCCAGCAGTCATGTTCTGGATAAGCTTTCCTTTCAAAACATTTGGATTTAATTATCACGGGGATATGATATCCAAACAATCTGCTTTCTTCCATTAATAACATGATTGCAGCATGGCAGGGGGAGCTCAGAAAGCGGCGTTTTCATATGTTCATGGATTTTCAGACTTTGTTTTCTTACTATTATGGGCATGAAACGAAAGCCAATTTAGAGTAATGATACAGTTTATGTTTGGGAGTCTAAAGAGATCTGTGTGAGGAAGTGTCCGAGCTCCACAGCCTGCAGTGTCCGAGCTCCACAGCCTGCAGTGTCCAAGCTCCACAGCATGCAGTGTCCAAGCTCCACAGCCTGCAGTGTCCAAGCTCCACAGCCTGCAGTGTCCGAGCTCCACAGCCTGCAGTGTCCAAGCTCCACAGCATGCAGTGTCCAAGCTCCACAGCCTGCAGTGTCCAAGCTCCACAGCCTGCAGTGTCCAAGCTCCACAGCCTGCAGTGTCCAAGCTCCACAGCCTGCAGTGTCCAAGCTCCACAGCCTGCAGTGTCCAAGCTCCACAGCCTGCAGTGTCCAAGCTCCACAGCCTGCAGTGTCCAAGCTCCACAGCCTGCAGTGTCCGAGCTCCACGGCATGCAGTGTCCTAACTCCACGGCGTGCAGTGCCCGAGCTCCACAGCGTGCAGTGTCCTCAGCAAACATCCCGTCTTTGTGCATGTTGGAGCAGACGACACGAGGAAAAGGAAAGCAGCCACAGCTTTGGTGATAACAGAAACAGTTGACATTGAGGAAACATACACAGAGTGTCACTTTACAGATAAACCACCACAGGACGTGATGCTCTATTTTTAGATATTAAACATGGTGTCAAGTGTTCCTCCTCCAGATTAGAGCGCTGGATCGCAGGGCTGCAGTGGTGGGAGGATTGTTCACTTTGGCACCTCGGTGGGATTCTTGTTTGGGTCTCTAAATGAGTGTGAAGATTATTTTAGTCACATTTTATGCCTTTAATTATTTATACAAGCGTAGTTTTTGTCAACAAATAGCTGAAACCAATTGAGAGATTCATTTTGTGTCATATATCTGATGACGTTTGAATGTTATGAGATTTCTGAGGTTACAGCTGTTGCCTCATAGTCGTTTAATTGGCTGCAGGTGGTTTTATTAGACGTTTACCGAGGATTGTGGGTAATAAAATTGCCTATTTTTCGGTCAATAGAAACGTAGCTCCTAAACTTACATCATTTTTGCTAAAATAGCATCAAGAACATCCAGTGCCATTTGATGAGATCCAATCAGAGGCAAATTGATAATTGAATCCCAAGTCTTTTATTGTAATTTGTCCTGTGTAGTCCATACATCCCTCCATTTTCTTCCGCTTAGCCGAGGTCAGGTTGCGGTGGCAGCAGGCGAAGTAAGTCAACCCATTTGGGTTTGAGGCATTTCAAGGCCGGAAAATATAATCCCTCCAGCGAGCTCTTGGTCTACCCTATGGTCTCCTTCCAGTTGGGCGTGCCCGGATAAACCTCCAAAGAGAGGCGTCCAGGAGGCACTTATCAGATGCCCCAACCACCTCAATTGGCTCCTTTCGATGCGAAGGAGTAGCGGCTCTACCCCGAGCTCCCCCCGAATGTCTGAGCTCCTCACCCTATCTCTAAGGCTGAGCCCAGACACCCTCCAGAGGAAACTTATTTCAGCCAGTTGTATCCGCGATCTCATTCTTTCGGTCACTACCCAAAGCTCATGAGCACAGGTGAGCGTTGGAACGAAGGTCCACCGGTGAATTGAAAGCTTTGCTCTGTGTAGTTGCATCTCTAACCAGTAATCATTTTCTGATTGTTGAATCCGTTCTACATAATCCAAGCAGCTACCTCTGGAGGTGAAAAATGAAGCCAAAGCGGAAGTGCAAAAACATTTATGAGCGTGTTTCTTGAGAAATTCAAAAAAGTCTGTTTTTACAGCAGACATTAACATGTTTACAGCCTGGTTCAAAAAACCAAACAGGTCTGATTAGCTCATGTCTCGATGGGCTCACACTGTACGGGGGGGGGGGGGATGTTTTGATGCTTAAAGCCTGCCTCGGCTGCAGCTCTCAGCCTGTTACTTTGTTGACTGAAAGTTAGGCTGAGTGTCAGAGGATGAGTGGACGCCATTATAAACATGCACAAACAATTCACCTCAAAAAACCCACAAATATTTATAAAGCAACCCGATATCTCTGAGCAGAGTGATTAGAGGTTGTTTTATATCGGAGGAAAGGTTTCTGGATGTGTTTAGCTCCTCCGCTCCTCCTCGTGTTGTGGCCTCCTGCAGATAAAAACAGGCAGCAGTCACAGTGTCGAGTTTCACCAGGAGGCACTTCAGACAACAAATCACTGAAACGGGCTACGTCTAGCGTCAGTTGTTCGGGATTAGTTTGAGTGCTGTGCTCGTGTTTCAAAGAGCTGCTTCTGATCATCTCTATCTGTTGGACGACCTGCCATTAAAGCCTGAAACTCTATAGTCACATCATGGTCACCTTAACCTGCGTCTAATGGCGTCTTGTTTATTTTGCTATGATTCTTGTATTGGTGACTCACATTAAAGGTTGGACTTTGACCTGTTGCTGCTCTATAGTTAAAGCTCACAGCGAGTCCCGTTATCTCGGTGTGATAGCTCGCTCTGTGGTTTCCCTCAGACACACTCGTCTTGACTTCACACTCACACGTGGTGATGTTTCCTCTCGGTTTCTGCGCATTAGTCCGCAGTGGGAAGTTTTCAGTAGTTACTCTATCAGCTTGCTGTTTCTTTACAATTAGAGCAATCCAGATAGAAATGTGACATTAAAGATGGAGTCAGCAGCTTTTCCCTTAAAAAAAATCAAATACAGACTTATTCTAAAGTAAAGCTGCTCCATCGTCCCTTCTGGGCCTCCGTACATGTGTGCTGGTGACTGTGTCTGCAGAGACCCTGTCCTCTGACTGGATTTTACTGTTCTGGTTTGTTTTGGTTGACTCGGGACGTTTCTGGGCGGAGTTGGTGTGTTTCCTACAGCCAATGACAGCGCAGCAGGTGAGTTTAGGAGTGGATACATTTCAGCGATTGGACGCCATTCAAACCAGCGAATATGACGGACGTGGACGTAGCAGCAAAGAAGAGAAAATATAATCACAGTGAGGAGAAACATCAAGCGGATAAAGCTCGTTCTAAAACGAGGGTGAACCTTGTGTTGGCTTTTACCCGTGGACGTGGAGTTGGTCTGCTTCCTGTTGGACAGGCAGGTGACAAACACCGGCGGTTAGCTTGTGCTAGCGTGCGTTAGCTTGCAGTGTAGGTACAAGCAGTGAACGTACACACTACGTCCTGCAGTGAGGGCCGATTCTGCGGGTGATGAGCCCAGGAGGAGGGGCCACGTTTGAATGTTGTGAACATTTCTACGGACTCAACCTTTAAGTAATGGTATAACTATTCAAACGGTCATCATTGTTGTGATGTCAAGACAATGACGATGATGAAAATAATATTCTGTTCTATTCATTTGACATTTTTCCAAAGAATTGATCAGCTGAAATGATGTTGATGCTGGAAATGTGATGTCGAGATAGAAGACGAACACACTGATTCACAGAACTGGTCAAAGAAATGAATCTCTACCTCGACCCCAATTTTAGAAAATCTTCTGAGTGAACAAAAATCACCTGTTGTGATTCAAAAACTGTAAAACAAATGTTTAAATTCTCCGTGCAGCTACGGATGAAAACATTCAACAGTTGTGCGATCTTACTGAAACATGTTTGAACTGAATCGGTCCAGCAGTTTGTACTCGTTAGTTAACAGTTATTTATGGAATTGCATGTACTGATTTATGGAGATGTCTGATCCGATTTTAAACTCACGAGGACAGAAAAGAAAAGCATGCGATGCAACCTGGGCGCTCTGAAGTGCTAATCGTTGGCAATATGAGCGTGAGGGTGTAAACTGAGGTAACGTGTGGCTTTGGCGTGTTTCGCGCCCGTTCCTTCACCTCTCATTGACACTTCCTGCAGCTCAATGCCACCCACACTCTCTGCACGCTCCTGCTCTGCGCATGAATTAGCTCTTCTGACCACATGTGTTTCATTAAAGTTCAAGTCCACCGAGTTGGCGAGCACATCCAACTTGAGTTCTGCTGCTGAAACAGCCTATGGCTTTTCCATGATGTCTAATTACATAGTAAGACACGAGTAATTGCAATAATAAGTAATGTGTTTAGATTGTGCAGAAGTCGGCCCAGATGTCAAACAGCTGTTTTGATCCTGTTTTTGTTACTTTACATGGTATCGTGAGCGCTGCTGTCAGGTCAGTTCATATCTGTATGTAAATTTCAGCCTGTGAGAGTAGAAGCTTCTCTCTCTTTGACCTCCTGCACATGTTGTAAATTCAAAGTGAAAGAAATGACATTGTCCCATGTAAAGCAGGGAGTGTTTCTGACATGTCGGTAGCATGGAGTCACACAGAAGCATTATTGTGCCGTATGTTATCTACCAGGCCGTTAAACAGAGATGATCTGAGTCAGCGTGCTACCAGTGAACTTTACTTTACAGGCTGTGTGTATGAAGCAGCTCACGGAGCGTATGGATGAAGATGCCATCCGTCCAGTCATGTAAAAACATCAGAAGGAAGAGAATGATTCCCATGATCCACCAGAGTGAGGAGAGTGAGGTGTAGACGAACAGAGAGCGGCAGAGTTATGATATCAAACTGGAGATAATCCTCAGAGAGCAACATCTGACCTGAGCTCACTTTGAGTCACCTCACAGGTACAACGCCAGCCTTATAAAAGCTAATCCTTCTTAATGATGTGTTTGTTGCCACCTCCCTTTGATCTGTGATAGAATAGAGAGTTTTGATTCAACTTCACCCTGACCTCATTGGTTATGATAGCGAATAAACCAAAACAACTAAAGACAAACTCTTAAGTTGCTGATTCCACAGAGTCTGTGCGTAGAGCGTTCTGTCTCAGTCCTACAGTGTGCGTCCTTCCCCACAGGGTCTCAATGCCTCTGTTTCCACAGCGAGCGCCGCGGTCCTCACAACGCTCTGCTACCTTTTTAAATACGCTTCAAGTCTATTTCTGACGGAGCTCGCTGCAGGTACGAGTCAAACTGGACAGAATGGAACGACCTTAACAGGAAGTCAGACAAGGAGAGGCACAGAGCGTCCGGTCAATTTCAAAATAAAACACAACATACAGACTCCTGATTGTATTTTTCATCATGACGTCAAAACAGGCAGCGAATGAACAACAAATCATCCTCAGAAAGGCAAAGCAACATGTTGTTTATACGTTTTTGTTTTTATTCCCGCGTGATCTTGTAGTTCTCCTGTGATGTGTGTACTGCGGTTCATGGCTGCACTCACGTTCCAGAAACGGATCCAGTGGGGCAGGGAGCCCGCGCTCTCAGACGGAGCAAAACCGTAAAGTGCTCACGGAACACAGCGCGCACAGACTATGTTGAAATAGGCAGTTAGGTGTGAAAACGCCCTTTAATTTACATATGCAAAATGAATCAAGGCTCTACTTGTTCTATCCTTTTCTTTTCTATCAATTTGGGTTAAAGCTTCAGAGGTACCCAGGATGACCCGCAGCCTTCAGGTGCCTCAGATTGTCCCTGACCTTTAGTCCTAGACGTCGGGTTGTGACTACTGAATAAAAATGAAGCATCAAAAAGGCCTGGAGATAAAAGTTAAAGACATATCTGGCAGGTTAAGCAACACCTTTGCAAGCTTTAATGAGTTTATTCTGCTGCTGTGCACAGGAAGGTTTTAAGATGTCATTATGAATTCTTGAAGCGGATTCTGTCGGATACTTTGGTGGGTTTGTGACGCGGCTTAAAGGGATTGAGTTCATGAGACGTAATCCACGATCAGGCCGGGATGCTTTCTTGTATGCTAACCTTTCATCGAGAGCTCCCCTGACCTTCAAATTCATACTGTACATGCTGTAAGTATGTGAGGCACACGACAGGATCTCGTTTAGTTTGGGAAATAAACGAGGAGAGGCGGCAGAGTTGATATTAAAAGATCAATCCAGTCGGCTACATTCTCTCTCTCATCAGTCATGTTAACTCAGAACAGACACGTTTGGTTGAAAGACTTCATAAGTTTGTGAATAAATCAAAGAGTCGTTTTGTTATCGATATCCAGACACGGATCATCACAAGCTGTAAAATATGAAGCAGACACAGTGAAATGAAGAGCTGGCTCAGGGGGACGGGAAAATGGTTTCTAAAGATGGATCTGTCAGCAGTTCATGTGGTTAGTACTCTTCAGGAAATTATTCCAACTATCTGGAGTATGTCAGAGATGTGAGTTTAAAATGAAACCTTTTGAATTCAGCACGGGCAGCTCTTTCCAAGACTTCAAGTTGTAAAACGTCAGGACTTTTCATGATGTCATTCCTTCAGTTTGACACAAATGAAGTCCTGTAGGGAAACTTCACTCAGATTTAAGTCGAGTCAGGTCTCGATTAGAAAGACGAGTCGACCTCTCACTCTGAGTATTTCAGTTTTGGTCTAAATTAAACTGCTACATCAGCCTGAGTTTCTTTAAATCAAAAGCTACACCATCCGTCAGCATGATGACGCCGTTTTCTGCTACTTAAGTCAATGATTGTGTTTCCACAGCAAGCGCCGCGGTCCGTCTCTGTAGCGTGCCATTAACGCCACTACGCTATGCTCTAGTTCAAATACGCTGCAAGTCTTTTTTCGATGGCGTAAGCTGCAAGCACGCGTCAAACTGGACAGAATAGATCGAGCCGGACAGGAAGTCAGACAAGAAAAAGCACAGAGCGTCCGGTCAATTTCAAAATAAAACACAACATACAGACTCCTGATCGTATAATCCATATAATCCATTCTCCGTGCACAGTAAAGGCTGAGACAGAATTTCCAGCATAGAGACCGCCATCGATGAGACTCTAAAGCCTCCTGCAGGAACAGACGAGTGACGTCACTCAGGCTTCATCTCGTAATATTTAGTCTATGAGTATGACTCGAATGCTTCCACAGAATTTCACTCGTTTCTTGAGAGGAAATACCGAGACTGTTAATAATGAAATCTATACTTACTGTAGTCTTCACATACCTTTTATATCTCTCTGATCAAACAATAAAATGTGTCTCTTTGCAGTGAAGCGGGCTCACAGAGCGGCTGCTTTAACAGTGACTAAAAGCATATTTGGCATGACGATTAAATGACCATGACGTTGCTGCTTATATCTTAACATAGGAGCAGATCAACAGGACGATATCGCCTCTCTAATGCACTTGTTCTTTTTACTGTGAGTGTTTAAAATGTGCCGACCATCTGGATTCACTGATGACTGTCACAGCTAACACATGTTAACAGTAGGACAGTGTTTACAGACCTGCTTTTAATTGGATATTAAGTTAACCTGGGTTTAGACTCTAATCAGATTCCTATGAAAAGACAGTGACAGGTTGTTTTTTAGTGTTCGTCTCTGACTTGGCGTTGAGCGCTCAGCGGGCCTGATTACTCTCTGAAACCTCGACTGAAGAATTTTATGATCTCACACATCAGGCAGATGTTCTCAATCAATATCTGTAGATGTGAGAGCCCATTAGTTTGCTAATTACATTTGCATAAACATTTCCTCATTTCATATTTACTACGCCGAGTTTACACACGGTGGCCCTTGAGTGCTTACATGTGTTTGGCGTAAATACTAACAATGTGCACACACACACACACACACACACACACACACACACACACACACACACACACACACACACACACACACACACACAACCACGTACTGTATGTGTGGCCACACACACAAACAAAATCTCCGGCGTGTCCTGCTCTAAACAGCTCACATTCTCCACCAGTGAACAAACATTGATCTGTTTCTGTTGAAGCAGCAGTGTGTGCGCTGTTTGTTTGGTGGACACACCGCCATGATGTAAACAAGCTATTGAACCGTGTTTATAAAAGGTACGATTAGGACATGATGAGAGGATTCTAGTCCTGTGCAGCCTGACAGTAAAAGACCTCACACCTCTGAGGGCTGACGGACGCCATATTGGAGGTTCAATAAAGACAAACGGCCAACTGACGATTTAACATCATCACCACCAGAAGTACGCTGACTCTGAGGAAGACGCCGTGCATCAAAACGTTAGTCCTTTGCACTAGAGCCTGACCGATTAAGCTGACGATATTAGCATATCCAGTGACTATCGGTATCGGCTTTTTTATCAAAGATATGCGCCGATATTACGAGATCTATTCACCAGTCAAACAGTATTTCATCTGAGTTTCATTGTATTACACCAGCTGTGTTCTTTCACCAGCAGAGGGCGCTATATGGATTACAACAAGCATCATCACTCTGCAGAGCGGTGATGCACGTACATGCTCAGTTACTTTCCAGTCAAGTGACCATCTTGTCTTCATTATAAATCTTTTCCACACGTGATTGATAACTGAGGGATCAACATAATAAATGTGTTTATGAATCTGTCTCTACAGATCGAAGATAGATCAGGAAAGAAATCGCCCGACACGTCAGTATCAGATTTTTTTTCTCCCCAATATCGCTTGATGTAGTCTTATCTATTCTACATGCTCTTCTTGCATCATTATTTCATACATGCAGTAAAAAAAAAGAACAAGTTAAAATGTCTTTAATAACTTTCTGAACATAAAATCAAAAACGTTCATTCTCCTGGCTTCGTTTGAAATCTTTCATTCTGCTGACAGTATAACAGGCGTTAGCAGGAAAGGCGCAGGTGTAGTTTATAACAAGAATTAAAGATGGCTGCGTTCCTCTCAGGTGTGTCGATTCCAGGACCCTATTTGCATACTGTTTCATTATCATGTCTCCATGGGATAGTTACATTTAAAGAGCCAGTTTGCATGTTATTAGTTACACCTGCTGTGACAAGTGGAAATGCCTGCTGCATATCTTGAAGTCTTTGTGAAAGGATAATTCATACAGTGTGTGCAGCTCTACTTGCTAAACTGATGCAGCTTGAGGAGTTGGGGATTAAAACCGCAGACCTAACAAGTAAATAAAATGAAGTTTTCATGTGACTGGTTGTAGAAAGTGGAGCTCAGACTTGTTGGACGGTCTGTCAGTCTAATAAAGATCACAGAGAGACAGATTATTAGTCTGATCTCCAAAAGGCTCCAACAGCACAAACACGGCCCAGAGGTTAAAGGTCAGGGACTGAATTAGTGGACACTGGAGGAACTGCATCTGTAAAGTTGGACATTTTAACATGGGGCTCTATGGGGACTGACTCACTGCAGGAGACAGACTCTAGTGGACACTGGAGGAACTGCAGCTGTAAAGTTAGACATTTTAACATGGGGCTCTATGAGGACTGACTCACTGCAGGAGACAGACTCTAGTGGACACTGGAGGAACTGCAGCTGTAAAGTTGGACATTTTAACATGGGGCTCTATGAGGACTGACTCACTGCAGGAGACAGACTCTAGTGGACACTGGAGGAACTGCAGCTGTAAAGTTAGACATTTTAACATGGAGCTCTATGAGGACTGACTCACTGCAGGAGACAGACTCTAGTGGACACTGGAGGAACTGCAGCTGTAAAGTTGGACATTTTAACATGGAGCTCTATGGGGACTGACTCACTGCAGGAGACAGACTCTAGTGGACACTGGAGGAACTGCAGCTGTAAAGTTAGACATTTTAACATGGAGCTCTATGAGGACTGACTCACTGCAGGAGACAGACTCTAGTGGACACTGGAGGAACTGCAGCTGAAATAAAAGATCTCAAATATAAAACATGCAGTAAAAAGTTTCAGAGCAGTGTGATGTCATACAGCGGCTGTTGTCAACAGACTGTTGTCACAGAGACAGGACGGACGTGCAGCACTTTTCTTCTCTTTGCACAAACACTTCATGCAAAAACTCCCGAGCTCACAGCCAGCACTTTCCCGCCCGGAAAAACACGCTAGGTGGACACGGGGCCTTATACACCTGGATTTTACGTTATTTATTTTTCTTCTACAACCAGCTAGCTACTAAAACATGAAACAAAAGGAAAGAGATGCAATTATAGCCGATTCTGAATTATGGAACCTTTGCAGGTAACACATGGTTACTGCACATTACAAAGAAATGTGAAGATTCCTCTGGCCTTTCTTACCTCACTCGGTTGTCTGGTTGTTATGGTTACATGTCATTTGTGCTCAGACAGTTCTCCGGTTGACCTCTAAGATGACAGGACACGTGGCTCGCAGGCGATTTGTGACATAAATGATGTTCCTAACGTTGTTCTCGCGCTCTTTGCACAGAAGTTTGGTATGTGTCTGATAGAAGTCTGGTTTCACTTGTGTGTAATGTTCATTTTTATATGCGTACAGCTTCATCATCTATCATCCTACACATACCTGCAGAGAGGTCACAACATATCAAGCCGTCTTCTGCTTTGTATTATTTGGGTTTTAATATGACAACAGTGCACGGATCGACGTCTCTGCAGGCTTCTGTTAAATCCGTTTAGAGTAAAGACGGTGAATTTAATCAACTCCAGGCTGTGGAAGGTTGTAAATTCAGAAAGTATGTATAGTTTACTGCTCTTTCATACCTGACTAAATCTTATGGATACATAATGAGCGTTTAACGTCGGCACTTTGTCTGCATTAGTGCCCTTTCAGTCAGTGAAAGTGATCGATTCATGTGTTCTGTGTCTCCCTCCCTGTGAGCCCCGTCACCCCGGGCAGAGGTTTAGGAAGCTGCCCCCCCGCCCTCCGTGTGCTCCCCGCTCGGATTAAAGCCTGTTTTGGCAACATATGAGCTCATGGGTAATTGGCTGAGGTGATGTTTCCTGTTGAATGCTACCTGGATCCTTTGTGGTCGCCTTCACGCTTGGTCTCTTCCTGCCACTAAGGCTGGTAATTGAGCAGCACTTCAGTGACATCGGCCGTGACCCGAGACGAGGAAGTTAGATGTTTCCTCGGAGTGTCATTGGAGAGAATGACGGAGGGATTGTTTTTACCTCACAGGCATGGTGCACCTTATGTTAGAAGCTGTGATCACTTCAGTTTAAAGACTAAAGACCTCGTTCAGACTGCAAAAACAAATCTGTAATTTTAATCTCTTCTTCGGTTTATTTTCCCTTACCCTGAAAATAACTCTGAGCAGATAAAACTTATACAGCTAACTGAGAAAAAGGAGCTGTCTAGATAAAAAAAAGCATTTATAGTACCTATCTACAGAGGAGAAGAAGATTTACTGTATTAATCCCATGAGGTGAGGAACTTACTTTTACACTCTGTTGTTGATCATGCTACACACACACAGGCTGAAATACACACACATGCACAAACAGGATCCTGTAGACATGCAATAAAAGGAGGGATGTCAGAGTGAGGGGGCTGCACATGAAAGTGCACCCGAGCAGTTGGGGGTTCAGTGCCTTGCTCAAGTGCACTTTGACACTGCTCAGGAAGTGACCTGGCACCTCTCCAGCTACCAGACCCTTTTCCAGACTTCGCACCGGGACTTCAACCGACGACCCAACCCTCGTCCCTACAGACTCAGATATTGCCTCCCCAGTTACGTAAAGTTGAAGACCAATTTTAACACCAGACACAACTAATTTACTACTAAACGGTCTCCCAACACACATTCATCTTAATATCAGTTTAAAAGTACAATTACAATAAATGAAGATGTACTGCAAAGGTTGAGAACTGCAAAGTCTAATCACTCACACAACACAAAGCACACAGCCAGTTTTAAATATCTAAAGGTAGGTACACACCGGGCCGGGCTTGTCAGCGCTGTCAGATAGAGTCGTTGGTTATAAATGGTGCAGTGTGAACAGCAGTGTCTGTACTGGGAGGGGTTTGTCCTGACAGCAACCAGGCTCAGACCGGTATTTGAAATTAGAAGATTTTGGATTTATATGGTGCCTTACTAATATGGTGTGTTTACTATAATCTGACTGCAACTGGAGGGAAAGATACATCAAGGGGGCACACATAGGTCACATGTGGCGGGCCTGGCCCCCCTAACTGGCCCCCCACCCATAGGGCCACATTTGTACAAATACATCTTTTACATATTGAATACGAGGGAACTGCTTTTATTGAATTCTGTAACTCTCTGAGACCTAATCCATGCATTTATCACATCAAGACTCGGTTGCTTCAACAGCATCCTTTACAAGTCCTTTAAAAGTCCTCAATAAACTCCAATACATCCAGAACTCTGCTGCACGCCTTCTCACCCACACCTGATCCTGTGAGCATATCATCCCTGTCCTGCAAAATCTCCACTAGCTCCCTGTCTCGTACCGTATCCAATTCAAAATCCTGCTCCTGACACATAAAGCCCTCAACCACCAGGCCCCCTCCTCTACCGTCACACTCCTTTCTATGGCCTCCGTTCTTCCAACACCAACCTTTTGTCTCCCCCACATAGAACCAAGCAGCGAACCTTTTGGGGGGACAGAGCCTTCTCCATAGCTGCCCCCTCCCTCTGGAAGTCACTCCCCACACATATTCAACACTGCACTGACCCATCCACATTCAAATCATTACTCAAGACTCTGATTATTAGATGGAGTAGGAATACTGCGATGACTGCATCCATCTGACGCACATGAGAAACCAACAGAACCGGAGCAGAACTCCCCTCGGGTTAAAGTACCAGAGTAAGATTGTTCTGTTGTAACGGGAGACTTGTGATGCTTGGGTACACGATGTGCCTGTAATAACAGAGTGAGTGGGAAGAGGTCGTTGGTTCTGCGGCGGTCTGATTCCTCCTCAGTGTGACTTTAAGCAGCCTGCATACATAGATCAGAATAACAGGGCTGAAAAAGAGCAAAGTAAAGCTGGAACGAGCACTGGTGTGGATGAGTGGACGCCGACGAGGCCGTGAAGTCTTTTCCACAGGCCGTGTTGTTTGTGTCGTGAAACAGATGTTTCTCTGAATCCGTCACTCGGGGGAGAAAGACGTGTTATTCCAAGAAAACAACATTCCTGTTCAAACAGATTCTGTGTCACACTCTTGTGTCTCTGGAGTTCTGAAGAGTTATTTACGTTTCTCTCTTTAGGTTACAGAAGATGCTCCTGCTGCATAAAGAGTCCAAAGAGTTCTTTGAGGGTTGGTGTTGTTGTTGGCGGGCTCGATAATAATACTCACTGCTGTCATTAAAGTAGCCGAGAGGAACGGCATGACTTCATGTCACCGACATTTCCTTGGAAAGAGCTTGTAGTCATCTTATCACATGGGAAAGAATTATGTTTATGGGATGTTTTAGAGCACGCAGGCGAGCTGCGTTTCTTCACAAACTAAAGAGTCATTCTGGTTAAGCTCCGCCCTCTTTATTAATATGACGTGATGAGTACTTTTTGTTGAGTACTTAAATTACCTCAAATATTTCCAACACTTTCCACAGCCAGAGAAATCTGTAATTGTGTAGCTGTAACAGGACGTATCTTGCTGTGCCATGACAGACACGACAGGTTTATCGTTGCCGTGGAAACACCGGATGTTACGTCAAAGACCGCTGCATTAGGAAGCGTGAGCTGCTACTGAAAGCTGCCGTACTGTTGCTGTATGTGCTGCTGTGATGAAATGTAGATACATTAGCTTGTCGGTAAACATATTCTCTTCTTCGGGTCGGTTTCACCCGGTCGTCTTGACTACGGTCAACTCAGAGGTCGTTTTCATCGGGGATGGGGGAGGAGTAGCAGAGAGAATCACTCCCATGATTCCCCGCCAATCTGGATGTCATCTTTTGTTATTGTTTGGGTTAAGAGCCCCCTGGTGGCAGAATTTATATACTGTGCGTTTAAACCCACTAGACTTCACCGACAAAATCATATTCCTCACAGAACACAGGAGGCCGAGTGCTGCCTTTATCGTTCAGTTAAAAATAAAAAAATAAAGGTTAAGGGGGCACATGTAGCCTACTGGTTAGTCTGTGCGCCCCCATGTACAGAGGCTACAGTCCTGGAAAGCTGGCGACCCGGGTTTGAACCTGACCTGTGGCTCCTTTCCCGCATGTCATTCTCCCTAACACATTTTTAGACACTCAAAAACAACAATCTTGGCCTCAGTGACACGTCCAGAACTTCTACTGAACTTTATTTGATCAGGTTCATTTGAGCCCAAGAAAAATATCATAGCTGTTACAGCCCGTTTCACCGCTGCAGGCCGAAGCAATCTACATGACAAGTTCAAAACGTAGTCTGTATTATTCATTTAGACCTCAAAATATGTATAAAAGGCCCCATGTTTAATTTAAAAGTAATGAAAGACGATATATTATTTTTTTGTGGCGTTTTCATCAGAAACCGTCAGAAGACAAACACTCCATCTTAATTCTTCTCGCTCTCTTGGCTTATTGAAAGATTTATATCTGCCGTGACCTCGTGCTCCGTCTCCTGAGAAACATAAAGAACATGCATGCTGAGAGTGTGTGACTCTTTACTCTGCATGTTTTTCTGTTTGCTTGGGTAAGATAGTGAACTCAGACGGCTCATAAAGTCCTTAAGCAATTAAGTTCACGCCTCTACAAACAAGCAGGACTGTAGCAGGACCCTCCTCTGTTTCCTCTCCTCTAATTCTCTGAAATCGCTCTGCACACAGACTTCAAACATGAGCTCCACATGGTTGTGTAATAAGCTCAGACTTTTGGCTCTAAGGTGCAGAAATCAAGTCGTCTTCCATTAAGGGGAACGTGGCTGTTTCCCCCGTCGTGCCCTCTCTGAGATCTCACTGTGTTTGGCAGAGCTGTTGGCGCTCTGCTGGATCCACGTTAACTGTGTGAACATTCTTGTCGTGCTGTTCGGGTGTATTTATTGGCCGCTTGATTACATGCCTGTTTACTTGGCAGTTTGTTGCCCCGATAGAGAGAGAGAAAAGAAGGCCTGCAAACATCGTGATCGACGGGGATGGAAGAAGCTTTCAGAGGGTTGTGCTTTGAACTGACGAGCTGTCAGTCACAGAAAACCTAAAACATGGAGGCTGTTTTCAAATCCTCCTGCAATGTGTCTGATGGTGAACTATGATCATGGTGAATGGACTGTGTATATTTATTTTCTAGTCTTCTGACTACTCAAAGAGCTTTTACGCTGCAGGTCACACCTCCACATTCACACACTGATGGTAGAGGCTGCTGAGTAAAGAGTCCATCAGTATTAACTCATCCATTCATACACATTCACACACTGATGGTAGAGGCTGCTGAGTAAAGAGTCCATCAGTATTAACTCATCCATTCATACACATTCACACACTGATGGTAGAGGCTGCTGAGTAAAGAGTCCATCAGTATTAACTCATCCATTCATACACATTCACACACTGATGGTAGAGGCTGCTGAGTAAAGAGTCCATCAGTATTAACTCATCCATTCATACACATTCACACACTGATGGTAGAGGCTGCTGAGTAAAGAGACCATCAGTATTAACTCATCCATTCATACACATTCACTCACTGATGGTAGAGACTGCTGAGTAAAGAGTCCATCAGTATTAACTCATCCATTCATACACATTCACACACTGATGGTAGAGGCTGCTGAGTAAAGAGACCATCAGTATTAACTCATCCATTCATACACATTCACACCCTGATGGTAGAGGCTGCTGAGTAAAGAGACCATCAGTATTAACTCATCCATTCATACACATTCACACACTGATGGTAGAGGCTGCTGAGTAAAGAGTCCATCAGTATTAACTCATCCATTCATACACATTCACACACTGATGGTAGAGGCTGCTGAGTAAAGAGACCATCAGTATTAACTCATCCATTCATACACATTCACTCACTGATGGTAGAGACTGCTGAGTAAAGAGTCCATCAGTATTAACTCATCCATTCATACACATTCACACACTGATGGTAGAGGCTGCTGAGTAAAGAGACCATCAGTATTAACTCATCCATTCATACACATTCACTCACTGATGGTAGAGGCTGCTGAGTAAAGAGTCCATCAGTATTAACTCATCCATTCATACACATTCACACACTGATGGTAGAGGCTGCTGAGTAAAGAGACCATCAGTATTAACTCATCCATTCATACACATTCACTCACTGATGGTAGAGACTGCTGAGTAAAGAGTCCATCAGTATTAACTCATCCATTCATACACATTCACACACTGATGGTAGAGGCTGCTGAGTAAAGAGACCATCAGTATTAACTCATCCATTCATACACATTCACACCCTGATGGTAGAGGCTGCTGAGTAAAGAGACCATCAGTATTAACTCATCCATTCATACACATTCACACACTGATGGTAGAGGCTGCTGAGTAAAGAGTCCATCAGTATTAACTCATCCATTCATACACATTCACACCCTGATGGTAGAGGCTGCTGAGTAAAGAGACCATCAGTATTAACTCATCCATTCATACACATTCACACACTGATGGTAGAGGCTGCTGAGTAAAGAGTCCATCAGTATTAACTCATCCATTCATACACATTCACTCACTGATGGTAGAGGCTGCTGAGTAAAGAGTCCATCAGTATTAACTCATCCATTCATACACATTCACTCACTGATGGTAGAGGCTGCTGAGTAAAGAGTCCATCAGTATTAACTCATCCATTCATACACATTCACTCACTGATGGTAGAGGCTGCTGAGTAAAGAGTCCATCAGTATTAACTCATCCATTCATACACATTCACTCACTGATGGTAGAGGCTGCTGAGTAAAGAGTCCATCAGTATTAACTCATCCATTCATACACATTCACTCACTGATGGTAGAGGCTGCTGAGTAAAGAGTCCATCAGTATTAACTCATCCATTCATACACATTCACACACTGATGGTAGAGGCTGCTGAGTAAAGAGTCCATCAGTATTAACTCATCCATTCATACACATTCACTCACTGATGGTAGAGGCTGCTGAGTAAAGAGTCCATCAGTATTAACTCATCCATTCATACACATTCACTCACTGATGGTAGAGGCTGCTGAGTAAAGAGACCATCAGTATTAACTCATCCATTCATACACATTCACACACTGATGGTAGAGGCTGCTGAGTAAAGAGTCCATCAGTATTAACTCATCCATTCATACACATTCACACCCTGATGGTAGAGGCTGCTGAGTAAAGAGTCCATCAGTATTAACTCATCCATTCATACACATTCACTCACTGATGGTAGAGACTGCTGAGTAAAGAGTCCATCAGTATTAACTCATCCATTCATACACATTCACTCACTGATGGTAGAGACTGCTGAGTAGAGAGACCATCAGTATTAACTCATCCATTCATACACATTCACACGCCACTGACAGAGCAGCGGGAGCAACTTGGGGTTAAGTGTCTTCCTCAAGGACACATTGGACATGTTGCTGCAGCCTTCCAGCTGAGAGGCAACAGACTCTACCACTGAGCCACAGCCACCCTTCAGTTAAGCTAACAAGCATGTCTTTTACTCTGGGAGGAAGCCAAACAGGCATTTTTCAACATTTCTTGTTACTACGACAACCGCAGATGCATTGGCCGAAAATCACCAGTTAACATGGTCGCTGTGTTTGTTGAGTTTGAAGCACTAAAGTTTCAAACCTTCTTTTTTATTATCCACAAATAAAGTTTAAAAGTCCTGAAGCATCACCAACATCTCTCTTTGTCAGTTTAGGTTTTTATCTGAGGTTATAAAAGTCATTCAAACTGCTTCAACAGACAAAGGTACTCACCACTTCCTGGTTGTTTCCTCAGAAGGGGGCGGAGTCAAAACTGTGAGGGGGGGGGGAGGTCTGTGCACCTTGTTAAGAGCTCCAGGACTAAACCATTAAGATGAAGGGGGGGGGAGGACAGACAGAAAATGCTACTGTGATTAATTTTGTTGCATTTGTCATCGTTTTTGATAAATAATCTTTATATTCCGTTTTTTGTGTGGTGTTGGTTATTCATGAAGTTGTTCCGTATGTTTGTGGCCACACCTGAGCGGCCTCTCCTTCTGATTACCTGCAGCATGTGGAGAATAAAAGGCAGCTAGCAGCTTTAGCTGTAAGTTTAGTGTCGGTTTGTCTTTGATGGAGTTCGTACTGAAGACTACGAATGCTGTGATCATGTTTCACATTTTACCTTCACCCTGTGTCTCTCTGAGGGAAACTATTTGAGCGACCACTTGACCATAAATTGAATGGTTATGAAACTGCTGTGGCCTCTGAAATGTGTGAAGACAGGTGAGGTACAAAAGCAAGCAACAAAGTCCAGTGATGATGCAAACAATGCAGGACTTTCACTCAGGATGCTGGGATTGAAGTCTGATAGAAGTCTTATTTATTCTTACTTATTTTCCTCACCTGACGCTCCTAAACAGGTGAGCAGAATTAAGAACACCTGATCCGTTTACGTCGCTCTCTATGTGACTTCTTTGTTGATATTTGAGACATACTCTAGTTTCAGTCGTTCTTTATTCGGGTACCATTGTTGTATCTATTGTTGTATCTCTGTGAGAGTGAAAACATAAGAAATATCTGAATCTAATTCTTCAGTACACCGACACTAAGAGACGTCAATGTTAAAACATAAAACTGAATTAACTCCTCGATGGTGATGTCAATATAAAGCCCCGCCCACAGAGACGACTGTGCCCCTCAAGGCTTGGTGATTGGTCCTTTCACTGATGTCATTTAATCATATCCATAGATGTGTGTTGGTTCAGCAGCGTTAGCTCCAGCCTCCTGGCTCACATTCGCCTCCTCAGCCTGCCTCAGATCAGCTTTGGAGCTGCCTGAAAAAAGCTTGTCAGCAAGTCATTTGTTGGGGTCCGATGCTCCTCGCCGTCTTTCTTTTCTGGCGTCCTAACTTGTGTGCAGGTCCTGGCAGCACACAGTCCAACAGTGCGGGCCTGATAGTTACATTAAAAACGGACTGAGCACAACGTGAACAGAAAGAAAGTTTTCCTCCTTATGGGCGGCCTCGTTAATAAAACTTAATACTCATCATTACAGCCGAAAATTAGATTGCTCAGGTGTAACTAATAAAGTGATCAATAAGTGAATGTGTGTTCTGTATCTCTGTCACAGGTGGAGGTCACCTGGCTGTGGTTTGAAGCTGGAATGCATCTCATCTTCAGGTGAACAGGTAAGACTCCTGTCAGCTTGTTTTACCGAACAAAGAGTACGCACCACAGTCACACTGACGCCGCACTCAGGACGGGGTTCTGAAATGCTGTAAAAATGTCATCCTGCAGTTATAATATAACATCATAGAGGATCGGACACCTGTAAGATTTAAAGAGCTTCTTCATTTACCTGAAAAGAGAAGAGAATTCATACAGAGTCCTATTTGTCATATAATGATGATGAAGTTTCTGTGTTGTGAAAACTTTGGGTGACATCAGGTTATATGTTTGTTAGCCTTTAAGTCTCTGTGTTAGCAGATTATCATTCTTTATTAGAACTGTAGAAAAAGGTACCAGAGCTGTTAGTATGAACATTTCGTCTCAAGTTTCAAACAGAGAAAAGTCGTGACATTAACTGTCTCAGGATGATGACTTTATGGCTCGTCTGCAGGGATTCAAACATTACTGCTCCTCATGAAAAGTGACCATATACATTTTTCCAGCCCATAAAAGTTCCCTCTCATAATACCCTCATCACTCTGCAGGAGCTGTTTGACTCTCAGTAGCAGACCTGCACGCCTTCTGTGTGTGTGCGTTACCTGCTGCGTGCTGTGTCTTTTGTCTGCACCAGAAAGCGTACGGGGCCGTGACATTTATTACCGCCTGTCACCGAGAAGCTCATCGGGTCTTTTTATTGTCAAACCTCGGCGGCTTCAGGTTTGTTTTTCCAACGGCGGCGTGTGTCAGAAGACCTGCAACATCAAACCGGTGTCACTCAAACATCCCTCTGGTCTGTGTACACCGACTCTGTGTTTGTGTTTGTTCACTTTCCTGGAAAGATGGGACATCTTACGCTCCCTGAAGGAGCACCAAAGTTCCTTCAGAAGCACAGAACAATGTGTTATCTTTACAAAGTGACCTCACAAGAACAGGGAGAGGAAAACATTATAGCCAAGAACTAAAGAACTAAATAGAAACAGAACATAAAGATAGAACAAAACGTTAAGATTTGGAGAGAACATTTGTTTAAAATGATGTGAATGAGGAAGTGCAAAAAAACCCTGCAGTTCCTCTAATGTCCACTAGGAGCTGTCTCCTGCAGTGGGCCAGCTCTCTGCTGGTTTTGTGTCTTTGGTTGGATTTGATTTGTCTGGTTTATGGCACTAATGAGCCGTTCGAGGACTCTGGCCCAATCTTTAATCTGTGATTGACTTTCTATTATTGTATTGATATTTTTCTAAAATAGGCAATTTGAAATCATTAAACTTTTTTATTTGGTTATGGTAGGCATCTCGCGACCCCCCTCACAGTGTCTCACGAGCCCCCAGGGGGTCCCAATACTTTAGGAACAGTAGAGTCTGGGGAAGACTCAGACCTGGACCCCTGAGACATTTGAAAATGTGGTGCGGTATTTTCTTTAACTATTCGAGATATTAAAATCAAAATAGAAAGCTAAACTTTTAAATGTACATGTAAATGTGGGCGTGGCCGTTTTTCCACCAAGGAGTGGATTTCTTGCAAAATAAATGTTTGCAATGGATTCAGAATCCTAAAGAACCCCTAGTTTGACCCCTCACAAGCTACCTAAGGCAGAGGTTAACATTTTCAATTTTTCACCAATAAGGTTCCAGGTACCCCGACTTTGAGCCGCTCTTACGAATTTTCCTACAGGAGTTGGATTTAAATCTTTTTAAGACATCTTTATGAACACATTTGTGAAGAAATTTCTTGGTAAGGAATTTATTCCCAGCTTGGCCAAATATCTGATCAAATTCCCTTACTAAGGGTCAAAGGGTCAACACAGGAGTCCAACAGAGGTCACACTTCCAGCTCCATCCTGTGAGAGTCTTTCGAATAACTGAAAAATCGTACAAAATGGTGGAGCGTGTCATGAGATCACAGCGTGTATGGATCTCAGAGGGGATTATGATCTGAACATATCTCTGCGTTCTTTAATTCCTCTGCTCGGGGTGAAGCGGCTGACATGTGATGGAGGGAGGACTCTGCTGTCAGGGATTCAACGTTTAATGTCAGCATGCTCGGAGGGAGGGATGGAGCGATGGGAGGAAAGGATCAGAGCAGTGAGTGAGAGCTCGATGCTGGGTTTAGTTTGTGTGATTTAGGAATCTTTATCACTTTCTCTACTGCTGATAATGTGTCTTTAAAGCTCCTTATATGGAAGCTGCTGCTTGTACATGCAGAATAAAGTCCATACATTAGAAACATTCTTATATATCAACTTCATTTGTGCCGTAAAGGTATCGGGTAATCCTGATGAAGCGAGATATCAGATGCCTTGGGCTTCTTTTTTGTTGCTGTGGTATCAAAGCAAAAGAATCGATATTGTTTGATTTTTACTAGAATCATATGTGACAGCCCTAATTCATAGCTAAGTCAAACTATTGCATTATTTAAAGGAAGAATCTGTGACTTTTTGATCCAGTAGATGTCGCCCTTGAGCACCAGTATTAAATCAAAACAAACTGGTTTGGCGACACCTCCTCCATCCTGAAGCCTCCGCTCTCCTCCAGAGACACACCTCCTCCCGTTACGTTTGTATGAAGGAGTTATGAATTAGAACGCACCATAATTAATCACCATTAAGCACAAGCAGTGGACAAAATTGACCTTTGCTCGACCTGCAATCACCTGTGGCCTGCATTGTTGTGTTAGCATGCTAATGTTAGCACTCTTTTTAGTTAGCTCGTATTAACTGACACAGAATGAGCGTGATCTAAAAACTCTTACGTGACATCCAAATAATCAGTGAGTATGTTCTTCTTCTTCTCTCTAGTCCTTGACTAAAACAGCTTTTATACACAAGGGGAGGAGCCGGCCGTCCCGTCCATGTAAACACGACTCTGACAACAACACAGCCAGCGGGACTCGAGCTTCTCCCTCATTGCAGACAGTCAGGACTCAGAGAGACACTTACACAGGAGAGACTGGAGTTATGATTTATTGATGTGGAACATGTTGCACATTCTGCCTTTAACCAGGAGAACCTCTTTGAGATGAAGAATCTCATTTACAAGAGTCCAAGAGGGGCAGCAGCTTTAGGTTAAGTTACAGACATAAAACACAGATCAGATCTTTATTCAAAGCATCTACAACCTGAAGCATCTTCCTCCAACACCTTCACTCTACTTTTAAAAAGATTTAAAGAGACCAGCTCCCCCAGACACAGATCCTCCTGCAGGAGCAACAAACCTGAAAATCCTTTTCCCCGTTTCCAGACGCACTTTGGGGAAAAATAACGATAAGTTTAGTGACTGAGTCGCAGAGTGAAGACTGAAGCTTCCAGCACTGAATACAGTTACACAAACATGAGGGAAGCAGATTAAGAATAGCCTTAAAAGTAAGGACATGCCAATGGTCTTTGTTTAGACAATGCAGACCAGTGGACTCGGTCATACAGAGTACAATGATCCTGAGTCAGGGCCCTCAGATTTGATTTGATTAGAGAATATTTATATTTAAGCTTAAATTAGGGAGAGATTGATGCTTAATGGGGGTTAAAAATGCAAACGTATTTAAAAGTTGGGACCGAATTATAGCTCTAACTGCAACACTTTTTTTTTAAGGAAAATATTGGATTAATCGTCGTAGAAACTTCTCCTCTCTAAATGTGTTAACTCTGTGGCGTCCCCGTGACTCACAGGTTCAACACGACTTTGTGACCCATGAATTATGACAATTAAAAAAAGAACATAAGTAATGAGGTTCAGATGGTGAGACGGATCCTCTGTGCTGTAGGAGACATCAGACACAGGAGTGTAGAACAGAGAATCAACGTCTGAGGTCCGAGCGAGGCTGAGAGGAGAGAGGACGCTGTGGAGGCAGCTGGTCCTGAAGCAGCTCTGGAGTCCAACACAAGTGTGAAAGCTGAGCGTTAAGAATCTGGTGGAGGATAGAGTTCAGATAAAAACAATCTTTTTCAAATCAACGTGAGCCAAACATGACTTTGACTTGTAAGAATTAGTCGAGCTGGAGACAAAGATCGATAGTCAAGTGAAAAAAACAAAACAAAGAATAAATCATAAAGTTTGAAGAATACAGAGAGAACAGCCAAAAATAATGATTCTAGTATTACATTGAAGGAACTATAAAAATGAGATAATGATTTTTGTTTGACAGAAATCCTTTAAAGGTCACATGTGATGCTAAACTTCTCCATGTTCCTCTAACTCTAACATGTGTCTCTAGTCTGTCTACAAACGCCCCAATGATGAGAAAAGTCCATCCTCTCCGTCTTTTGCCTGCTCCACTTTTCAGAAAATGTGTGCTCAAACAGGCCGTTTGGAGATTTTCCCTTCATGACATCACAAAGGGCAGTAACCCCTCCCCCAGGTGGGTGACACTCCCACAGCTAGGTGTTTGTTCTGCCCTCTGAGTCTGCCTTCTCACCGTAAACAATAGGGCATGGAGCGAGAAAGCCCGAGCCACCCAAGTCCTTCCAGAGAGGGGCGTGGTCACAGCTCATTTACATTTAAAGCTACAGACACAGAAACAGCCTGTTCTGAGCAGGGCTGAAATAGAGGGGTTTACTCTATTTTACACATTTGTCCTGCTCTTTAATCGTTGCATTGAGATGTGCACAGATCAGAACAACAGATCTGCTTCTTAAACCCTCTCAGGTGCCACCCAGGCTTTACTGATAATTACTTTAACTTGGTTTGATTTTAGAAGCTTGTTAAACTTCAAGTAACCAAAGAAGTGTGCATCACACTAAAAGGTCAACATGTGATGTTTGCTGATCATGATCTACCTACAAAAGTATTCTCACTATGCAGGAATACTCAGAGAATCACTCCAGCGTGTGTTTTTGATTATTTTCAGCTGAGATAAAGCGGCACAGGATCCGAGGTCTTCCGAGCTGTGACCCTTCAGATCAGATGCCTGACTCTAAACCTTTAGCTCTCCTGGTCCTGACCTGCACCCTAAACTTCCCTGAAAGTGCACAGATGAGATTAAAGGAGGGATTCCCGCTGTCAGCGACCTGCTGTTTCTATTTACAGGAGGATTTCTGCTCATTTTTCAAACCTCCCTCTTAAAAATGACAGGCTCTAAAGTCCAGATAATGATGCTGAGAGGAGGGCCGTGTCATTAGACGGGCGGTTTGGCTCTGAATCTGTTAATTCCTCAGAGTTTTGTTCTTTCTTAGACAATCAGAGCATCAGTGGGTGAAATTCTGCCCACCCACGGAGGCCTTTGGTTGTCTCTGGTGTGGATCTCTGAGGCGTCCCCGTGTAAAAAGCCTCCCCGTCTCCAGTCCGCAAACACGATCACTTCTGAAGAATGCAAATGTAGATTGTGAACGCTCCCTTTGCTTTATCACACTGGACAAACAGAGTTGAGTTATTGGGAGGATTATGAATAACTTTTTTTTCTGCAGTGGAAAAAGGGAGATGTGGCCAAGACGGAGTCATCAGAGGTCCCTAAAATAGCCGCAGTCTGAGAATGAAGCAGAGAAAGGTGAACGGCACCGCTTTGTGTGCTTCTGTTAAGCCCATTCTGCTTCATCGCCCCCCCAAAAAAACCTGATTCACCGCGGAGGAATCCTCCCGCTCCTCTGCCGGGTGTAGAGCCTGTTTGAGTTTCCCCGAGATGCTCCGGCTTTGTAAGTTGTGAAGCATTCTTGTTTTCTTTTAATAAACGGTCTTTTGTGTGCTGTTTAATGTAAATGTTTTTGTTGAAGCGTGCTGCTTGTGCGTGTGTTTACTTTGGCGTGAACAGCGAGCGTGCCCTTTTTGTTTACAGGTCTTATTGGCTCTTCACTCCCACACTTTTAATGCGATTTGCTTATTGCTCTTCTCACTGTGTCGTCTGAATTAAAGAGGAGTCTCCAGCAGAAGGAGCAAGTGTAGAACCAGCCTGCAAGCACACACACACACACACGCACGCACGCACGCACACACGCACGCACACACACACACACACACACACACACACACACACACACACACACACACACACACACTTAAAGCTAGCCTTGTTTCTCGTGTGTGTGTGTGTGTGTGTATTTATTATTTCTGAAGATAAATGAGTATTTGCATTCAGGATGTAAATAGACACACTCAAAGACGGCGGTTTCATTTATTCCGCTTCAATCTGTGCAGACAGTCCAGCATGGTTCCCATGACAGGGTCACAACAGAGCGGTGGGCGGCTCCCCCCAGCCCCTTTATTTTATTTTAGACCAGAGGCTCATGGGAAAGCTATTTCAAGCCCTTTTCCTGTCGGCCTCAGAAAAAACAGAGCCGGTTGGTTAACAGGTGCAATGAGAGCAGAAGGGTCTTTAAAATAGTTTGTTTTTACTCTGAAGCTTCATAAATGTGTGTGTGTTTGTTTCTGATTCAGCCTATAGGAAAGAAGGGGGAGGGGTCTACTGTATGTCCTCTCTGTGGATGCATTAATCACATGATTAATCATAAAGAGCTTTAATGTACGGCGCGGGGCTCGTTGAAGTTTTAATGATAGAACATTAAGAGAAGGAACGAGACATTTACATTCATAGGACTGGATATAAAAGGAGGAGCGTGTGGAGATAATTAAATGTGAAAGTTGAAATTATTAATGCATTTTCCTGGGGAGGCTGTGGCTCGGTTGGTAGAGTCGTCGTCTCTCAACAGGAAGGTCGGGGGTTCGATCCCCAGCTCCTGCAGCAACATGTCTGATGTGTCCTTGGGCAAGACACTTAACCCCAAGTTGCTCCCGCTGCTTAGTCAGCGGCGTGCAAATGTCTGAATGGATGAGTTAATACTGATGGTCACTGTTCACAGCAGCCTCTACCATCAGTGTGTGAATGTGTAAGTGTGACCTGCGGTGTAAAAGTGCTTTGAGTAGAAAAGCGCTACATGCATACAAGCTCAGGTCCATTCAACATTTAAAATGATACTTTAAATGTAGTGTTGTGGCCTAAAGGTAAATGATGTATACATCTCTAAAGAAATATAAGAAGGCAAAAGTCTGAAAAGGGCTCAATCTGTAATCTTTTCACTAAATTAAATGTTTTTTTAGAGTCCTCATCTCTTACCAGAAGAATTAACATTCTTTTTTAGTGCTGGAGTTTTTCCGAGCTGCTGATTGGTTTAGAGTAAACTATCGATAACTAGTATTGTAGGCATTACAGATCGACTTAAGCCTGATGCCTTGTTGCATAATCCAGATCTTCATCAGAAGTTTCCACTTCTAGCGTGCAGGTTGTCGGGGGGGATGGTGTTTTTTTTCACATGGCAACAGGGACTTTAAAAACATGAGGCAGATACCAGAGGAGAGATCTGTCTGAATACTCTGACAGCAGGATTGTTCCCCTTTCTACATCCAGTGACTAATGAAGCAGGGACTGTTGGCAATAAAACAGAAATGCAGATAATATCAGTACCCATTGGCTATGATTCTTTTGGAGCGATGGTCAACTTGTCAGATGTTCGGTTAGCCGTGAATAACTTCCTATTAAGACTTTCTTTTCTATGTGCTGCATTGTTTAGAGTCCAATCATCAACGTGAAGTTAAATTCTCCCCTCCAGATATGTCTGTAAAATAAACTCATCATCCATCAGTCATTTCTTGGTTCATTAAATCCCCCTGAGGAGCGCCCGTTCATCTGTTTGTGGTGAGTCTCAGTTAAACTGTAAATAAACTCCTCAAAAAAAAACTTGGAAACGTTATTTTGGTCAATTATTTCGCCCATTTAATAATATTAATTGGTGTTGTATTATATATTGTTGGAAGGCCTGATTAGTCACCTTACGACAAGGTATAACTTGTAAGGATCGTGCATTTGTGGAATGAGCAACACAGTTAAACGTGTGGGTGGCGGCCCTAAAAAAATTCCCAAAATCCCCGTCAATATTCTTTTGTTGGTATATCGCGTGGCATCTTTCAATGGAGGCAGTGTGATGGTGTGGGGCGGTATCTCTCTCACAGGCAAAACAGAACTTGTCATCATTGAAGGCAATCTCAATGCAGTGAGATATCGGAATGAGATTCTGGAACCAGTCAGTCCCATATCTCCAGAATCTGGGACCTAACTCCATCCTCCAGGAGGATACATCTCTCCCCCATAGAGCCAGGACCATCACAGAGTACCTCCAGAATTTGGGAGTGGAGAGGATGGAATGGCCTGCCGTGAGTCCAGACCTTAACCCAATTGAACACTTGTGGGATCAGCTTGGGCGTGCTGTACGTGCTAGAGTGACCAACACAACCACGCTGGTTGACCTTCAACAACTCCTGGTTGAGGAATGGGATGACATCCCACAGCAAAATGTGACCAGCATGAGGAGGAGGTGCCAAGCTGTTGTGGCTGCGTATGGATCTTCATCTTCCACACGCTACTGAGGTCCCTGACAGTGTAAAATGAATAAAGTGTAATGGCCAATGGCCATAAAGGTGACTAATCAGGCTTTCCAACGATGTATAATACAACACCAATTAATATTATTAAAGGGGCAAAATAATTGACTGAAATAACTTTTCCAAACTTTTTTTGAGGAGTTTAGTAAGTCACACAGAGACTTCACTCGGGAATACTTCAGAGGTATGAACCTGAAAAACAAACTCATCAGTTTTGATTTGATGAAGGATAAGAGTTATTCACAATAAGGCGTGTAGCTGACCTGATTGACAGGTGGGCGCGGTGTAACGGTTTGTCAGGAGGCTTAAAACCCGCCTCAGCTCCAGCTCTCAGCCTGTCGTTAGGTTGACTGAAAGTTAGGCTGAGACAGCATTTCCAGCATGGAGACCGCCATTGATGGGACTCCAGCGCCCTCTTTTGCTTGTGCATACACCAAAGCCTGCTGATGCGTGATTGGTCAATACTACTTAGACTTCAATCGTACTACAGATGGAAACCAGGACATTACATTTTGAAAACCCAGACCCCTGCGAACAGATTTTGAACATAGAATCTGTGAGTAAGGTAAAATGTGAAATAGAGATATATGAGAGACCACGAGAAGGAAGAGTGACATTTAAAAAAGACAGTGAGAGAAAAGAGAGAGAGAATGAAGTCTTTGGGAGCAGGACGACCCATTTGACTTAGACGGCCCCTCTTTGTGTTTCCCACACAGTCTGACCGAGGCTAAATCCACACGTTCACATTCACAGAGCCCCCGTCTGAACCCCCCCTCCCCCATGATTCATCGCTCAGTGACGGGCAACATGTTTGCTTTTAATGCTGCCAGCTGCACATGGCATCACCATCCCTACTCTTCCTCTTACTCCTTCCTCTTCCCCAGACTCTCAGAGCATCACAGATCTCATTGGTCTGATATTAAAACTTTCTCAGGATGACGGAGACGTTTTCATTTTTCATGGTCGGCTCGTGAACCACGCTCTCCGTCTCTCCGCCCGTCCATCCCGTTCATGTTTACTGCACATGTGGTTCGGTTTCATGTGTTTTCTGCATGAAGCACTGTGGGAATTATCAGATAACACGGTCTCACATCATGAAAAATTACCTATTATAAATGCTGTTGCCATGGGAACAGGTGACGTTGGCATGCATGTTCATTTTGTGTACATGCTACATGAAAACAGGGAATGTGATTATGCATTTAATCAAGCCTGTTTGTTTTTGATTATCTGATGTACAGGAGTTCACTGTACATGTTGCCCACTATGGTACCCACAGAGGGCTCAGACTGCCTCTTAGAAAAGGAGACGGGGGGGTAGTGGTGAAGCTGATCCTTTTAGTGATTATAGATGCAGTACACCCATACGTCTGACATATTTTTGTCTGTTTACTGAAGTAGTCTGTAACTTTTTTCCTACAGAGTGATAACAACTGCAGATTATCCTGCAGACAGATCAGCAAAACTTACGGTAGCCCTGAAGGTCAACTCCAAAAACATTTCAGAAAGAGTGACCCAGAACTTCCACCAGATACAGTATGTGTGCATTGCGTGTCCGCTCCGGTCTGTTACTGCTCTGTGCACCGTCGTCCGTCAACACCCACAGGCTGCATTCTCAGTACACAGCACGGAGAGCACAACCAGACAGCTGGAGTGCCGAGATTTTAATTTGTAGGAATTCTCGCTGTAATTTTACAGATCCACTCGCGACAGTGCGAGATAATACAATGTATGTGGTATAAAACCGTATAAAACCATTGAAAACACATCAACAAAAACACATACGGTCATTGTCATGAGTGTTTTATTCTGAAAATAAAACGTCATTTCCTGTTTTTTTTGTGTATTTAGTTGAAGTTCTCTGTGAAATAGCAAAATGTAAACAGGAAATGATGTATGACTGTTACTCAGGACTACATGGTTCTGACCAAAATCAATTAAATGTTTGCGATTAGTAAAATGATTTTGCAGTTGACCTTCAGGGCCACCGTAATAACAGCAGCTAAATTTAAAAGTCTATCTCTCGGCTCCTCGAGAGGCCGCCATCTTGCTGTACAGGTTACATGTTAATCAACAGTGAATCAGTCAGAGGATCATCGCTCCTCCACCGCCTGACGAGCAACAGTGAGCAGATTTGAGTTAATTGAGACATTTCCACTCAGGTTTATGTGGATCCTTGTTGAGATTAGCCGCCTGTGATAACGTGCATTTATCTTTCTATTTCAAGCTTTTACTAAACAGCAGCGTCCTCGTTATTCATGATGCAGGACTCTGCTTTCCCACAGCTCTCCACAGATCACCTGTCATTCAGAAATGAAGGCTGGCACTGACTCTTAAATACCAGCTGACTTTATTATTATGATTGTGAGGCAGAAATATGCATATACACTTAATATGAGCTTCAGAAAGAAGCTGCACAAACAAATGAAATAATGAAACTGTGGGATGCAACGTGATGTCTGTTTATGGACACACCCCTCGTTCTCTTGTATCTTTGATATCTCGTATATTAACTTGTTCTGTCCTCATGTAATGTCTAATATTTGAGTTATTTGTGGTGAGTAATGAGTAAGACTCACACAGGCACTTTGGGGGCAGCTTAGAGGTCTTTGGTGCCGTGCGGCATTCAGCAGACTGACATGTCCGGTAACATGCAGCCACCCTGGGTTGATGTGTTTGTTTCTACAGCTCTGTTCAGGCTGCCGTTTCAAGCCGATTTATTTACGCCCCTGTGACGTTTCGCCTTCAATCTGAATGTCATGGAGGCGTAATGAGGGACGAAGGGATCCCCCCTCTGTACCATCTTCAGAGGTAGTAAGAGAGGCGTTACAGAGGAGAGACGGGATCAGCTGAGCCAGCGAGGGAGCGCAGTGCTGTGTGTGTGCATGACATGAAACCACTTTTTCGTCAATCACATTTTCTGCACTTTTGTAAAGCACTTGGAACTGCAATTGAATTGATTGATTGATGACTGATTGTGTGTTTATGAGGAGCTCCTGCTGGGCTTCTGCAACGCTGAAACACAATGTGAACTCACAGACTGGGACGCCGATATTAGGCCGTCGTAGAATCTATAGGAAGGTTAGTCCCATTGGAGATCTCTTTTTCAAAGTAGACCTGTGCCTAATGTTCCGCACAACAACGCTGAAAACCGATTTCTTCTGCAGGGCTCAGTCTTAAAATCATATTGAAATTCCCCAGTTTGAGTTTAATAAAGCTGTCTGTCTGTCTGTCTGTCTGTCTGTCTGTCTGTCTGTCTGTCTGTCTGTCTGTCTGTCTGTCTGTCTGTCTGTCTGTCTGTCTGTCTGTCTGTCTGTCTGTCTGTCTGTAAATACCACTCACATTCCTCCTCGTCTCGTTAACGAAAAGTTCACACGTGTGTCGTCACAGTTTTTATCACCAAAGAAATACTTTTAGCTCGTCAACGTCTGATCTGAATCATGGAAAAATGGTCATTTTTCGATAACGAAATGAACACTGCCGCGTGTCGTTCTCCACTCCTCTTCTCTCCTCGATGTCTGACTCTATCCACGGTCCTATCTCTCTGTAAAGGCATGAAAAAGTACAAGAAATAACTTGATCGTGACTTGATTTATCAAATATGTGCTTTCTCCTCTGAAGTCCCACATCAGGTTTTTACTTTGAAAAGCACAGCGGATGTGTGGCCATGATTTATTCTTCCAGCCTGTGACATATTCTACAGATGTAGACATAAATATTCTAGCTTTCTTCTAAAATGAAGTTGCGAGACGTTATTCAGCTGGCATGGGTTTTATTTCCCAAACTTTACTCAGGCCACTCAAGCCACAAACAAACCTACAGTCTCTCTATCCGTAACGGTAGTCGTCAGCTTAGCTACTGCTGACACACACAAAAACACACAACCAAAACACACACACGCACCTCTTCCTCAATCACACACACGACAACCTGCATGGATGTAATCTGCACTCAGAGTAACCAACAGGCTTACGACCTCTCAGAACACAGCTCTCAATCTAACACATTCACATTAGTGAGAACTGTGACGTAACAGTCGTTATCGTAACTAACACAACAGTAAACAAACATGCAATCTGATCCGTTACTCTTGATTAAGGTGAATACGGCTCTTCACAATCAGCTTTACTGTCTAATTAACTGCCAACTGCTTGTTGCTAGTGGTAAAAATCACGAGTCTCCTATTCTCTAGATTTTTCAATGTGTGAGACACGGCGTCATCACACAGCCTGCTCATGCCGTCTGCTAAAGCCGAGGTTAATCTCACCAAACTGCACGAGGACATGATGTCTTGGAAATGCGGCTGTAAGAATTCAGAGGCCTAACTAGTTATATTCCTGGTTTCTCACAACTGTTTTTAAAGCGGGGCTCTTCATTGGATTACTTAATGCTCCAACTATTTAAAGAATGTGCTCTAAATTTCCCATCAGTGTGATATAAAGCGTCAGAGTGTCCCTGTGTGATGCTGCTGTTTATTTGTGTTCATGTCTCGTGTGTATCTATGACCCTGATGTTCCTGTGAGCTGTGACTCTGATGTCAAACTGTTCTCTTTCATGGACCTCTACGAGACAAACTCCGGCCCCGTGAGCAGGACAATCGTGGCGTGGGGTACACGTCGTCTTTGCCAAGCAGACATGGCATTTTGGCAGAATCTCCTCCCTCTGGTCCTCGGCTCCCCCAGGACCTCCCGAGAACATAGACCCAGCTTGTTTCCCATCTTCTGTGCTACAAACAGAACCAAACAAATATGCTGCTCAGTGCTGCCAAAGGGCCCGTCACTTAACATCACTCCTACAACCACCGCTAACTCCAGCTGTGTGTCCATCAGGCCTGCTCGCGGTCACTGTCCCAGAATCTATGGGGGCTTTCCCCGCCGCAACAAACAGCTATTTCCATTCCACGGTCCTCCACCTCCTCCCCCACACCAGCGGCCCCCTGGGAGCCCTTCGTTCTTGGCCTTGGCTCAGGAGAGTTTTGTTTGGCTTTTTTGAAATCATTACAGGCCGTCACATCATCTTGATTGGATGATCCGAAGACTTCCAGAGCCGAGTAAACAGACAGTGTGAAAGTTCACGTGGAGCCGCTGGACTTCAGATTGGATTTAGTCGGCTGATACTCAAAGAAGTGATTTGTGGGTCCCCAGCCGCTCGGCCCTCATGACAGCCCCACTGACTGTGGAGGCGGAAAGCATGGGATTTCCCATCCATCCATCTAATAAGAAGAAATAATGTCCCTTCATAACCGTCCAGTGTCTTAATAATGAGTCCCCGTTCTCAGATTTGTGTGAACCGGTTCAGTGAGGCTGTAATCTCTTCTGATATATGTCGTCCCTCGTGTGAATAAGAAGAAAAGGATTAGCTGTTAGGAAGTGTCAAGAGTTTCTGTCTTTGTTTCTGTTTTATTTCTTGTGGTGTTGCAGCAGAGAAACCTCACATTTTGTCATAAATCTGAATTAAAATCACTCTCAGGAACGTTATTGCCCTGCAGCAATCTGCAGCACAAATCATAGTATTATGTCATTACGCTTTGCAAATCAGTGAATGAGCGCCTGACCACAGGCCAGACCACAACGGCTGCTTCCAGTCGAGCCCTCAGAGACTCACACACACAGGACAGGAAATAAAGTGGATGAAGTGTCACAGCAGAGAAGAGAGAGAGGAAAGAGTAGAAATCAGAAGTGAGAGTGAAAGTCCAAGGACACAGAGCCAGATTAGGACAGAAGAAGAAGAAGACATGCAGAGGAGCCAGCAGAGTTAAGTAGAGGTATTTTGAGTATAAGAACAGTGTGGTCCCCCTCCTCTTTGTCTCGTCCTCTTGGGGGTCTGTGGATGGGAGAGGGATCTGGGAGACTCTGTTCCCAGCCCAGGATCCGCTGCAGGAAACCTCCCCTGCATTTCTCGGCGGTCCTGGCTGCTCAGAGCGTCTGGTATTGGCCCACCTTCAAACCTCGCCTCCAAAACAGACATCCGACTCGAAGACCACCGCATGCATGTCTGGTCTGTGTTGTTGACCTTGAGTTGTACTAGTGATTTAGAAACGAGACGTGATTAAACCTGAGAGGGGAGAGAAGCTAATGTTTGGAGTTTCAGTGTTTTTACTGATGCTTTTCTCAGGCCGACCTCCCATGGTTCACCTCTCTGTTCTCACTTCACATTAGCAGTTTAAAAAGTAAACTGTGGTAGGTTAGCCCCTCTCAATGTATGTAAACAATGTGTTGCTACTTTTACTGACATCTGACCTACTAAGCTACTGGTCCCAATACTTTCTATCCCCAGGTCACAGGTTTGATCTCTACTGGCCCCCATTTTTAGCGAACGACAGTGTGTGTGTTTAGCGTCTGTTTCAAAGCAGCTTCATTGACCGCTGATGATTAAAGATTAGATGGACAGACTGCCTGAGATGACTACATTTGCACTTTTACTCGTTCTTGTCTCGGTCTCAGAGTGTGAGGACCGGTCAAGACCACCACTGATATTTTTCCATGTCATGTATATTTGGCACTCTGTGATTAAAAGGAAAACGCCTCTTTCTCAAAGAACAAATAACTTCAGTTCATTTCTAGTTAACAACCTTCCTGATGTTACGGTCTAAGTGAGTGACACGCCCCCTGCACACCTTGGTCTTGGTCTTCTCTCAGTCTCGGAGCACTCTGCTCTCTGGTATGTCTTGGTCTAGACATTGTTAGAAAGTTAGGGGAAGTCAGCCTTTCTGATGTGACCACCGCCATTGGTGTTTCATATTGCCTGTTCAGAAAACAATGGGTGATCTCACTGAAGATATACAGTAAACGGCGGTAATAAGCCGTTTCATTGACGACGAGTATTTTCAACTTTTTGGTCGGACATTTTCATTAAGGCTCGTCATGTATACGAATACATTCATCATAGATGTGGGGAACCATGGAGGTTGAAGATGTCAACTTTTGAAGCCAACAGAAACAAACACTCATGTTAGGACATGAGAAGGACCTCGTCCTTAACGATGCTTCTTCTGCTTTTCCTCGGATACATGAGTCACAAATTACACTGGCTCTCAAAGTGCTCGTCAGGAAAGTCATACTCAGGAGAAATGAGAAATATGCACAGTCTCGCTTTAGTTTGAGAGACAAATATAACAGTAAGAGTGGCGAGGTTAAGATTATGTGGACAAGAGGAATATATATTTTAGCAGGAGGTCAGAGAAGGTTGGATATGAAGCGGAGCGGGGAGGAGGGGAGGACCGAAAGGAGAAGGTCAAAAGGGGCCAGTGATAGGCCGGAGCCAGGAGGAAAACACACGTTGTTGAGGACACGTAACACAGACACGAGAAGAACTCTGAGAGGAGAGGAGGTCCATCTGAACTAGAATCCTTCAGGGCAGGCGAGGGATTAAAGCGGACAGCTCAGGACGGGGCTGCGGAGCGTGTGCGCCGTAATTGAATTTCACGCTGGCTGCCTCCTTCTGAAGTCGTGTAGCAAAGCGATCATTTGAAAAGAAAGCTATTAGTCAAGCCCTGTGCTAAGCTCAGAGCTGTGCCGAAGGAAATCTGGGATTACCCAGGCAGCGGGCTTCGCTGTTCTCCGTCAAAACACGAGTGTCACGATGAGCGGGGACGGAGGGACCGCAGCAGTGCATTATGGGCTTTGAAACGGTGATAAACACACAACACTTGACCCTGTGCATGAGGAGCTCCAGCCTCTCTGCTTTTATGCCCCTTTAGCTTTTATTTGACTTCTTCCTGGTCTTGTTTACATCCAGAATCACAAAGACAGCTTGCTTCATACCTGCAGTGAACGTTTACAACTTTATTTCTAACCAGAGGACAGAAAACAAAGCATTACGTCCTGAAATGTTGGATAAAGCTTCTCTTCAAAGGCCACAAAAGATGTTAAAAAGCCTTAAAATCAACCTCCATTACTCTTAAAATGTCTTTCAATCTGTTGTATGTTGAAATGTTGGTTATTAAATGTCTCTGTATGAGAGTTTGGGCTAGGAGAATTAACATAGAAAGAGCCGGATAAAAGATATGAATCAAGCGGCAACCTACAGGGGTGAAAAATGAAGCCGATGCTGAAGTGTAAAATCCTGCAGTTCATCAAGTGTCCACTAGAGGCTGGCTGCAGGGGTGAATTTTTTTTTAACGGCTCCATTTTGATTTGATGAACGATACGTGTTTTCCATAGGTAGGTGCGTAGCTGACCTGATTGACAGGTGGGCGCGATGTAACAGTTTGTGAAGAGGCTTACAAATGGCCTCAGCTCCAGCTCTCAGCCTGTCGTTAGGTTGACTGAAAGTTAGGCTGAGACAGCATTTCCAGCATGGAGACTGCCATCGATGAGACTCCGGAGCCCCCTGCAGGAACAGATTGCTGACGTCACTCAGGCTTCATCCATTAATATTTACAGTCTGTGGTATGTTATATATTTATCTTCCAAAGTGAGCACAAGCCGGGTTTTGGATGCTCTTATACTAGATTTGTGAAGTAGTGGTTAGTTTTAGGAAATATCAATGTTTGTCTTCAAAGTACTGACGAATGAAGGCGTCAAAGATTGAAGTGTTGTTGAAGAGTTTGTTTTAACCCTTCATTTTCCTCAACTGGCACCAAATTCAGACCTAATTACTCAACACACTTTGTTACCTAACTTAGACTGCACACAAAAACCATAATATAGAGAGAATGTCCAGACATGATGCTGAAGGAGAAGCATCAGTCCTTAGTGTGGAGCAGTCGAGTACGCTGCAGCGAAGCTCGATAATCATTATCATTTTTCAGTTGATCCTGTTTGTAGCAATGTGACTGTTTTGTTTATCAGAGTTTGTCTTTGTAATTCTGTTCTAAAACAACATTTTGATTGTTTTTCTAAACCAAAGTAGTTGGTTGACAAGTATGAGAGCAGAAAATAACGACCAGAATGAACCAATTATTCAGATATTTACAGATCAGGCAGCATGTTTCTTTCTTTCCTTCTCTGGGTTACAAACAGCTGCAGTCTGAAGACTCCTGACTGACGTGTGTGTGTATGTGTTAGAGGAGCTCGAGCTCTCATGCTGTTTGTTTGGTTCTGCAGAAATCAGAGAAAATAAACTCTGTAAAGGAACATTAATCAAAGACAGATCTGTTGCTTTTCACTTCCATTGTCCCAGAACCTCCAGCAGCACGGAGCACATTGTTTAATGTCAGCTCGGTACACAGATTTATGTTCATGTGTTTTTATAAGAGCTGGCATTTTAATCAGCGGAGTACGGCAGTACATGAAACATCCTGCAGATCATTTTCACGTAGACGGTAACAATGTAAATGATCATTATGTTTAAAGGTCACATATCCTCCTCCTCTTCAACCAGTTTAAATAAGTCTCAGAGCTCCTCTAAACATGTGTGTGAAGTGTCTTGTTCTAAATCCACTCTGATCCTGTATTTGATCATGCCTATAAACCCCTCTATTTCAGCCCTGCTCAGAACAGGCTGTTTCTGTGTCTGTAGCTTTAAATGTAAGTGAGCTGTGTCTGACCACGCCCCTCTCTGGAAGGGCTTGGGTGGCTCGGGCTTTCTCTCTCCATGTCCTATTGTTTACAGTGAGAAGGCAGACTCAGAGGGCAGAACAAACACCTAGCTGTGGGAGTGTCACCCACCTGGGGGAGGGGTTACTGCCCTTTGTGATGTCATGAAGGGAAAATCTCCAAATGGCCTGTTTGAGCATAGACTGAGGCATAGACTGTATATAAACATGGACGTAGTGGTCGTCTGGACGTATTGGTTTCTGAAGCGAACTTTTGAAGCCTGTGGGTTAAGGTTATTTCCACCATATTGGAAATGCTTTTACTTTTGGTGAACCGTAACAGGCTAAGAGCTGGAGCTGAGACGGGCCTGAAGTCCAACTGAAGTTAGAACTGAGGAAACCTTTCAGAGGAGAGGTGGAAGGACTTCAAGATCTTCAACCAAGTCCAGTTGTCTTCGGATCGAGCTTTGAGTCTTGACTGAGTCTTCTTGAAAACGACATCAAGACTTTATGTAGAGCAGTTTATTCTCTGCCATCTCAGTTCAGAAACACGTGCTGCTGTGACGTGTCAGCGTGTTTAATACCAACGCTCTAAAGCTGTGTTATATTTATACGTTCAGCCCGTTCCTCTGAGGATCATGTCTGGGATGATTTTTAATGCTTATGTTGTTTATCGCTCACGGTCCCTTTAATGCAGCAGCTTCTTTCTGTGTTAAAGTTCAGAGGTTTTCAATAAAGCCCAATATTCAGATGATTAGATTATAATCTGATTAGGTTGTAATCAGTGTTTCTTACAAACAGAGAAAAAGAAGAAAGAGAAAAGAATTAAAATGTCCTGGAAACATAAATATAACGTCTTATTGGAATCAGTTAAATCTAAGCTTTCCTGTTGGATTTATCCTCTGAGAAGCTGCACTAAGCACTTCTGGTGTGTGTGTGTGTGTGTGCGTGTGTGCGTGTGTGTGTGTGTGTGTGTGTGTGTCTGTGTGTGTGTCTGTCTGTGTGTGTGTGTGTGTGTGTGTGTGTGAGTGTGAGTGAGTGCGTGCGTGCGTGCGTCTGTGTGTGTGTGTGCGTGCGTGCGTGCGTGCGTGCGTGCGTCTGTCTGTCTGTGTGTGTGTGTGTGAGTGAGTGTGTGTGTGTGTGTGTGTGTGTGTGTGTGTGAGTGTGTGTGAGTGTGTGTGTGTGTGCGTGTGCGTGTGTGTGTGTGTGTGTGAGTGTGAGTGTGTGTGTGTGTGTGAGTGTGAGTGTGAGTGTGTGTGTGAGTGTGAGTGAGTTTGCGTGTGTGTGTGTGTGTGTGTGTGTGAGTGTGTGTGTGTGTGTGAGTGTGAGTGTGAGTGTGAGTGAGTGTGTGTGTGTGCGTGTGCGTGTGTGTGAAGGCCCCTCTGTGAGCACTGATCCACAGTATGAGCATAGATACTGGTGCAGGGTCATATCGGTGCTGCACACTCGGCAGCGAGGAAACAAACACTGAGGTGTCACGCTCAAACCTCAGCTTTATAATTGGCTGCTAATTAGAAACCAGTCTGACCTGCAGGAGATTATTCCCCTGCAAACACTTAAAGGAGCTGATTTTGAAGAGAATATGTGAAAACTAAAAGTGCCTTTGCGCCTGAACAGCAACGTAAACAGACACAGATGGATGTTTTGAGCTGTTTGGTCTGTTTGGAACTAACTGGGATGTTCCCAGTTTCTGAGTTGGGAAGTCGTTCTTCCCTCTTCAGTGTGTTCACGTGTTTTTAGTTTAAAAAGTCTGAATGTTGTAACAACAATAACAAACAGCGTGGATGCTACGAAGACGACGTGTGTAATGTCTCTGTTACGAGTTATATTTCAGAAAAATGTTGATGTGAAATATGTGAATAAATAAAAAGTATCTTAACATTAACGAAACATCTCCCCTATCCATGTTTATGACGAATATGAAGGCAAGTCAGCCATCTTCTTCTTTCCCGAGTTTCTGACTTGTTTCTGACTTGAGCAGGCGTTCATGTGCATGTTCCAACAGCATGTGCATTCAGCATCTCTGTGCGGCCCCTACTCTCCTTTAACCCCGACAGAAAATACTGCGGCAGGAAAGGATAAAGTCTCAGCCTTCAGCCTTCATGGTCTCCCCGAAAAATACACACAAGTCTCTTTGAATTGTTCCAAAGCAATAGTAAGTGTAAGAGGTAGCGAACGGCGGCGCAGTGCGCGGCGCGAGTATGTGGAAAAAAAACACCAGAAGAGAAGTTCTGTATCCTTCTCTTAATACCATGTGGAGTTATTTTAAATCACTTGAAATCCTCTCTAGTACGTTAACTACTGGCCTGAGTGCATTTTTTTTGTTCATTGAAAAATCGTATCCTAAAAATGACATCGGCATTTTGAGGAGTGATTGGTGTCGGTCTTGAAAAATGTACAGCAAAAAGTATAAAGTTTGGTATCGCACATCTCTTATTATCCTCTTGTTTCAGTAGGATTTAAGCTCTCTGCATTTTGTTTTGATCGAATTAGAGAGGAGCCATAAGAGGTATAAAAGCTGACGAGGAGTCACATTGAAAACGCCAAAAACATAAAACCTCAGGCTAAGTCTAGAAAAAAACTGCAGAACTTAAACAGCTCCATCATTTGAGTAAAACTCGAGTTTCTGGTTCTGTTTTCTCGTCCTGGAGCCAAAACTCTGAAGAGCAGCGTGCAAATCGATGTGCTCACCCGAGAGTTTAACACAGACACAACACACGGAGACTCTGTGACATGCTCGCATCACAGGAGGTTATTTTATCTGTAAAACACGGTGTTTGAGTACACATTCATCTGTCTCTGCAGAGCTGCACACACACACACACACACACACACACACACACACACACACACACACACACACACACACACACACACACAAAACAGCTTTTGTCACCTGATTATTCTTGGAGAAGCTGAGGAGAAGGTTTGGATGTCTGTGTGATGATCCATCTTCGTCCTGGAATGAGTTAACGTGCAGAATGTGTTCGCTGTCAGCTCTGGCCTGCATCTCTGCAGCACTTCTGAAACAGCGTCAAGTTTCCTTCCCAAACCTTTCCTTTCCTCCCCCGCAGAACGATTAGATGTCTCTATTTTTAAAGGTCACTAGTTTGGAGCTCCACGTTGACCTTCAGCACTACAAAGTTGGTTAGCGGTCTTGTTCTTGTACATAATAAGGACCTTACTTTACTTACAAAGAAAAAAGGGAAACGTACGATCAACAATGCGAACAAGTGAAAATGTCATAAATCCTTGAGAGAGCTCTTTAAAGCGGCCGTGTCTCTGAGCTTGTTAAATGATGATTTACGGGACAAACATGTTAGTTAAATATGTTCTCCTGGTTGGATGACGTCATTATAAATAAAAGGGTTGTGTTTTATGGAGTTCATGTGGCTGATGTTTTTTGTGGCGCTCGGGACACAAGTTGGACGCCTCTTTGTTTGCAGTGTAATGTTATATCTGAGGAGTAATGTGTTGTCTTTTTTGGTGTCTTGTAAAGTCATGAGAGCTGACTAACAAATCTCTTCAAACAGATATCTGCTGTTTGTCGAACACGAATGTGTCCCTAGCCTGTTTACAAACTATTTAAACAGAAGCTTTCCCGTCCACACACGTTAAAGGAAGAATGTGAACATGTTACACATCAATATATCAGAGATCCAGTCTCTCCTGTGTAAATGTGTCTCTGAGTCATGACTGTCTACAATGAGTGAGAAGCTCGAGTCCCGCTGGCTGTGTTGTTGTCAGAGCCGTGTTTACATGGACGGGACGGCCGGCTCCTCCCCTTGTGTATAAAAGCTGTTTTAGTCAAGAACTAGAGAGAAGAAGAAGAACATACTCACTGATTATTTGGATGTCACGTCAGAGTTTTTAGATCAAGATCATTCTGTGTCAGTTTATGTGCAATGTGAAGCTACAAGCTAACTAAAGAGCGCTAACATTAGCATGCTAACACAACAATGCAGGACACAGGTGATTGCAGCTTGAGGTAAGGATGATTTTGTCCGCTGCTTACGCTCAATGGTGCTTAATTACGGTGCGTTCTCATTGATAACTCCTTCGTGTGACCGCGAGGGGAGGAGGGGTTTGAGGTGTTGCTGGAGGAGAGCGGAGGCTTCAGATTAGCGGAGGTGTGGCCAAACAGCAGTTTGTTTTGGTTTATTTTCTGGTGCTCAAGGGCGACATCTACTGGATCAAAAAGTCGCACATTTGTCTTTTAAGTTCTCAAAAACTTCGTCCACATGAAAACGCAAAGACGCACTGTTACGGCTGTCATGAGCACGCCAACAACAACAACTTTTTGACAGCACTTACAGGCGATCTCACAGTCTGTCCTTCAATGTGATGGTGAAGCAGCTCACTCAGAGACAACAACCATGTTCTCGACATGAGAACATTTTCTCTCCATTGCTCTGCAATGACCATTTCATTTTTAAAGTTGTCTCACCCTGAAGTCCTAAACCGGCGACGTTGGTGGTGTGGTCGGAGTGTTGTCTGAAGCAGCAGTGTTTTCAACAGGCTGCTGATCGTTTTCTTTACGTGTTAATCTAGTATTTTGTTGTTGTTAGTACATTTAGTTGTAAATAAACACTTTGCTCATTCCATTAAAAATGTCCAAAGCAAAAAACTAGTGCACACTGTCGAACTTGCAATGGATTGGTTGACAATACATTTATTTATGCAACTTTGACAGCGTAAAAGAGTTTGCATGAAACTTTCTAAGTACTTAAAATGGTGACTTTGCACATTTATCTTTGTTTTAAAATCCCTAAAGAATCAAGCGTAGAAGATTTATAAGTTGCACAATCATGTTACTTATTAGTGCAGATCATCAGTGGGGATAGAAAGGGGTAAAACATGAAATTCATTTGCATGTGTGCACACAGACTTCAGGCCACAAAAGTCTGGACACGCCCCTGAAAGTGTGCCTTAAATACAAATGTAGATTTTTAGAAAGTTGCTTACTTTTGATGTTTTGCTAAATCCAAGGAGTGAACAGATTCTGCAGAAGACACTAAGAGGAGAGGTTAGAATTCACTGAAGTTATTTACAGAAGAGGAATATTTCTGAGGTTACAAATCTTCCTCTGCGTTTATTCTTTAAGACCAATAAAACTCAACGTTGAACTTTGTTTCTCATGTCTTGAATATCATCAGCACATCTCTGTCCGCTCAGATATCAGCTCAGCTTTCATTTCACCACCTCATCTGATCGCTCCTTTCATCCCTCCCTTTCCATCCCCGTCTAACTCCCTCCATCCCCGAGCTCCAGCGGCTTATTTGGGTGCTTCTCCCCCAGAGGACACATTGAATTGAGCCGCGTTGAATTCCTCTGGCTCTGCCTCGGTTTGTCTTGGAAAAACAACAGAAATCACAGAGGAGAGAGCGGAGGAGATAAGATGTTACACGCGTCAGGCCTCTGCTTAAAAAGCGAGAGAGCTCGTTAAGTGTGTGTCAGGACTTCAGCCTTTGCTTCCCTGTCTTTCTTCACACCCTGCAGCTTCAGTGCCCAGAATGAGTCTCCCCTTCTTGACTCGCTGTCCTCATCGGGATGGTATCACTGTTTCAGTTTCTTTGGCGAGATAATGTGGCGTTTTTAAAGCAGTCTGTGTAAAACGAGAGGGGAAACAGCACATAGTTTACAGTTTGCGAATCTTTGAGTCTTGCCAATTAGACAAAACACAATCGCCATATTAGTCCTCCTATCTGCACTCATCACAAACACAGATTATTCAAAGTCTTTGTCCAAAGCGTGGCTATTTGTTATATCAGCAACATACAATAATACCAGCAGGCTTGAATTTGGATGACTTCATTTATTCGACATTCCTGCAGCACTTAATCTGCATTAGATCTCTGTAAACACTGCGAGATGCAGAATTATTCCGTCTTGACTAAATAAAACAAAGTGAAGCAGACGGTGAGGTTGTACTTGATGTGAAGGCATGCACTACATGCGTCCATTGTTTCTCTCACAGCGTGTTCCTTTATAAAACAGGCGACGCTGACGTGCAGCCTCAGGGGTGGAACGTGTTTTCAAGCTGATGTGACACCTTTTAAACAAGAGCAGCATCTTTTTTACTCTCGTTCCAGCGCTCCTCGTCTGATGAAGGTCAGGTCCGAGGCTCGTTGCGTTCTTCAAATTCAAATCTATTCATAACCTGCTGGAGGAAAAGCACACACGGTGCTCGTCGGGGCGAGGTGCTCCTGCAGCGTGTCACCTCTGAGTGTTTGGCTGCAGGAATGTGCTGCTGTGTGTGTCTGATGATAAAACGGCTCAGAGGAATGAGACACTTTGTCTTTAAATCCAGTGTTTCTGTCACGCTCCTTCAGAGCTTCATGGGGATACCCTAACCTGAGGTCAAATATGAAATGTAGCCGATGTTTTCCAGAGTTTATATGTTGAAATCACGCCTGCCTTCTGTGGTTTAATTATCTGCGAAACCAGCTCTCTTGGATTTGTCCCTATGACCTTTTTCTTGACTTTTAACAGGTTCCTTAAATACAGTTGGAAATCAGGGAGGGAGAGAGAGAGAGAGAGAGAGAGAGAGAGAGAGAGAGAGAGAGAGAGAGAAATGATCTGCAGGAAAGGAGCCACATGTCAGACTCGAACCCAGGCCGTCTGCAAGGGGCAGCTGTGGCTCAGTTGGTAGAGTTGGTTATCTTTCAATCGCAAGGTCGGGGGTTTGATCCTGCAACCACATGTCATTGGTGGTCCATTTACTATATACGATGGATGACTACAGCCTCCGTACAAAGGGTTTATACCCAACACCACCCACCACTAAGGCTCTTCTGGACCATGTCTCTTGTACATTTCAAACCCTATAGCATGTTTCAGAGTCAGTCCAAGAATGAACTGAGGTCAACCATTAGCAGAGCGACCTCAGAAGAACATGTGTGGAAATGAGCGACCTGTTGGAGCAGTGAGGTAACTCTGCTCAGCTCTGCAGGAGGTGCCAGCTCTCATTTGAAGTCTCAGGTTCTAACTCGAGGGGACCCGAGCGGGCAGAGCGTGTGTACGCTGCCACTCATAATTACTGTCCACTCGCTGCTGCTGTTTCCTGGACCACTTCAGTTTGTTTTCTTCACTAAATGCATTTCAGAGGAGCGTTATATCAGCGCCCGCTGCCTCCAGGAATCTGCTCTACACGCGGCTCCTGTCCGAGGAGAGGCTGAATGAAGAGTGACAGAGAGAAGAGTGACGGATCATTTGAGAGCAGCAACAATAAAAAATCACAAGAGGGGGAAACTTTCATCAGCTGCTACCGTGTTTTTTATAAGAGTGTCACTGAAAAATTCACCTTTAGTTTGTGTCCGTGTGACCGACTACAGCTGACACAAAGCAGACGTTTACATTAAGTCTGGGATTTCAGATTTGTCTCTTTTTTCCTCACAGGTAGAATCTGAGCTGCTCTTGTGATACTTCTCCTTTTGCATTATTCCAGTAAACTCAGGGGAAAATAAGAGGAGTTCCAAGAAGACTTTAAAGTTGAGGCTAAAGGTGTAATACGTAGATTTTTTACAGCAAAAATATCTTAAGGCCCCCTGTCCACCTGGTGTTTTTGTCTCAGCGCCAGCGTCTTTTTTCAGTTGTTTTCAATGAGTAGAGAGCGTTTATAGCAGCAGACCGCCGTCTGGAGAAAAAGCGCAGTGCCCAGGGTCTTTTGTTGCAAGCGCTCCGCCTTTTTGTGCAGTCGCTCCGAGCGCTCAAGTTGAAAATCTTTCAACTTTTCAGAAAGGTGCTGTTGACGTCACCAGCACTCTTTCCAAATGTTAGATAGATATTCCCCGCATTTTTGTCTCCTACGACCATCTCTAAAACCAGAAGGTCGAGGATTCGATCCCAAGCTCCTGCAGCCACATGTCTGATGTGTCCTTGGGCAAGACACTTAACCCCAAGTTTCTCCCGCTGCTTCGGCGGCGGCGTGTGAATGTGTATGAATGGGATTAGTTACTTCTAATGGTCTCTTTACTCAGCAGCCTCTACCATCAGTGTGTGAATGTGTAGGTGTGACCTGCGGTGTTAAAGAGCTTTGAGTAGTCAGAAGACTAGAAAAGAAATATACAAGCTCAAGTCCATTTACAGACACGTTTATCGTTGCCATGGAAACACCAGACGTTACGTCAAAGACCGCTGCAAGCTGCCGTACTGTTGCTGTATGTGCTGCTGTAATAAAAACAAAATGTAAATTATACTCGGATACATTAGCTCGTCTGTAAACATTTTCTCTTCCTCAGGTCGGTTTCACCCGGTCGTCATGACTACGGTCAGCTCGGAGTCCCAGCACTGACAAAGCTACAAAGCATTACCCAGAATCCTTTTTCCTTCACCTGGTGTGATGTAAACACTGCTGCTCTGGGATGTACTTTCCTAGAACTGACATCATGGAGACGCGTTATTATTAGAAATATCTGTGATGAGTTAAAATAACAGATCGGTGATGATCTGCTCGTTGCTGCCGAGCGTCGCTGCGTCTGTTTCGTTCTGCTCGCCGAGTGTTTGTGGAGCGTTTTGAAGCCTCTGACTTCCAAACACCAACGAAACATTACTCACATTGACTTCAAATGAAGTAAGCAACAACTTCAAATCTTTTCATTCCACAAGTTATACAGATGATTAATGTGACGTCCCGATGTTTGGACTAGTGGTGCACTTTGTTCAAATATTAGCTGAAGGAAACAAACAGTGAAGCTTTAAAGGTGGAAGCTGAGTTTATGTTCCAAGAAGACTCCTGATCCAGATTTAAAAAGCATCAGGAATCAATCTCATCAGGATTATGATGGGATGCTGGCTTTTTGACTGCACCCTCCAAAGTATGGTGCAAATGTAAAATATTTCTGTTTTTTTTCTGACTGATTTCTTTAAGATTATTAAGAGATCAAGTAGAAGTGCTTTAAATTGATTCTTACTTTCTAGTGTTTGTGCATTTGACTTTTTGCAGCATAAGTAAACTTTACATGAAGGGTCTCAGAATGAACCCAAAGCAAACAGAGTTGGAGAAAGGTGTTAGAGATGGAAGGCAGCATGCATCAGTGTGGTCTAAAAGCTAAGGCCTGGGTTGGCTGCTCTGATCATGACTGCTAATGAAGTCGTCTTAACTCATTTTAAACCAGACTTCAATTTGTGTTACAACCTCCTCTACTGCCAACCACTGTGATCGACTCTTCTCAGTTTGACAGCGCTGCCAGAAAGTCGGCAGAAGCAACACTTCAAGGTGTGTTGTGATTTTCTGACTATTAGCAGGACTCACTGATCTCTCAGGGTGTGGAGATCTTATCTCATCAGATTCATGTGGACAGAGCTGAGCTGCGTCAGCATGAGAGTGCAGCTCCGTGCGGAGTCAGAGGGCGGATCACAAAGAGACGCGTGGCAGCTCCAAAAACACCTGAGCACATCTGGGGAAAACAACAGCTGGGAGCGCCTGTGGTAGTGTTGTAGTCAAGACCACAATAACCGAGACCAAGACATACCCGAGACCAGGGACTGAGACAAGACCAAGACCAAGGCAGTGCCAGACCGAGACAAGAAAAAGACCATAAATATCACTAAAAAATCCTCATGTTGTGTGCAGCGGGCGTGTTCCTCACTTAGTCCGTATAACACCGAGAAGGTGGCGGATGTAACCGGGGGATAAAAATCGAACTATAATGAATTAAAGTTATTTGTTCTTTAAGAAAGAGGAGTTTTCCTTCTAATCCCAAAGAGACCAGGACCTTCAAAAAGTTGTCTCGAGACCAAGACAGATTTCGAGTACTACTACAGTAGCCTGTTGAGCTGGCAAATGTAGAGCTCTCGCCGTTGCTTTGCTCCTAGACGAGAAAAAAAAAAAAAGACAGTATGGTGAACTCCACCATCTCTTCAGTGAGCTCTGTGTGGTAAGTAGAAAAGCCCGCCTCCTTTGATCTGATTGGCTGTTTCAGCCAGGAGTGTCATTGACGAGTGAACCCAAAACGGCTAGAAAAAAGAATCGTGCAGCAAGCGCGCTGTACCAGAGGAAAACTAGAGTGAGGCTTTTCTAACGACACGTGTCTGAGTGATCAGGACCTAAAGGTGCAGACAGCTCGTCTCCACATTAACACACTAAACAAGAGCACACTGCACAGAGCACCAACACTTCTTGAATATCGTTGGAGTTATATTCTTTTTGAATTACACCTTGAGGCGGTGCAGAAAGGATTTGTAATTTTTGGTGTAGTAGCGGCCACAATCCATTAGTTAGCTTGTTTGACAGAAGTACTGACTGTGATGGCAGCCTTGTGTGTTCCCTCAGAGGACTAAAGAGTTGATCCTTTTCCTTACTTATGGGTTATACAATTATTTCAACAGTGTCATCAGGTGAAGAGCGAGTGTGAGGTCAGAGGGAAACGGTCGCTGAGTGATTAACAGATCTTCTCCTCATGTGTAACCTGCAGCCATTTTCTTTAATTTAACTGAAGGACAATGTTAGTGAGGTATGCCAAGCTTTTTGTGAATGACCATTGAGAGCTCTAATGCCTTTATTTTTCTAAAGAGGTTTGACTGTTGCTTCGGAAATTACGTCTTTTATCCCCCAGTTCAGATTAGGCCGATTCTACACGGTGACACACGACAGAACGATGACGGGGTAAACACACAGTAGCCTATCAGCTTTCAGCCTGACAAACAAAGACATATTAATGTTCAACACGGCTCTTTTTTGAGACAGGACACTGCAGGAAGCCGGGGAATGCGTGGAAAAGCTTGAATGGAAAGTGGCAGAGTGGATTCCAGGGAGGTCTGCGGTTGTTTTGCAGCTGATGGGTATGCTGCGTTAAAGCTTGTCACACAAAGCCCTGCAGGAGTACACTCTCTGTAAACTTTCCGGGAGCTTTTTAAACACAGAGAGTGCCAGCCTGCTCGAGCAGAGACGGCGCAGGAGGCACAGCCGAAATGTCACCGTCCACACACACTGCAGGTCTGCAGCCACGCTGTGTTACATTCTACGGTTCCTTTGTATTTATATTAGCGTATGTATTTAGATTACATGGCTTCTTTGTGTTGAGAGAGTTAAACACACAGGCCATTATTCACGATGCCAGCAGGGAGCCTGTTCAGCAGCACAGAGGAGCAGAGATGTCGGATCACGTTGATGCAGGAGAGGTGGAGTGATGGCAGACAGATCGGTTCACAACACTAACTCGCTGACGTAGTGCTGCTGTATTTCAGTTTAAAAAAACAGTTCATTTAAAGGACCAATCAGTGAGATGTGTAGTGAGTGAAATGATAAAGTGACCTTACTGTATGATCAGACATTAAGGAAACATGCTATGTTGAAGTGCTGGCTTCTCTGACAACAATGCAGCAGCCAGTATGTCCTCCTTCTAACTTTAGATTCTGGTCCTGAATGGTCTGGATTTGTTTGGACCAGAGAAGGTAGGCGGTTTTAAGGCACCCCCACACGGCCGTTTTGGACGCCCCTCGGTTTGCCAGATATGAGAGCAGTTATCAGGTCAAACCAACAGGTGTTGCAGCGATGGAAGCGGGCAAGAGAACTGGTTCAGATAGAAGTGATTGTTCCCGACCTAAAAAGCCTCTGCATGTTTCTAATAAGCTCCACGAGCAGAAACGTGCTCAAACTAGGATCAATATTGGAGATGCTTTTGAAAAATGGAGAGAGGTTAGAACGCAGAAAGGTTTACAGACCGATGCAGAGCTGGATAAACACTGAAGCTTCAGTGTCCACCACATGGTGACCTGCGTGAGCATCCACTCTAGAGAGGAGGGGGGGGGGGGGCAGCTCTCTATAATGTTTAGAATTTGGACTGCAGTACCCATTTTAAACACTAGGTGTCAGAGTCACATATTGCTCCTTTAAGAATTAAACAATGCACAGAAAAAGATGACGTGTGATTTCTTACAACCTGCTAGTCAACCCAAAGACAAAAATGGATGTTTATTCAGACCGGATGATGTGAATCATATAACTATACCTTCACTTATTTCAACTCAAGCTTGAACGTAACTCTGTCCTCTGTTGTGAAGCCTATCACTGTTGAGATTTGTACTGACCTCTTTACATTGAATACGAAATTCTGAATCCAAACTTCATTTAAAAATAAGCATTTTAAAAGTCTCACAAACTGACCTTTTTACAGATCAGCATCATGATGGAGTTAAATCTGCATCCTTTCAGCCTGTTTACATGTCGGGCTGGTTTGATTAGATAAAATGTCATGCATTATTAAAAACAAAGATTCCTGTAAATCTCTCAAGGTCCAGACAGCAGCCGACTGTATAAACTGGCTGGTGTACTTTATTGATGACAACTTTCAGATTCTAACTCTGTTACCTTGAATTTTATCATCGTTTGGCCAGAAAACTAAATATCTATCACGTCTTTATTTCCTGCAGAAGCTCTTAAAATCAGCCCTCAGTGTTCCTGAGAGTTGGATGAGTTTGAGCCGGGTTCACATGAGGTCACGGCCACGTTCTCCTCCTCCTGATTTGTAGTTTTTAGTCTCTTAGTTTGAGAAAGACAGAATGCGATGAATTCTGTTCATATTTCTCTTTTGAAACTTGCATAAAGTGTTTAAAGCAGCTCCCAGTTTGTTAGTAAATCGCCTCTCAGCGTGTGTAAAGGATGACGTGCAGGATGAGGCCTGAAGCACTCGGAGGGGAATGCTGAAGTGCAAATCATGCTCAGTGCAAACACAGACTGTGTCTCTCTGTGTGTGCATGCGTGTTTGTTTGTGTGTGTGTGTGCGTGTGTGTGTGTGTGTGTGTGTGTGTGTGTGTGTGTGTGTGTGCGTGCGTCTCTGTGTGTGATATTTGACGTATCTAGACCTTTGACTTTCTCGGCTTGCCGTTCCTCTGCAGCTCAGCGTGGTGCTCTGACATCTGTAGACCTCAGACATGGAGGAGAATCTGCTTAACGTTGAAGGAATATTTCCACCTCCGCCTCGTGCAGACACCTTTGAAGCCTTTAGCGAGGGCGGGGCAGAGTTGAAAGATGATGATGATGATGATGGATTTATAGAAATCGTGTTTTCCTTAACACTCGGGACACATTTGGTGAACCGTAAAAAAGATTGGATCTTCTTCTCTGGAATATCTTAATCTCTCTTGGCATGTGTTCGAGCAGACAGGACACGCTGCACGCTCCTGCTGCTGCTGCACGCCACGGATACAGTGAATTTCTGTTATAGATGTGTGTGTAAGTTTGTGTTTTAAAGTGAACGTGTTGATGGAACGCCGTGGCTCGATTCCTCGTGTGATTGATGTGGATAAGATGTGGATGTAAACAGTTTGAAGGAGGGGAACACTACAAGCACAGCTGCATTCAGACTGATCACCAAACTCACACACTCACTGCACAATAAGACACGCGTTAGGAAGATCTGTTAAAGACACAATGTGCAAGAAAATCCTTCATTTAAAAAACACAATCAGTCTGATCTGCAACACAGAAAACAACATCATCCGCACTGAAATGTTTCTGGTTCACTGTGTTGCCAGACGGATAATACGGCAATATGGTACTGCAGCTTTAAAATGATCTAGCTAGCGTACATATGAAAAAGGAGGACGTTCCTTAATACCACACTGAATGGCTGAACTCTGACCTGCACACCACGCTAATGTTGATAACTGAACGAACAAAGGAACAAACTATTAAAGTGTGAATGGTTTGCAAACTGCTCCGCCTCCGGTCGCTGTGTAGCTAAGCTGTGTAGCTAAGCTAGTAGCATTTGAAGTTGTTTTCTCTCAGTCTGTCTGGCATGACGAGCCGCAGGCGTCAGCAGGGCATCAGGTGATGATCTGATTGGCAGGTCGAGCCTGGCAGCAGAGCGGAGGGCGTGTCGGCCGGTGGTGATGTGTGATTTGTTACTCTTAAATCCCAAGTGAATGTTTGGTGGAGGGGACATTGAAAATTCAAAATGATGGTCCATTTGGCCCTTTCTGCAGTTATTGATGGTACACCATACAGAGGGCAAACATAACGATAGTTATCGTACGACTGGCAACACTGCTGCTTCGTGATTTGATGATCTTTCAAATCCTGGCTTTTAAAAAATACTTTGTGCTCTGTCTTCGGTGTGAAACAGAGTTTAAAAGACAAACATTATCTCTCTGCAACCAAACACTGCTTTAGAAACATCATCAGTAACACAATGAGAGACGTGCTCATTGACAAACTCACTTCTGCACAATTTAAAAAAGAATCTCCAGATCTTAAAACCTTTATTTATAGAGCAAAATCCTTTTACAAAGTGCTTAACGAGGACTTCTTCTTCTTTGGCCAGTTGACCTCCCTTCACTTTGCCCTCATTCATGTCAAAACAACACCATAAGAAGTCAGGAAGTAGTGATGCTGTGAGTCAAATAAGCTTGGAAATCTATCAAGAGCGTCATGTCTTTTTAATTTTGAATATCTAGATTTGGCACCAGGGATTTGATAATCATATCAGGACTCACGATGACGATAACTGCAGTATTGATTGTCTGTCTCCACTTTCCTTCCATCTGCATGTTAGTCGTACAGTATCATTCCTAGGGTTAAAATAAATACATATATTTCCTTATTGATATGAATGAGCTGCCTTCAATGATTCATTGTTTAACTGAAGCTGTTCTTAAAAGAAGCTGCGATGAAAACATTTCTCCAAACTCTCCGCCTGCCTTCTTTCTTTTGCGCTGCAGCTCTTTTGTAATCTGCAGCACAAACAGTTATTGCAGCCTCTCCTTGTTTATTTGAAACATGCGACCTTTGACCTTCCTGCGACGCTCTTTGTGCCATAAGTTAGAGGCACTCTGTGTACGCATCGACTGTCACCCGCTGCTTTTAGGGGCCTCCAGACTAAACCACAGCGGCCATAAAACAGGCAAAAGTAACAGAAAATGCTCGGCTTGTTTAAGGCGGTTTCAAACGAATAATCCAGAGTCCTGAAATAAATCCGAAAGAGCAGCACGAAGAGTTTCATCTTTATTGTTTTGTTCATATTCTGAGCCGCTGATTTCTTCTTCTTTGCTTCCTCTTCTTCTTTGTCTTTTGTTCGTAGAACGTTCTGCTAATTCTTCATTTCTCGCCCACTTGAACTTTAACTCCGCACGCCTCTGCTCCGCTGTCATGTCGTTATAAATCCCGTAAACGTTGGATGAAGAAAGGCCTCTGTGTTTTCTTGGATTCTTCTTCAAAAGCTCGGCTCGGTGTTTACAGGTTAGAGAGGGCCGGGCTCAGCGGCGTGGAGCCTGCACTCTTTAAAACGCTGTCCTGTCTGTCACTTGACAGTTGACTGCAGAACAGCTTAGCAAACAGTCGCTGTTATATTTTCCATTCCAAAGATCCTCTGGTGAGTGTGTGTGTGTGTGTGTGTGTGTGTGTGTGTGTGTGTGTGTGTGTGTGTGTGTGTGTGTCTCTGTGTGTGTGTGTGTGTGTGTGTGTGTGTGTGTGTGTGTGTGTGTGTGTGTGTGTGTGTGTGTGTGTGTGTGTGTGTGTGTGTGTGTGTGTGTGTGTGTGTGTGTGTCTGTGTGTGTGTGTGTGTGTGTGTGTGTGTGTGTGTGTGCATGTGTGTGTGTGTGTGTGTGTGTGTACTTGAGTGTGTGTGTGTGTGCGTGCGTGTGTGTGTATGTGTGTGTTCTTGAGTGTGTGTGTGTGTGTGTGTCTGCGTGTGTGTGTGTGCGTGCGTGTGTGTCTGTGTGTGTCTCTGTGTGTGTGTGTGTGTGTTCTTGAGTGTGTGTGTGTTTGTGTGTGTGTGTGTGTGTGTGTCTCTGTGTGTGTTCTTGTGTGTGTGTGTGTGTGTGTGTGTGTCTCTGTGTGTGTGTGTGTGTGTGTGTGTGTGTGTGTTCTTGAGTGTGTGTGTGTGTGTGTGTGTGTCTCTGTGTGTGTTCTTGTGTGTGTGTGTGTGTGTGTGTGTGTGTGTGTGTGTGTCTCTGTGTGTGTTCTTGTGTGTGTGTGTGTCTCTGTGTGTGTTCTTGTGTGTGTGTGTGTGTGTGTGTGTGTGTGTGTGTCTCTGTGTGTGTTCTTGTGTGTGCGTGTGTGTTCTTGTGTGTGTGTGTGTGTGTGCGTGTGCGTGTGTGCGTGTGCTGAAGCCAGATGGGGGTTTTCCTATAAACAAGTGTACAGGCAGTATTTAAACAGACTGTGGCACCTGACGCCATAACACTCATGACACTGTGTTTAGCGGCCGTAGTTGCCATAAGTCACTTTGGACGATTAAGTAAATATTTTCATTCTGACCACGTCCATGTTTATTATAGAACAGCAAAAGATCTCAATCTTTCCAAATCCTCTGTTCAAAAATCATTTCATTACAGCTCGTCTGAAGAGAAGTGCCGTGACCACGGAGACGATTCTCCTTCATTGTCAGGAAGTTGATTTAGATTAATTCTGACCGTGAATCAGCACCAGTGTGAGCCTCAGGTTAGACCAGTGGTTCTCAATTATTTTAGACCCCTGTTAGACGCACATTATTACACAAACCACAGAGTTAACATGTCACATCCACAGAAGGAAGAAAGCACATCCACGGTCTGCTGGGAGGCTAATTGTGTCAAATACACTTTGTAATCACTTGCAGAAACAGGAGCTGCTGGATATGTTGACAATATTTTCAAACCTCCAAATCGGGACACTTTAATTTCACAAGGTGCCCTCCTGAGCAGCCCGTTAAAATGTGTGTTTGCTCGTTTTAATACGACTTTGTAAGTCGACATTTCAAACGTGGCCGACTGAAAATGGACACTTGCAGTGTGTTCAAAACGCAGCATAATCATGGCTCGTACTTTGGAAGGAAGCTGTAACTCTCCTGGAGCTCTTTGGAAAACGCTGACTTCCTGTTCGACATGACAGCTCGCCTACCTGTCGTTACGCAGCAGGTCCTGTTAGCATGATAAGCTAGGCTAGCTAAACAACAGAGGCAACCCACATATTGATTGACACACGTACAGACAAATCAGTGTTGACCTTTGACTCGTGGTGAATAAGTTATGTTTTTCTATTGGTTAAAACAGCAGCAGCCGTGGCAACGAGGCAGACAAATCAGCGTTGTGAGCTCGCTGCATTGTACTGGTTGGTTAAAACCGGGACTGTAAATATTTGATTAATCCGTGAAAGGAAGGTTTACACTCTGAGCTTCGTGCTTCTCAGACACACGGGCCCGAAATACGCAAATGTACCAACAGGACCTGTGGACATGCATTAATCGGAGAGATGTCAAAGTGGGACTGCTAGGGGGCGCCAGAGCTGTCCCATACTTTGGTCTGCACCAGCGACCCTCCGGTGCCTAACCCAAGTCCCTACAGAATGAGCTACTCTGCTCCTAAAAATGAGTTTATCTCAGAAAGAGTTTTGTTTGTGTTTCTTCAGAACTTTTAGGATGAATATGTTTGATGTTTTTATTGAGGACAAACTTCTAGTGAATATGTGTTTGTTCTGGTTAATGACACTAATGTCAACTCTTTCAGTCATTATAACAGTTTGTTGACTTTTCTTAAACTTTGACCTTTGGCTTTGTACAGATTCCAGACGTATGATGGCTTTTGAAAAACACTTTAAATATCGTATCCTAATTGGCCAAAATATCGATTCATGGGGCGCCGGTAGTCTAGTGGTTACCGCGGGTTCCCCATGTACAGAGGCTGAAGTCCTGGGTTTGAATCCGACATGTGGCTCCTTTCCCGCATGTCGTCCCCCACACTTTCTCTCCTTCTGGTTCAGATTATATCCACTGTCCTATCTCTAAAATAAAGGCATAGAAAGCCTAAAGGTATCGCAGTAAGTGGATATGTTTCTGGGAGTCATAAACAAATGGACTTTTAACGGCTGTTGCTCCAAACCAAATGTGCAGAATCAGAATAATCAGACTGAGCTCTGCTGCAGGATCTGTCCTATTGATTGGAACATAAATTTACCGTCAGCAGTCGGAGCTCCTGGACTCGCCCCAGCGTAAATATTACCGTCTCTGAAAGCCTCCCGTACGTTTTGGCCCGGCTTCAGCTCGGCTGGTGGTCGGTCGCTCGGAGAGTGTGAGAGAGAGGCAGGAAGAGACAAAAGGAAAAGAACACACACCAGATGTGACCACTCACTGAACCATTTATCAATGAAAGACGGGCAGGTCTGACGGAGACGTTCACTGAAGGTTAAACGTGTGAATCTTTAACCTGAAATGTAAAAACTAACAAACAGAGGGAACATTGTAATTCACCGTGAAATACTGCAATCTGTGCTCCCATTTCCAAGAACAACAAAACAGACGGCTGATTACAGTAAAGCTGCTCATGAATGCCACAAGAAATACTTTAATGACATCGTTAGAGCAGCAGGATACTATAATAGGAAGAAGACAACAAGCCCACCATCTAGTTTCTGCTTATTTTTAAATACTGTGTCATTTTCCAGTAAACCAGATAGATCACATCAGTTTTATATCACAAGACAATAATTCAGCAATCTAATAAAACGTCTGTGATGCACTCCTGACTCGGGCTGCAGTCATCCAATATTTTACTAATCGAGTATCCCATCGAATTTCTTTGGACCAGAGAAGGTAGGCGGTTTGAAGGCACCCCCACACGGCCGTTTTGGACGCCCCTCGGTTTGCCAGATATGAGAGCAGTTATCAGGTCAAACCAACAGGTGTTGCAGCGATGGAAGCGGGCAAGAGAACTGGTTCAGATAGAAGTGATTGTAACCGACCTAAAAAGCCTCTGCATGTTTCTAATAAGCTCCACGAGCAGAAACGTGCTCAAACTAGGATCAATATTGGAGATGCTTTTGAAAAATGGAGAGAGGTTAGAACACAGAAAGGTTTACAGACCGATGCAGAGCTGGATAAACACTGAAGCTTCAGTGTCCACCACATGGTGACCTGCGTGAGCATCCACTCTAGAGAGGAGGGGGGGGGAGACAGCTCTCTACAATGTTTAGAATTTGGGCTGCAGTACCCATTTTAAACACTAGGGGTCAGAGTTATTTGAGCACTACTTTGAATCATTGTGAAGTATTAAGGTAGCCTAAGGCTAACGTGTTGTGAGATTAGGTTCAAGGGTTGACTTTAGCTTCTATCTAATACAATAGATAGAAGCTGTGCTCTGCTGTGGAGTAGAGCAGCTGGTTTAAGGTGACATTTAGTGTTGTAGTCAAGAACACACTAACCTAGACCAAGACATACCTGAGACCAGAGTGCTCTGAGACCGAGACCAAGACCAAGAGCATAAATATCACTGAAGAATCATCATCTTGTGTTCAGCGGGCGTGTCACTCCCTGAGACTGTAACAGAGGGAAGATTGCTGCCGTAACCGGGGGATAAAAATCTAATTATGAACTGAAAGTATTCGCTCTTTTTGAAAGAGGCGTTTTCCTTCCTTTGTCTCTAACTTTACCGTTGTTTCTGTTTTAAAGAAATGGTTTGGTCATTTTAAAGGGGACGTTTCTTTTGAAGACTACACTTTGTATCTGTCCAATGGACCCTTAGGTGTGTTTTTGTCTTTTTCATCCATGCATACTCAGATGTTGGTGTTTCATTGTTTACCTTCCAGAGGAGGTCAGGTGTTTGACAACAGTTTTCTTTATACCTTTGACCAATTAAGTTCACTCCCACCAAAGACGCTGTTTTTACATCTTCATCTTAACATATCATGAGGAATCACGATATATAAAACTGGAGAAGTCACCTCACATATTTTCGTCTCACACAGCTCCATCTGGTTTATCTGCATCACGGCGTCTTTAAGTGTGACATCACACAAGTTCGACAACCATTAACTCAGACAGTGCAGGGTGATAAAGATTAGCATCCTGCTGTCACTCCTGAATCTGTGAGTCATTAGAGAGACGAGCAGATAAAACAACAAGCGTCCAATCAGCTCATCTTGATGGAGCTGCAGAGCCACGTGTCTCTGCTCTTATTGTGCTGACACAGAGCTGCAGGCCACTCAGATAGGATCAGACTATAACCTGGATCTTTTTGAAGACCGCCGTGTTTTCCTTTTTTTCTTGCATCCACACTTCTCCCTTCATGCCTCTCGGTAAACGGGCGTCTTTCTTCAGTCAATCACTGGTCGTTAAAGCGGCAGATGCTCTGATAATTTTCACAGTATGAGCTAATATGAAACATCACGCTGAACTTTGGTGTCATTGTTGTCGTCTCTTTGTCTCTGAGGCGGTGTTTTCCTCCGCCTATCTCCACCGTGTCCCCGTCACTGTGTGTAAATCATCAGAGTGGTCTCTATCTGTCTCTGGGTGGGCTCTGGTGGGCTTTTAAGCGAGTCCCATCAGTTAAGGTTTCATTAAAGAGGTTCCTCCTGCTCTCCTCCAGCCTTTTAACGGACAGTGATTTAATGTAACTGTTGTTCTGTTTCTGAGGTAAATGCACCGCTCTGTTATTGTTTGCCCGGCTCATGTTTATGTACAGTAAGCGTGGAACCCCCTTTTTGTCCCTCCATACACACACTACCTCTAATCTCGGGTGTCAAGATACGGCTGAGGAGACGCAGTGACTTCAGGATGACTTCCCAGAAGAGGCGAGTGGAATCTCAGAAACCTGCCAGGGCGTCTTTTTCATTTTACAAAGAACTTTGTTCAAATTCTTATCAAAGATAACTGAGAGCTTTCAGGTGATAACAGCACCTTTGGCAGCCATGTTGGAAAAGCTTTGGCTGCACAGGCCGCAGACAGCTGGCAGTTTCTAGATGAACTCGGCTTTTATGGACACAATTGAACTTTCAAACTGCGGTTGTCTGTTAAGCTGCTCGGATTTTTAAAAGAAAGGTCTGAATCCTTGACTTCAGTTAGAGGCAGACTTGAAGGTCGCCTCCTGAGTCGACGCTGACTCTGTTATTTGGACATTAGCTGCCGAGTGTTTGGTAATGTCTCCTGTTTGTGTGTTAACATCACTAAAACATGTGTCAGGAAATTTCCACAACACAGACACAACAGTATAAAACAAACAACCTGCCCACTAGCTCACCGTTGATGTTTCTGACTTTTATCTGCAATCTCATTCTTTCGGTCACCCAAAGCTCATGATCTCAGGTGAGCGTTGAAACAAAGATCGGTGAATCGAGAGCTTTGTCTTCAGTCTCAGCCCCCTCTTCACCACGACGGTTCGGCACTTATGCCCGTGTTACTGCCGACGCTGAGCCAATCAGTCTCAGCGTCAGTTTCAGGAGTGCAGAGTGTGTGTGAAAGGTGCTCTATACCGAGAAGTCACTCTACCTGATGAAATAACTCGAAAGGCTCGCAAGCAACTTATGCATGCTAAAAAAATGTTTTTGCTTTAACCAGGCTCTCATGCAGTCTGGTAGTGTTTTGTAGATCTATGACGTAACTGAAAAATCTCTGCATGTTTCTCTTTGGAATGACCTTTGACTTTCTTTTGTTTTGCATTTAAACCTTTTCTCGGTTCAAAACTGACCCTGGATTTCCTCCACAGATTTCTTTTCTCTTAATACATCAGTATAAATCTGAGATTTTTTTACTTGTTGCAGACACGACATCCTAACCTACAGAAGGAGCCTCTTTGAAAATTTCTACTTGTACAGGGCTTTGCATAAATTTATGAGAGTTTTATTGTCCTGTGAGGATATAGGCCATTCTCCAAACAGAGCTTATTAAAGAAAACAGCCATGTATGTTTGTGGGGCCCTATAGAGCCGGCCTCAGGAGGGTATGGAGCGTAGATCTGCTGCACACTCTGATGTCTGGGATCTGAATTAGAGGCTCATTTTTCACACAGGCGCTCTGTGGAGGTTATCTAAGCTACTGAATCCTCACAGACGATGTGTTTAATGTTTACTCAGGAGGGAGGAGGGTCAGGTCTTCCTAAATTGTGATAATTGATAATTTGGCAGCTGTGTCTGATGGAGGAAGGCATGTGTGAGGTTGAAAAAAAGCCATAAAGCTCCGTAAACAAGCAGACACACGCTCACAGCGACCTCTGAACAGAAACTGAATCTAGAACTCTTTCTGCAAACACTGACACGGCTGCACTGGAACGGCTGTTTGCAGTGTCTTTCATCCTCCAGACTGTATTAATGGTGTCTCGTTCTCTTTAAAGGGGATCTGAGGTGACCCGAGGAGACATGCCATCCAGCGGGGACTGAAGTGTGGGACATGAATGCAGTGAAACGCTCTGAGGTCCTGTTCAGTGGTCCAGAGGACATGCAGAGTCCAGGACACCTGCAGAGGACGACACAGGGTCATGGAGACGCTGCTCAGCTGATGGAGAGGAGGAACCACAGACTGAGGGAGGAGCTGCTCCCAAGAGAGAGAGAGGATGGTAAAAACACTTTATTTTACCGAACGAGATATGACTAAGAATGTCTATGGAAGAGCACCACTCAATAAGCTTTCACAGAACTGCAGAATGGTGATCCTGTTCAATCTGCCGTCCTCTTCATACACATGACACTCGAATAAAAACATCCCATTAACCGGGAAATACACGAAGAGAGTGAGAGTTACAAGCAGAGGACCCCAGATATGGCACGAGCTAGATCAGTGGTTCTCAACTCGTCTGGCCTCAGGACCCACCAGCAACTCCACCCTGTTAAACCGTGACCCAAATGTCTGATATTTTTCAACCAATCAGATTAATTTAATGCTAAATTGTGCAGTTTTTGCAGTTTGCAGCTTCTGTTGAATTCTGTACCTCAGACGATGCTTAACATCTGACGGAAGCAAAAAACTGAACTGAACAAACCTGTTTGACGCCAGGTTTTTTCCAGGCACATGCTGAACACAGCTCCGCCACCCACCTTTAGGTCCCGACCCACCAGTTGAGAATCACTGAGCGAGATGACAGAATAAAACCCTCAGAATCTTTTTCAACTTTCATGAAGAACTTGGAGAAGAAGCTGTTAACATATGATCTCTGTGACTGTGTGCACTCACATCATGGTATTCACTTTTTGTGTTTCTAAACTGAACTGTTGTATTTTACATTTCCTGATGCTGGTACATCGATGGCTGGAGTGGAAACGCTTGTTGCCTCTGCTTGTTCTGGGTCACTGTGTGTCGTCAGACTCGGAGGACTGACCCTCACGTTCATGGTCTACCAGGTGCTACTATTGATGAACTCATTACAATGGCCGCCCATAGTGGGGGGAGGGGAAAGCTTTACTGGGGCCCTGGTGCATGGGGGGCCTGTTAGGGTTAGGTGTTGTCTGTCGTATCTTTCATCACTAGAAGTACACTGATTTAAGTCTTACCATGGACCATCCAAATATTTAAGCAATCATATCCTTTTTGTTTAACATTAATACTCACCATTACTTATTAACACAACAGATAAAGACATTTCATTAATTGTTGCCTTTTTTCAAAATGTCATCCCCTCTTTTTAAAGCGGTATGAACCCTTTTTGTAACGTTGAAGTCGTAAGAAAGCCGACTGAACTTAACTAAGTAATCTTAGGCTGGGTGTAGCCAGCCAAACAGCTGATCCAGGGAGCCAGGCAGAGAAGGCGAATGTTAGCCGGGAGGCTCGCACTAACTCTACTGATCCAATATGCATGTAAGGATCTCGTTAAATGACATCTGTGGAGGGCCCGTTCACTTGGCCTTTCAGGGGCCCAGCTATTTCTGTATGCAGGTCTGCTCATTTCTATGTTGTTGTTCTAAGTTGTTTGTTGTTTCGTTTGCTGTGTTCTTCTTATTTGTTCATTTTCTGGACCCCCTTTCTAAAAGCTTTTGGAAGCTTATCTGGGGTGTCGTTGTTCTTGGGTCTTTGTTTTATTGTGGTTGTATGTATACAACCCACATGATTGGCTGCTATGTCAGCATGTCTTCAGAGGGAAGACGTTCACTTAACGATTCGGACCTGATTTTTGAGTCGTACAATTGATTATGAAGTCAGTTTGAAGTAAAGTAAGGGGCATAAAACTCAGGGCCTGATCAGCTGCTCCCGACCTGTCAGTTGAATTTCTGCCACGTTTGAGATTTTGTTCGTTCGACTGCACACACTCCTACAGTGAGAGCAGAGCCACGAACAGATTCCCCGATTGCAGGGCTGATTGTACCTGCACTAACTGGCTGACAGTGTTTGAAATCACCATGGCAACAGCAGGCATGACTTTTTGACGTGTCTCACCCTTCTTAGTCCCGTTGGTCGTCTCTAAACCTGAAGGTCAGGGGTTCGATCTGCGGTGATAAATGGACGAGTTGATACTGATGGCCTTTACACAGCTTGTGTCACTATATTTAAGGTGGCCACTCACAAATACACTTTCAAGTCCGAGGAAGCTCGACACATCACATGTAAATAAATCCTTTAACATGAGCTCCTTGGTGTGCGGATCTTTTTCGCTTCTTTATACCTTTCTGTTTTTGCATCCAGCGCCCACTCAGGGATTACCATCCTATCTCCAAAGATATAAACGAGAGAAACGTTGGCAGGAAATATCTGCTGACCTCCAGCTGAAGAAGAATACGTGTTAAGATTTAGCTTTCTTCTAGCTTGTGTCGGTCGGTGAAGCTGAGTGTGTGAGAGAGGGAGTGACAGCATTTTAATAGACATGTTCAAATAGGTGCATAAAGTCCATGTCCACGTCAGTCCTTGATTTTGCAGCAGCTTTTAAAAAGCACACATCAACACACCTCCCCTGTGAGTGACTGAGACAAACACTCCAGAGACATCTCTGCTGAGGGAGGGGCTCAAATTAGACGTCTAAAAACTGAATGAAACTACAGTACATTTAAACATTATTACTTTTGCACCACTATGAACAAGAGTAATATTTGTTTGAAATAAGTCAGTGTTTGAGTGTTCTCTGTGTGAATGAGCTGCACTCCTGCAGGTTTGAACATGAAGACTTGTTGTTTTCTCCGACGTTCAGATGATTGATGAAGTTTTCTAAATCAATTAAAAAAGCCGAGAATCAAACACAAACAAGCTCACCTCTGTGTAATTCACACAGTGTTGTTTTATTATCTTTAGAAGCTTTAGATAAATGAGAGAGAAAAGGAGGGAGACATGGTTTTATTTCATCCAACGAACACAGAACAGGTAAGAATGCGAGTCCCACATGTCTGCCAGGAACGAGCCGGGCCAGATAAAACACAAGTGTTTGAACATTTTATTGAATCCTTCTGATGATTAATCCATTCTGAAATATCTCTGCTCTTCAGCTTCACAGCTCACATCAGCATCACAGGGCTGAAGGTGAAAGCATCCGAGGAATCCTGAGATTTAGATGGTTATTTTTAGACTCTGAGGATGGCGAGGGCGACGCAGCGTTTCCCTCTCAGGCTGACAGAGTTTCCATGATGTCATGAAGAGGTGGAGGAGTGAGAGAAACTGAAGAGGCACACAAACATGAACTGGAATCTCCTCAAGTTCAGTCGTTCATTGGATCACTTTCTTCTTCAGATGTCGGGAAGAGACAAAACAAGCTCAGGGTTCAGAGAGCAGCTCAGAGACAGCAGAGTGAAAGAGAAGAGCCTGACACACCTGCTGTTTACAGATCACCTGAAAGAGGAGAAACAGTCCGACAGAATCCTGGTCAGACCTCAACAACATCACAAACAGAATCCGGTTTATTGCCACGTAGGTTTACACTTCCTGATGATGATATATTTATCTCTCCAGAGAGATATATCTGCATGTGAGTGTCGTTCTGTTCTAGATCAAACATTTTGATACCGCTGAAGTAACCCGGCGTGAAGCCTCTAGGTGACTTATTTACAGCTAAACTGAGACCAAGTTTACACGAAAACAATTTGATAACATCCGTCAATCACACAGATCCGTAAAAATTGAATTAAATGTTTTTATCGCTCTGAGCTTTAGCAGAGTTGCATTTAGCGGTGATTCTCGATAACGCTGTTGGGAGAGACAGCATTCACAGCCGCTCCTCTGCCCATAAGTCAGACCTGCAGCCTGCATCAGTTTAAACACACCTTCAGCAGGTAGACCCGCTGTAACGGACGTGCTTATCCGTGCTGCAGTAGCCTAAGTGGCACCGAGCCTCTCTAAAAAAGGGTCTCTCTGCCTCTCGTCGCACCTGCTGCCTCCAGCGATTACTTGAGTAATGCACATGCTCAATTATGGAACTCAAAGGCGTCACCAGCTTTTTTTGCGTAGATTAGAGTAATGCATCGTACCAGCGTACTTTGATGTCAAAATGCGTGCCTGCTACGCAAAATGCGTACAGGTTGGCAGGTCTGGATTTCTGTGATTATGTTTTGGTCTCAGCTAACTCTCAGACGTCACTGGACTCACCTCAGAGAAGTTCATTTCTGTAACACTTCACACAGACTCACATAAAAACAGGTGAATCAGGTACGAGTGTGGGCACAAACTCTCTTTATTTAGCGATATAAGAAGGTCGGGGGCTCTGAGGGTTTGGCAAGTTCAGACTCTCTGACACCTGCAGGAATCAAAAATCAGCTCTCATTGCTGCGCTCTGGTTTCTCCTGCATGCAGAAGTGGATTCCTCTCTGATTTGATGGAGGCTGCAGGTCTTTCTCTCATCTGGAGGAGATTATTGAAGCTGATAGACACAATCACCCCGACTCTCCATCATCTCATGCACTTTCACTCCGGCTCTGAACAGCTCGCGTGTTTACCAAGCACTGACTAATTAACTTCACTCTCTGATTATAGCTTCAACTTGTGCCTCTGGTTCAAATCTGAACTTTTACTTCTGCAGAAAACAATTTAAATGAACATAATGAGCAGATATTACTGCAGACATGATAAGAACGTTGTGTTCAGGGAGACAAAAGTGTTTACCTTTCTGTCCTCATTATCTCAAAGTGTTTCTGCGGCTCTGCCAGGCGTCTTATCGGAGCCGCGATCTGCAGAAAATCTGCACAGAAAGCAGCGTGTCTTTTCATATTCAGGAAACAGGTGGAATGTGTACAGATGCATATTTGCTGCTGTTGTTTTTAGCTGCTAATTCAGCCATGAAATTACTCACATGTTCATTCATCATCTGAGCGAGGCCAAGCGGAGCGGCGGGCCCCAAGACGACGAGCAGAGGGCAGATATTAGCTCAGGGCACACAGGCAGTAAACAGGTTTATTATTTATCCACCCAGCCGGTGTGACGTGATGAACCACTAACAGGGAGAGCATGAGATGATGTGTGTGTTCACCAGAGAGGTCGTGTTTGTAGTGCCGACCCAAGTTTGTAATTGGTTTCATATTTAGTCGAAGGTATTGAGAGGTAGAGTTGTGTGAGCTCACACACATAAATAAATCTTTTTACTTTGGTTACAAAAATGCTCGTCCACACGCCAAGAGCTCTGCTGCAGGACAATGATTGCTGATTTCTTTTTTTTTCTTTTTTTTGTAAGCTTTGAAATATTCGCCGCTCTGAGCCAAGCTGTGTTCACCTATCAGGAATGTACAGTTGAATGGTTCTGCAGCGAACATAAATACAGGCCGGGCTGCAGAGAGACGGCATGCAGGGCCTCGAGTGGAGTGAACAAACTCTCGAACATCGTAAAGACACTCGCTATGTTTACATGCACAGTAAGGTCAAACTGCAGTTACAGCTCGATTAGGACTTTTAATAGTTCTACTGTCTTTGTCCCGGTTTAGAAGCACTGAGGGAGAATCTATTTAGTGATGGGATAATGACGACTCCTCTGTAATAGGTGGCGAGATGCCTCCTTTCAGCCATAGTTCCTAATGAACCGGTTGACCTATGAGGTTACATACAAAACAATCGACAATATCGAGTCTGTATATTGTGTTTTATTTTGAAAGTGACCGGACGCTCAGTTTGTTTCCTCGTCTAACTTCCTGTCAGGGTCGTTCTATTCTGTCCAGCTTGATGTGTTTTTGCAGCGGGCTCCATCAAAAATAGACTCCTCATTTCCACATACTCCTCGGGTGCTGCGGTCCGTCAGCGCCACGATTTTGCTCCGTCGGGTTGCGCGCTCCCTGCCCCACTGGGTCTGTGTCTGGAATGTAAGCAAAGCGGAGTGCAGCCATGAGCAGCGGTGCACACTTCACAGGAGAACTACAAGATCGCAGGAGAACTACGAGATCCCGTGGTCTCGTAGATTTGTTGTTCATTCGGTGCCTGTTTTGAAGAATTGTTGATAAAGTGATGGAATATACGATCAGGAGTCTGTTAATTTTAAAAATTGACCGGATGCTCTGTGCGTTTCCTTTTCTGACTTCCTGTCCGGATCATTCTATTCTGTCCAGCTTGATGCGTGCTTGCAGCGAGCTCTGTCCAAAATGGACTCGCAGCGTATTTGAAACGGAGCAGAGCGCAGTGGCGCTGTTTGCACGCTTCAGAAACAGACCGGGGGCTCGCTGTGGAAACAGGAGTCTTGACTAGAGTGGCAGCTAACAGTTGTGTTGTGCGCTGACGGACTGCAGCGTGTCTGGAGTAAGTAGAAGTTGGCAGTGAGGACTCTGTTGTGAAGGTTGGAACAGACGCCTTTCATTGGCAGAGCGTAGTGGGCGGGAGGGAGTGTAGACCTGGATTGTATAGAGTTCAGGTAAGGAGGAGATGTTTCTGTTGCTGTTTTGTAAGCCAGCAGCAGAGTTTTACATTTGATGTGAGCAGTAACTGGGAGCCCGTGGACGGAGATGAACAGCGGAGTGACGTGCTGTTTAGGAGAGGTTGAAGACGAGTCGCTCTGCTGGAGAATCATCGTTTAGGAAACGAGTCTGTATGTGTTTGACACTTTTGAATTTTTGAGGCAGTGAACAAAATATTTTGCACAATTTTGACTATTTTCTGGATTATTTCTCAATCAGCTGCTGTGTATTTGTAAATTGCTCAGAATTGATGACATTTTAAATTGAATTTTGGACCCATTGAGGCTCCATATTTAGTCATCGGGAGGAATGACAGAGCGTAATCTCATCAGCTGACTCGTGGACAGTCTTCGAGGGGTTAATACGACTTATTATGATTTCATGGCTCTTCTTCTTATTAAAAGGATTTTCAGATTTGAAGCTCCTGTCGGCTGGAAACACAAACTCTGCTTCAAACTTTCCGTGATTGTCGCTAATATACGCCGTGGATATGAGCAAGGACAAATGTAATATAGAGGGAATTAAAGGGCTTACTCCAGAAGCTTCTGTTAGAAGTTTTCATTATTCGTCAGAGTCTTCACGAAGGAAGGCCTCGCTCGTCTGTCACCACAGAGACCGGCCGTGTTTGTTATCAAAGCTTTACAGTGGAGACAGTCGCACACACACACCGACAGGAGAGTGTGTGACTTCATCTCATCGATTATTAACCGCTAATCAGAGCAGGAACACATCGTTTAGCACCACCCCTCATCTTATCAGTGATAATTCATCCATCAGCTGTCAACAGAGAGATAAAGAACATCCAGGATTATCCATCTCTCCAAAACTCCGGAAAAGATTAGCTCATCGCATCCACCTGGCTATTTTTAGATCTCTGACGGTGGCATATTAAACAAAACGCTCCGAAATTCAATTAAGAGAGCAGTCGCCCACAATGACCTGAAAATAACCCAGAGTTATTCTGAAACACCGGCCGCCTCACATGTGGTTTGGAAACAGCGGCGCTTAAAAACCGCAGCTCGACAGCGGCTGCCCAGATTAATGAAGAGTTTCTTTTTCCAGGTGTTGTATTGTGGATACAAGAGCTTTGAGCGCCGAATATTTTAACCACCGGGAGAAATCCTCACGGTAGAAATGAAAACAGAGACACAATATACACCTCTGATCCGGCTCATGGTGAAGAGAGAGAGAGAGAGAGAGAGAGAGAGAGAGAGGGAGAGAGAGAGAGAGAGAGAGAGAGAGAGAGAGAAGAGGATTTCAGACCAGAGAAGAGGAGACTATCTGGATCTTTCTCTCAGATCAATCACAGGATTTGAACAAAATGTGAAAGAATCTATTACTCCGGACTTTCACCAGATACGTGTGCGTGGAGTGTCGACTCCGCTCCGTGCTCCTTCGTCCGTCAACACCCACAGGCTGCGTTCTCAGAGCGCTGACCTTTAGGTTCCCGCAGTAAATACAGAATCATGTGACAGTGTGAGATAATACGATGTACAGTATGTGGTATTAAACCGTATAAAACTCTTATAAACACATCAACGAACACACATATGGTCATTGTTCTGAACTGTTCTGAAGTGTTTTATTCTGAAAATAAACCGGATGTTTAAATGTTGTTATGGTGTCAGACTTCCTGTCCCGCTCGATCTGCTCTGTGGTAAATTGAAATAGAAGACTTGTGTATCTGCTGCAGAGGACTCCAGACTGACGGAGCTGAGACGCAGCGGTGCGAGTGGAAGCATGCACATTGAATAAAGTGAAATCTATCAGCTCCGCTGCTCTGCGGAGACGGACCGAGCATGCATCTGGTGGAATTTAGGGGTCATACCTGCTCCTTTGGGAGGGATTTAAGTTTGTCTTCTCTTCAAACGTCATACACTGCACAATAGCCACCCTGCCTCTGGGGGCAGCATCACACTCTACAGCATACAGCCTGCAGGACAATAGAAGAAGAAGATATCCGAATCCAGTACACTTACAACTCTGCAAACAACCAAACAACGAGCGTGCTTTAAAAACACGTGAAAGGAACGTTATTCACTCTTCAACATCTGATGGATTTGGCTTTGCTCCGTTTTCGATTGGTCTCTGTACTGTGTAGCGAGATGAGCTAAAATGATGTCCAAACCTTTTTTTACAACGTCCAACCCACAATACTTGTCGTTTATAACAAAGTGCACATCAACCTCACAAAGCCGGGGCGTGCCCCTCACGTCACTGTTGAGTTGGGAGGCAAAAGGAAAACAGGAGCTCGGTTACAGGCCTCCGTCTATGCTAGCTCAAACCAAACTTCAAGGAATAAAACAAGGCACCTACCAGTGACATCACTCGCCGAGTAACTTGGTAACCCAGTTTGTCTTAAAGGCACATTCCACAATTTGATCTGTTACAGTCGGTTAAATATTTACCTCTTCGCTCTGTGATTTTCAGTTTCAACACGGAGACTTTTCAGTGACTTGAAAAAGAACATGAGCATGCTGCATGTGGAGCTCTAATGACATCTTACACACATCAGCTTTAATTATCATTAGCTGCTAATGAAGTGCAACAATAAAGGCCGCAGCTTAGTTTTTATTCTCATGTCTGTTTAACTGCATTCACAGATCATGAAAGTCTCACATTCAAGCCTCTCACTTCATGTGTTTCTGCTTTTTTCAAACACAACCAATAACCCAAATAATGCACCGTAGTAAAAACAAAAAAAGGCTCTGGATCGGCCGAGTGCAGCATGTCCTGTATCTGCACAGAACCAGCAGGGAGGGTTGCATGCAAACTGAAATCATTCCCCTTCTCTCCAACATCCTCATGTGCTGCTAATCATAAAAAGAAGAATTCATTTTACGGTTTTTACCAGTGGGCAGCTCGGGCATACATGTGTCAAAATAGTGGGAGACTTAGAACCACATGTTCATGCGAATGAGAGGCAGCTGGATGTGATTAGAGCCGCAGATGATAGAAGCACACACACACACACACACACACACACACACACACACACACACACACACGGCTGCACACGAGAACATGATCACGCAACAACGCAGCATCTCGGAGTAAAACATTCAAGAAGTATTTATTCTAATGAACATACAGGTGGACAGGCTCACCGAGGACAAATCAATCAATCAATCTTTATTTGTATAAAGAACAAGTGTTATCTGGAGACGATTTACAAAAAGCAGGTAAAAGACCTTCCTCATTGTTCTGTTACCAAAGACAAATGGGATGCAGGAAGGATTTCTCATTTGTTTTCCTCGCGTTCCTGTAGTCCACACTTCGGAGCAGGCCGTGCATGAATGAGGACCATCCAACCATCCAAGAGGCATCTCAGTGCAACAGGATGATGTTGAGTGTTGTGATTGATAATCCTCTCTACCTAACGCTCAGATTCTGACCTTCCCGAAATGTTCTTCATTAAAGTCTGGAGGGGGAGAATCCATCAAACGTTACCTCCTAAACGCTGCCTCTCCCAAAGGCCAAGTACAACACGGCAGCAGGGTCATATTTTCAAAGCGTTCAGCTGACATACCAGAAGCTGAGGAGATCCTGCTCAGTCAAAACAACAGAAAAGCAGAGCTCAGGTCCAGAGATGCTATCAGTGTCAGGTATGTGTTCATTACACATGTTCTCCAATTAACGCTCAGAACACCAATCTACTGTGATAGTTCTCTGTTTATGTACACTGCTCTTCATTTTCACTACACCTTGGAAATTTCATTAAAGTGAAGAAGAGCTACAACAGGTATCTGGCTGTTGATCCTCTGTTTGCTTTGGTTTGATGTAGACGGCCGTCCAATGATACGAAGCCGTGTGCTGGATGGATTTACTCTGAAAATTACAGACTGCAAGGACTAAGAGAGACTTTATTTCTAATAAGACGAGGGAGAGAGGAGTATATTTTTATTTCATTTTAATACAGGAAAATAAATATGTTATTAATGGAACCTGCAGGGGGAAATGTTCCCAGCATGCATTTGTTCCTCGAGGACTGTACACGTTTTATTTCAGCATTTTGACTTAATGATCATCCCAAAAGGAAACAGAAGCAGCCCTCGGATCTGTAAAGGGAAGGATATTCAGAAGTGTCTTAAGCCTGCAGCATTTTTTAACCCTTTAGTTTCTTAAGAAACGTTTTGGAGCCCAACTATGGCGCTGACTCTGCTTAACTTCAGATTAATCTAGAAACAGAGGCGCTCAAACTTACTCTCTGATGCCTGATGACAGAATAGAGACTGAAAGTGTCTGATGTCCACACTCAGCAGCAGCAGGACAATAAACAAGTTACAGACATAAAACACAGAGAAGTTACAAACTCAGATCAGAGTATTCTGAGTCACAGAGAAGAAAGTCATCAGCCTCTTCCTCCAACAACTTCAGTCTACGTTAAAAAAGATTTAGAGAGAGCAGCTCATCAGACACAAATCCTCCTGCAGCAGCCTCTAGGCTGCAGTAACAGCATGTTGTGTTTTATTTTGAAATTGACCGGACACTCTGTGCGGGTCCTTGTCTGACTTCCTGTCTGGGTAGATCTACTCTGTTCAGCTTGATGCGTGCCTGCCTCTGTTTGAAACGGAGCGGACCGCGGCTCATGAAGTGGAAACAAGAGCGTTGATAGAGTGGCAGTGATGGTGCGTCGCGCTGACTGTGGAAACTGCGGGTAACTTTTGTGACTGGGTCGCAGAGCAAAGGCTGAAACTTAAATTTTTTTCACATGAATAAAATCAGACGACTGTAAGGGAAGCAGGTTAAGTGTAGCCTCATAAATAATGACATGCCAATGATTTTGTCTATGAAGAGACCATGCAGAGTAATGATCAGAGCCATGCAGAGTCAGAGCCCTGAGATTTGTTAAGAGCTTCAATGCTCCATGATATACAGCACTGAGAAGATGCATGCATGAATCAAACATCACCGTAATCAATCAGAGGCTGAATAAAAACAGCAACAAGTTTGGTAATTCATATTGATCAAGATATTCTCTCACTTGTCCGGTTCATTTTAAAACAACGTGTGATCAGTTTTTCCCTGTCAATGAAACATGTCCAGTGGTGGACCTGACCTTTGACCTGCAGTCTGAGCTAGCAGCAGAGCTCTCAGAGAATCTGAAGCAGTCGCCCCTGCAGGCTGAGAGTGTTCCCGTCTGACAGACAGACACGATAAGAGTCTCCAGGCAGCGTGTTCCCGATCACCACGCAGACAAATCCTGCAGTCAAACACAAGGTCGCAGTGAAAACAGGCTCCATGTTCAGTCTGCATGTTTCACCAGTACAACAATAATCCCACACACGCCATGTCTCCGCTCGCCGTTTATCACGCTTTTACAACACGGGGAAGCTGACACGTAAAGAATCCTCATTCATGACCTCGTCGGGGAGTCCTTTACTCTCACACTCCTCTTCATATCAAACATAAAAACGTCATTCTTTGTGCAGAGGAGAGTTAGATTTCTGTCTCTTGTGTCATCATGTTGAACGTTTGGTGAAGAAGTCAACGTTACATGCATTTCTTTTAGAGGTGAAAAAGGTGAAAGGTTAAAATCTGGAGACAGCAGGGCGCAATCATAGCAGCGGTGCAGCACGCCAATGTTTGCATAAAGACATTGCAAAGCTTTTAACTTCATAACATCGACATCCTGCATCAGAGGAATCTGTTGTTGTTGTTGCATAATCACATTTTAATAATGTAAAGTTTAAAGAAGAAAAGATATCTAGAGACTTTATTGAATCAGCAATGAAAAGCTAACTCTTGTATCTTTAGCATCACCCTGTAGGTTTTGTAACTGCCTTAGCTGATCGGGGTTCGCTTCCTTGCTCAAAGGCACATCTGCAGTACTATGTGAGTGAACCTGGCACCTCTCCAGCAACCAGTCGAGTTTCCGTTCTCAGTTCTGTATCGAGACTTGAGCCGGTGACTCTACGGAATAAGCTAAACTGCCACCCCGAAGCCCCTTTTACATCAAGCAGGATTTCTACACTCGACTTAAAGGCAGGGTTGGGAATTTTCGAATACTAGCATGATTTTGAAAGTAGCATTCCCTCAGTACTCTTTCCACCCCCACCCCCTCCCCTCTGTGCTCCCTCAGACACGCCCCTCACATTCATGCACGAGCGCCGTTGCTCCGAAAGCGGTAAAAACAAAATGTGACTATTTTATTACTCACAACGGCCTCACAGTATAAACGCCGTCATCGGTGACGCGCTTTGAGTGTGCGCTCGTGCACGCAAGGGGTAGAGAGCGAGCAGGGAGACAGGGAGGCGTGTGATTGGTTCATCAGATTGGTACCTCGTGGCAGACATTGGTGGAAGTTTTTACAGGCTTACAACTGCTACAGATGACGGATTTTCTTTGTTCCTTTTTCAGAGAACATGAGTTATTAATTTCTGTCAGGACCTAAAGACAATTTCAACCAACATCTTAAAAAGTGGATCTGGAGGAAATTACCAACCCTGCCTTTAAGGGATATAAAACATTTGAAACAAATGGTGTGTTGAAATGAACAAAGATACCAACTTGTGTCCTTGTGCTACGTTTCCTCTAGTTTACTATGAAGTCATGAGGCTTAAAGTGGACGGAGAGAAGTGACAGCTGTTTCCTGTGCAGGTGAAAAGGTGAAAACACTCGACAGAGAACATGTTTCTGTTCTCACGTTCACTGACAGGCTGATTAGTGCAACAGACACACTGACAGAGATAACACCACTGACCTGACCTTCTCCCTTCTCCTCGTCTGACAGGCTGCTTACTGACTGTGTCTCCCTTCTTCTCGTCTGACAGGCTGCTTACTGACTGTGTCTCCCTTCTCCTCGTCTGACAGGCTGCTTACTGACTGTGTCTTCCTTCTCCTCGTCTGACAGGCTGCTTACTGACTGTGTCTTCCTTCTCCTCGTCTGACAGGCTGCTTACTGACTGTGTCTCCCTTCTCCTCGTCTGACAGGCTGCTTACTGACTGTGTCTCCCTTCTCCTCGTCTGACAGGCTGCTTACTGACTGTGTCTCCCTTCTCCTCGTCTGACAGGCTGCTTACTGACTGTGTCTCCCTTCTCCTCGTCTGACAGGCTGCTTACTGTCTGTGTCTCCCTTCTCCTCGTCTGACAGGCTGCTTACTGACTGTTTCTATACTTTATCCTTTATCCTTGTCTGACAGGCTGCTTTCTAACTGTGTCTCCCTTCTCCTCGTCTAACAGGCTGCTTCCTAACTGTGTCTCCCTTCTCCTCGTCTGACAGGCTGCTTTCTGTCTGTTTCCTCAGAGTTGTTTGTGTGACACATTGCTCCGTCTGACACTTTGAGACACACAAACATTGGCGAGCTGTCAGTCAGGTTGATGGACAGGTGAGGAGAGCGGTGGACAGTTTGCAGTTTTATGTGAAGTATGCAGAGTGAAGGCACTCACAGAGGAAGGCTGTCGTGGTCCTGTGTGTGTGTGTTTGTGTGTGTGTGTGTGTGTGCGTGTGCGTGTGAGGAGGTGTGTGTGTGTGTGTGTGTTTGTGTGTCAGCGTGTGTACATCCAGTGAGGTCTGTGACTTTAATGCAGATGTGTGTTTTTAGCAGACAGAGCAGACAGATGTTACCTGCGGAGCTGACGTGAGACAACCGCTGGAGATTTAGTGAAATGTTACAAAGCCCCAAAACATCAACATGTGACTCTGAAGGTTTCCCTCTGGAGTCTTAGCTTGATTCTGTCCTCGAGTTTATTGTTTTCATGTAACACTGGAGTCAGAGATGTAGTATGAAGAGAGATGTACTTGAGGTGACGGTTTGGGGGACGGATGAGTCCAGCAAACACTAATCTCTGAACCAAGAGTCTGACGATGTTAAATCCTCTGGGAGTGACGGCGAACTTTCGAGGTTTAATCTTTGTCTCAGTGCCATTTTGTCTTCGTAACGAGTGCCAGCGTTTTAAGATGATTCATTTTTCAACGTCTTCACTGTATTGAACAAATGAAAGATTGCTCTCCCATCATGCAGGTCTTCTCTGGAGGAGTATCAGCGCGTTCATACTTTGGGAGTCAGGAAGTTTTGGCCGTTAAAATTTGCTCTGACAAAGAGTGTGAGGTAAAGTGACGAGCTGCAGAGCCAACGATGATTCACAAAGGACAGCGCTGTTTCAAACATCACTGAGAAGGTGACTCTGAAAGGGAGTAAAAATGAAGTGAGAGTAATGACGAGGCTTCTGTTTGACTTCACTCTCAGAGTTTAAACCAGCTGAGCCAACCGTGCGCTCATCTTAAGTCCTCGTCTGCAGGAAGTGAGCCGAGGAAGATTAGAGGATACTCTCACTCCAAACTTTGGAGGTTTGTTTACATAAAAACTACGGTTTGTTCATGAAACAAAATGAGTTTCTCAGTTTCTTCTTAATATTTGTTTTTAGCACGACCTTAAGGCTTTTACGAGTTTCCATGTTTTCTTATTTTTAGTTTTTAATGGTTGGATTCAACGGCACGGATATCTTTCACTGAGTGCGGTTTGATAGACTTGAGTTTCCTGCTTTTGGTCGGGTTTTTTAAGTTTCCAGTTTTTGTGCTTGTGCCGATTTCAGAAACCAGGATAAGCTCTTATATCCTTTGTGTGAGGAACCTGGTTTTGCCACCTGGAGGCTCTGAAAGAAAGGGGGATACTGTGGCATGTAAACACCTTACCACGGTTTCTGACAGCTGTTGACTACCTGCACAAGTGGCGACGGCAACGAGAGAATCTTAAATATGGAGCAACGCAGAAACTGAATTATGTCTTTCCTGTTTCTGGAATACGGTGGATACGACATATCTGCAGCGCCATGTTGGCGTTTAATAGCGCTAAGCCAACAATAATCCTCAGTGGTCTCATGTTTCTCCGATTTCTAATTTCCCGCTGGTGTTGTTGTAAAACAGAAACATCTCAGGCGCCTGCATGAATCAGATGCAGAAATCATGAAGCAGGATACGAGTATCTATCACGTGCAGGGATATGAAGAACCAGGTTCCTCTGAGTCCAGGTAAACACCAGATCCTGAAGAACCAGGATCAGACTCAGGACTGGGATACTCCAGTCCACGTAAACACACTCAGTGATCGTTAACAGGCTAAAACATGAAACCACATCTGAGGGATCACAATTAGTCATTGTTGTAATCACTGGCAGCCTCTAAAGTCCAGCGTCATTCCTCTCTCTCCTGCCCTTTACTCCCCCTCGTCTCCCACTCCTCTCCTCCTCCTCCTCTCTCCTTTGTCTCCCTCTCCTCTGTCCTTTTCTCCCCTCATCTCTCCTTCGTCTCTCTTCATCTCTCCTTCGTCTCCCTCTCCTCTGTCCTTGTCTCCCCCTCCTCTCTCCTTTGCCTCCTCCTCATCTCTCCTGCGTCTGACCTTCGTCTCCCCTTGGTCTCTCCTTCATGTCTTTTGTCTCCCCCTAGTCTCCCACTCCTCTCCCACTCCTCTCTCCTTCATCTCCCCTCATCTCTCCTTTGCCTCCTCCTCATCTCTCCTTCATTGCACCCTCCTCTGTCCTTCATCCCCCCCCTGTGATCGCCGCGCTGCTCCTCGACTCAGCAAACAGGCAGCCAATGACATAGTTTACTGAGGATGTGGATGTTTGTGTGTCTGTGGATGTGTGTGTCTGTGGGGGGGGGGGGGGTTTAGAGAGTGACACCTCTGGTCACTGTGACACACTAAGTATCTCACCCGACAAGTACACACACTGAGTCAGAGGTAACTGTGGTGAAGAGCGTGTGGCGGTCCGGCATCTCAGCGATGTTGGTCGTTTATCGTCAGTATATTTCCGGTGACTCTTTGTGATGATCTTTGGTGCAAGAATCGTTCGGCTGGAGAAGCTGTTTCTTTGTTTTTGACTGCAGCTTGACAATTAGCGTCTCAAATTTTAATTTCTGTATCAGATTTTATAAAACATCATCTCTTCATGATGCTCTGAAGACAAAACGTCCTCAAATCAGAATGAAAAACATATAAAATCCTCCTGATTCTTGTCATTTAGAGCGAATAAAACTGAAGAGTTAAAGCGAATAACGAGCGAGCTGACCCTCTCATCTCTAATCTGACACACAGAATAATTTGTAGAAGATCTCCTGTCATTTGTTCAGAGTAAATCCTGGGCTGCAGTCCTGAGCAGACAGTGTGGACACGGTGACCGTACACAGAGTGATACTCAAAGATAGAGGAGCGTTCTGTGTTTAAAGTCTGCTCGACAGGGAAGTCGAGCTTCACTGGGTGAAAGAGTGCAACAAGGATTCTCTGCATTTCTTAGCAACTGGACCACGACGTGTCGTTAATGAAAACAGATGAAGGTCTTTCTTCTCTTTCTGTGTTTTCTGCAAAAGAATCGATTCAAGTTCTTGGATTGGGGAGATGCTCGAATTAATATCAGCTTATCTTCTTTTTAAAGGAACAAAATGTCGAATTTTATTAGAAATTTACACTAAAATATCTAAATTCTTTCAAAAAAATTGACTAAACCTCAACTCAACTTTATTTATATAGCACTTTACACACAACACAGTTGATCCAAAGTGCTGAACAGCGCAGATAAAAACATAAAGCAAAGCATTACAAAGAAATAAACAACAACAACATAACAAGAAACAGTTTAAGTCCAGTGTAACACAAGACTAACAGAGCCATGGATTCTTTGATTGCTTGATGGGTTATTGAAAGTTAAAGGCAATAGAGTATAAGTATGTTTTGAGGCGGGTTTTGAAAACATCAATAGTGGGCGAGAGACGGATGATTGGAGGTTCCTTTTGGTCCTGCAATGGAGAAAGCACGATCGCCATTGCACTTTGTCCTTGATGTGGGTATTGACAGAAGGTTTTGTGTAGTTGACCTAAGATCTCTTACCGGCTGATATGGAGACAGGAGTTCTGAGAGGTTAGCGGGGGCAAGTCCATTTAATGCCTTAAACACAGTCAGAAGTATTTTAAAATCAATTCTTAGCTTGACCAGTAGCCAGTGTAAGGAGGCAAGAACTGGAGTAATGTGGTCTCTTCTTTTTGACCGTGTGAGGACTCTGGCTGCTGAATTTTGTATGAGCTGAAGACGGGATAGACATGAGTGAGATAAGTGGATTACAGTAGTCGATGCGGGTGGATATAAATGCATGAATAACTTTCTCCAGGTCAGAAAAACATAGGATTGGTCTTAATTTGGAGACGGATCGGAGCTGCATGAAGCTTCATTTTTTAAACCTATGTTATCTATTTTCTTTTGTTGAGTACTTACATCACCTCAAATATTTCCAACAGTTATCAAAGCCAGAGAAATCCTTCGTTTTAGAGTTGTAACGGGACGTGTCTTGTCGTGGTGACATGTTTATCGTTGCCGTGGAAACACCGGATGTTACGTCAAAGACCGCTGCATAAGGAAGCGTGAGCTGCTACTGAAAGCTGCCGTCCTGTTGCTGTTTGTGCTGCTGTGATAAAAACGTCATGTAGATTATACTCGGATACATTAGCTCTTTTGTTATAGTTTTGATTGAGAGCCCCCTGGTGGTGGAGTTTACATACTGTCTCACTTTACCTTGCACAGTACGGGAGTAGCCGGTCTGCTTTCCATCATATCTTAACAGTAAGTTATCTGAGCTGCTCTTAGTCACGCTGTATCTACTGCTGTCCTTCTATACATCCAAACAGTTAATCATAATAACTCCATCCACTGAGGGAGGTCACAAGATGTGGTCCACGGCTGTGGAAAAAGCTTCTGAGTGGACCTTGAGTTTGGTTTGTCTGTTCTGGCCCTCTGCCTCTGTGCAGACCCCCCCTTCCCCACAGGTCAGACCCCGTGCTGCATGCAGGGCCTGAATATCAGCAGAGCCAATGAGGTAAAGGCAACAGTTGTCCACAGTTCACCGTCCTGTTAGCTGAGTCAACAGCATCAGCTCCGCTTTAAACCATCACTCTCAATCACAACACTTTCCAAACCTGGAGAGGCTGCAGAGGCGTGCTGGTGTTAACACACACGCACATGTACATGGATCACAAAGATAGAAAAAACACACAAACACATGTTCATATGCAGACCCGTGGATCAACACGGACCCTCTGAGCGTCCCCGGGGTGTTAAAAACGAGCAGCACTGTGTAGCATTTGGTGCCCGTTTGTTGTTTCAGCTTTCTGAATCCGTCGAGGAAGAAAGAAACATTTGTCCAACCAAATTACCAATCGCTGGAAAAATAACACGAGAGGCAACGTACCGAGTCAACGTGTCGATGGCGTTATTTCTTACTGACAGGTCGCATAAGTCAGGCCTCGGCACGTCCTGCGGCGTGCAGATAGCACATGTAGCAGAGTGTTTGGTTTGAACGAGGACCGGCTGAAAATGTCACCTCTGATGAATGCTACGCAGTGCTGATAAGACGTACAACTCTTTCGAGCGTGCACATATAAGACACACACACACACGCACACACACACACACACACACACACACACACACGTGCACGCACACACACACACACACACACACACACACACACAGACGTAGCTCTATAAATAAGTCTTCGGTCCTGCAGGTCAAGTGGAGTCCGGCCCCGCAGATACGGGCTCTGTACCCGGGGATCAGTGTGTATCTGCTCTCTGTCCGTCAAACACTGACTTCAGATCAGTTAACACCGCTGAGGAACCTCTCTGAAATTATTTTTGAAGTAAGAACACAAACTGACCTGTGACCAGCGTCTGGAGAGGCATGTTTTTATTCTCTCTCTGACGTCATTAGGGGGGGGGAGGGGGGGCTGGGGTGGGGTCATAACAACAAAAACACGACTCCGCTCGGTGTTCATTGAGAGAAAGAATGTCCCGGCTGACAGGCCGTTTCAGTCAGGCCGTTTGGAAGTGTTGGAGCAGCTCAGGAGATCCAGATAGACTAATATTTATTATTTCTTCATGTTCTGTTAGAAGCTGTGGTGGGTCTGCAGCATTATGACTTCCTGTTTGAATCACATGATGGATGTGCCGTAAAAGAGTTCCTTTTATTAACCTTGATGGTTTGTAGTAAACTTTATGCACAGCATTATAAAGCTCAGAGTCAATGCAAAGACACAAATGCATTCATGTCATCACCTGATCCCAGCATAACTCTGCAGGAGTTTAGACCATAAGAAACATCTTATTTTGAAGGGGAATATAAGGAGAACAGATAGCTTCCTGCACTAAAAGGATGAACATTATTTTTCAGTAAATGGTTGATCGATTGAAAGACTCGGGTGAGCTGATTGCATGTTCCAATGGTCCACTCAGCCAGTTAGAATACTGCCTTAAAATTAAAAAATGGTGACCAGGTGTCTCGCTTTGTGCGTTTTCATCACTTGTCCTGCGTCCCACAAATTCAGATGATGTCCGGCGTTGATTGGCTCTGGTTTTTCTTAAATGTGGCTGTGTAGAAAAGCAAGGAGAAAGCTTGGTCTGTGTCAGATGTTAGCCAATCAGCCCACACAGGGGGTCAAAGGTCGCCAACCTGTCACCATCCTTGTTGCAGAATATGATGGAAACTACAACGTTAAGAGATGCAGCTACAACAAACTCTGGGAAAGTGTTTACTCTTGGGTGAAGCCGGTGGAGGGCGATGCCCAGAGCGTTTTATGAATCACATGGAGGAGAATACGACTTGAATCTACATCTTCTTTAAATCTACTACAAGCGTGCTTTGAGGGACACTTTGTTCTGCCGAATAAAAAAAAGGAGAGCTGTCAGTCAGGGTGAGGTCCCTGCTAATGCTCCTGTTAGATACCAGGACACGGCTGGATTAACATCTCAAACACAGCCCGTGGTTAAGAAGAATTATTTCCACTAATATTGAGCCATTCTATTTGAATTTCACACGTTTTGACTTAATTGGTTTCTCTTTATAACCCCCGTCAGGCTTGATGAAGCTGCTTGGCACGGATGGTGTTTCCTCTAGATGTTCCTTTCATCTGGTGTGTTAGTCACGGACACACACACACATTTACACACACACACACACACACACACACACGCGCGCGCACACGCACACACACGCGCACGCACGCACGCACACACACACACACACACACACATTAACAACAACAAAGTGGACTCTGAGTTATTAAATTTCTGACAGAGAAGTTTTGGGAATGCCTCATAAAGCCGGCATATAGCCCTCAGTAATAGGCAGGAGTTAGAGTTAAGCTGTGGAGATGCAGGCCTGTCTCTGCTCCGGAGCCTCACACACACACACACACACACACACACACACACACACACACACACACACACACACACACACACACACATATCGTCCTCCTGCCCACGCCACTGTGGCCACCCGCCAGTGTCTGCAGACTGCAGCGGAGGCGAAGTCAATTGCTGAAACCTAAACAACGACAAGAACACAAAACAGCGTCTCCCTCAGAGTTTCAGTTTCTCATGATTTGGAGACAGTCTCTCTCTCTCTCTCTCTCTCTCTCTCTCTCTCTCTCTTTCTCTCGCTCTCTTGTTGTGTTTTGGGATTCCTCTTGGATCGGTTGCAGCGCCGCCGTCTCTCAGACACGCTGACATTTCCAGCCCGGCGGCAGACGTGCGCTGCTCGGACCCTTCGAGGCCTGAGGAGAGAGAACAGAGAGTGAAGGTGACCGAGCGGAGGAAAAGATAAAGATTGAGAGAGAGAGCCGAGAGGAGGAGGAGATTGGCCAGGATCGTTTTTCTGTCACTTCTGGTTTGGACTCAGCTCGCTCCCTCTGGAGCCCCTTCTTTATAAACCACAGCTCACAGAAAGAGGGAAACACTGAATTCTGTCCAAGTCACTTTCTATCCCTTCTTAACTTCTACTTTTGTCCCTCTGTACGTCCTGAACCCTCGTTCCTCCACAATGCCCTCTCCCGCTCTCCCATTCTCTCAATTTCACACACTTTGTTTTCTTTCCACAGTCTCCTCTTTTCCGTCTTTCAGCCGGCGTGCTTGTGTCGTGAGAAAGCTCTGAGTTTTCTGATAAGACTGATTTTGTTCTGATAAAGAGCTGAATCACTCTCGTCTCTCTCTCTGTTGACAAATCCAAAAACTTCCATCATCCGACCTCGTTTTAGCCCGTCCACTTCTTACGTATCCACAGTGAAATTAAATGGTAATGATAACTATTTAAAACAAAGCTTCAGTTTCACTTTAACAATGAAAACTACATCAGGGGAACAGGCTGCAGGTTGGAGGACAAAATCAAAGCTAAAAGACATTTAACATGTTTGCACAGCGGCCATTTTTCTCAAGACGTCTCTCTCTGGGCGTGAAGCTTGGTTATCATGTTGTTCTTCCAGGTTAGTTTGAAAATATATAGTCAATGACAAATGTAGGTAAAATTACGCATTAGCTACCATCATACCTATCGGCAAATCTGTGATGATCAGACAGTAAATATGAATGTCACCCATCTGTTCCTGCAGGGGAACATTTCCGCTGAGTCCCATCGATGGCGGGCTTCATGCTGGAAATGCTGTCTCACCCTAACTTTCAGTCAGAAGTGCTACTTGTCAACAGGCAACTTCTTTGGGCCCCAGACCAGAAGGGGGCCCTTGAGAACTTAAAAACTTAAACCAAAGCAGTGGCACAATATATGACAGTAGGAAACCTTCTTTGCTTTCAGTCACCCTAACGACAGGCTGAGAGCTGGAGCTGAGGCGGGTTTTAAGCCTCCTGACAAACCGTTACACCGCGCCCACCTGTCAATCAGGTCAGCTACACGCCTTATTGTGAATAACTCTTATGCTTCATCAAATCAAAACTGATGAGTCATGTGTGTATGTGACTTCCTGTGCTTCTGCAGCCAGCCTCTAGTGGACACTCGAGAAACTGCAGGATTATACACTTCAGCATCGGCTTCATTCTTCAAATGCTGCTTGGTGACGCTGAGATACGCCTCTGGAAACTATTGCCAACTTCTTTGGTAATTCCAGTGTAGCCTGCGGTTAGCATTAAATGTCTTCCAAATGAGACTTCCTCCTGTGTGCTTCATTGTTTACAGTCCAATCAGCAGCTTAAGAAACGACCGTGTGTTCTGATCTAAGGTTAAGTGAAATTCTTCCCTCCGGATAGTGATATAAACTCTGTAATTTCTTGGTGCCTTAAAGGGGCTATATGTAACTTTCAAACATACTGTGTTTGTAGAGATACCGCATGGCGGTCAGACGAACTGCCTAACGGCCTAATGATTTATATATAGCTACAAGTTACATAGCTAACTACTTTTAAAAGGTTTTTTTGTTGGAGGTCGGCTTGATCAGTTCTGATGCATTCAAGGATGTCAGGAAATCTAAACACTGATTGGCGTTTGCAACAAAAGTTGCACATGCACATTGTTCGCTCCTGTTTAAATGTTTGATCTAGAACAGATTGTCAGCTGATTTAAATGCAGATATCTGTTTATAGAGATAAATAATTCATCGTCAGATTACAGTTGATGGGAGTCAGGATGTCGTTATGGTGGATTGTGTTCCGCCTGTTTTTGCTCTCCATACTCACGGTTATTCCTGCATATAGCAAAGCCTGCTGATACGTGATTGGTCGATACTTTTCGGACTACAAACAAATTAGAACACCCAAGTATAGGTCCTGTCTTTGTGCGGCACTCCGCTCCCGCAGCCTGACAACACTGCTGCATCCTTCTCATTGGCTATGTCAGTGTTTACCTGAGAGCCACCAGCACAGGGACGGAGAGCAGAGGAGCATTCAGACTGATACCACACAGCTGCTGCTGCTGCTGCTGCTGCTGCAGGAGGCCTCTGTGTCTGAAACTTTACTGCACACAAACACAAACACACACATGCACGCACACACACACATGCACAAATGCAGAGACCTCTAAGACCCCCCACCCATATCCTGTGCACCTCTGACCCGACAACCTCCCTTCTTGTCGTCAAACAAAGTCTTTACTCGTATCACCCCCTCCTCCAGCTCCAGATCCTCATCCCCTCTCACCACACACACTTATATTCATCTCCACATACACACACACAGGCACACACACACACCTCCCTCACAGCTCTCCTGTCCATCTTCTCCCTCTGATACCTGTACTTTTGTATTCTCTCCTCTAATCCTCTCCTTTGCATGACGGATTAAACTGTTAGGAAGCCTCGGGCAAAGATTTTCTGCTCAGCCCCAGCTGACCCCTGAACACTGAGCACACACGTCAAACTACACACACAAACCAACACGGCTGGAGTCCTGGGCTCTGACTGTCAGGCCAGGTGTGCTAATATTATATTTAACCAAAGCAGAGCAAAGATGATATGGTTTAATATTTCTTATAATAAGCATGAAAAAACTTTAATTAAATTAAAAACACACCAGTGAGTCACACTGTTGCAGTGGGACACATGTCCCTTCATAATGAACTCACAGCGGTCGTAGTCGGGCTTACTGACAAATTCCACATAGTCCATGTGCGCTGCGTTCCGTCAGCACCGCGGTTTTGCTCCATTGGACGACGCACGCCCTGCCCAGGGCCTGGAGCGTGATAACTTTGATAAGGTTGAGTTTGCTAATGCTGCATTCATTGCATCATGCTGCTCTGATGGTCCCAGTTTCCGAGTTGGGAAGTCGTTCTTCCCACTTCAGTGTGTTCACGTGCTTCAGATTAGAAAGTCGGTTTGAGCAAAACATTGATGTGCAATACGTGACTCAATCAAAAGTATCTCAACATTAACTAAACATCTTTTGCCCGCTATGTTGATGACGATTATGACGTCAAGTCAGCAAGTCGTTATTCTTTCCAGAGTTTCCGAGTTGTTGTTCCGAGTTGAGCAGGCGTTCATGTACATTTTCCAACTCAGAAACTCTCTTTTCTGATGTGTCCGACATCACATGAATGAAGTGTAAGAGCCAAACTTGAGGCTTCTTTACAGATTAAAAAACAACTGGGTGAGGTCATGGTGGCTCTATAGTCTGTGAAAAACCTGCTTGAGATAATTTAGTAGTGATGCAAAACAAAGAAATGTGGAGTCCTCCGGTTACCCTGTCCGTGATCCAGTTTGACAATAAGTGATTCAGCTTTGACGTTACTTGTTTAGATGAAGAACTGAGTGAATTCCAGAGACAGGAGGTCAAAAGACGTGACGTTATAGGGATGAGTGAAATAAAACTTCTTGTTTCCTGTAGTAAAACAGCTGAGCACATGCTCTACAGTCCAGCTCCATGGTGTCCGGCACATGTTTCATTCACACCTCGTCAGACGGTGCATGCTGCACACTTCTTCCTCCGACTCTCCGTCAGGCGGATAGCCGAGGGACAGCTGGATTCAAACAGACATTCAAAGCATTTCAAATACGTGACTGCTGCTCTCGGCAGCTACTGATGCATCATTTATCCAAACTGATGCAAAGACGAGCTTGTTAAAAATAAAATTCCAGACACGTCATGTGTAATGAGTGTTTGTAATTCCCTGCGCAGACTTTGACATCATTTTTATGATATTTTGTGCCGTTTTCAACCCCTCACATCTGCTTTATCTAAAACACAAGAAATCACAGAAAAACGAACAGTCACTTAGTGATCTAGATGTCTGCACAGCCGGCCAATAAACACGTCCTTTGGGGTTATGAAACGTGTGTTTTGAACATGCTCTGTGCAAAGGCGTCTGACTGATAGTCGGAGAGGAGCGTTGTTTCAAAAAAAGCAGAGAGAACAGGGCTGGATTATCACACCCTCACGCACGCTTATTGTATATAATGTAGAAACTATGCACTTGAATCTGTCCGAGTGCTATATGAGCTCCTGCTGCGTCTTTGTCTTTGTCGCACACACACGCTCACACACACGCTCACACACAGACATGTGCAGCTCGAGACAGTTCAGATGAGACTTGTCACGTCCGTTGACATCGGGCCCAATTAAAGGGGAGGATTAAGCCAGGACTGTGTGACCTCCTGAGGAATCTCTGTGAGACGCTGTGTGTACACTGTCAAACCCTCTGACAGACCTTCCCTTTAAGCACTTTCACCTGCTAATTAAGACATTATGTGTGTGCATGTACATGTGTGATAAATGTGCGTTCATTCACCGCACATACAAGACAAACGCAGCTCAGATGACGGCGATAGATTTGCAGCCCGAGCAGCTTCTGTGTAAATATTTGACAGGAGTTTTGTGCGAGTTTTTGAAGCTCACTGCACTACACGCCAGCGCAAACACATGCCACGCCATTCATTACATTAAATTATTGTATGTTTTGGTGTGTGCATCATGCTGCTGTGTATGGAGGCTCCTCTGCAACAAAAGGCGAGCAGTGTTTATGGTGTGAGGAGATTAAAATGGATAGCAGCGAGGCAGGAGCAGTGAGCTGTTTCTGGACCGAGCTCTCTGTGACTGATTAGAGCCGTTTTTACACAATGTGCAGGAAAGGACCGCGCTCATCACACTCTGCTTATTGGGATTCTTTGTATTTACAGTAGCTGACTATAACCGAACAGGGACGGAAATTAGTGGATATTTTAAGGTGATAATGACTTTGGGACAGAGTGTAGCCGGAGATGTGGCTCATGGTGATGAACAAAAACGATTTGTTAAAGGAGAGAAGAAGAAGAAGAAGAAGAAGAAGAGGGAGATCAAACCAAAAGAAGAACAGGAGGATGGAGAGGAAGAGCTTAGATAGATAAATACAAAATCCAACATTTAGGGTGACAAATTGTCTTGATCCATTTAAAACACCGTCAGACCACAAATCTCCTGTTAAACATTTGATTGAAGTCATAAAACTTCAGTAACTCCGGGAAAAGTTTGACATTAAATGATATGAATTCTTAAATGTGGATTATTTTTGCACAGATTCAACCAGCCCCTGCCCGCTCATATCACACCTCTCTGTGCAGGTATTAGTCATCTGAGCAGCTGAGATGATTCATGATCTCTGGAGTCAAACCTGAAAATGTTCCACTTTAGCAGGATGTCTAAATAAAGACTCACGTTTTCAAAAAATACCCATACATGTTCCTCGACACTGTCTGCCAAGTTCAAGCAGAGTTTAAATCTAAATATAACCTCTTTATTTTACTTTGATGCATACATTTATGGTGGAGATAAATCCTAAATGATATACCAAGCACACACAAACGTTAGATTTAAAGATGGATACCACGATAATGTGGCTAAATTATGCAAGAGGCTTAAAACCTGCCTCAGTTCTCAGCCTGTCGTTAGGTTGACTGAAAGTTAGGCTGAGACAGCATTTCCAGCACGGAGACCGCCATCGATGGGACTCCAGCGCCCCCTGCAGGAACAGACGGGTGACGTCACTCAGGCTTCGTCCAGTAATATTTACAGTCTATTGGTAAATACCTGTTTTCATGTATTCAGAGTTAGAATAAACAACTGTCTCTAATTTCTAATCATCTCTAAGTGAAGATAAAACAAATTGTGAAACGAGTCAAATAATGTTCGTAAATGATCTAATATTCTGTCTTTGTTCTGCTGCCCGTTGTTCAGTTTATGTGGGGACAGGAAGCCGGCCTTGGTCCAGGGGCACGTACTGTATGTCACCGTTTAGCCTCCTCACATTCTCAGCTGTAACCACAGAACACTTTAATCAGGCTTTAGTGAGACAGGAGCTCTCTGCAACAACAGTCATCACAGACTCGGACACCTGCTGTTTGACAGAAACAAGCACGCATACATGACATTCCCACTTTATTCCCCTCTGATGTCTTTCTGCTGCACTTACGTTGCATCATATTCTGTTTTTAGTTCATATCAAGCTTTGGGGCAGACAGAGAAATCCGTGTCGTGTCCAGCTGACGTCCTGTGTTGACGGACGTTCAGGACTCTCTGTGGCGTTAAGAGCAGCAGTTGTTTGACTCCGCCCCCTTAAAGAGCGGGCACAGAACTCAGTTAAACTCTGACACATGTCGGCCTGGTATGTGGGAGCTGGAGGAAGGGATGCCTTGTTGAATAAAGGCAGCAGAATCTGCTTTTACACTGGCGATAAGATGAACCTCCTGTTTGTCTGCTGCCGGGTGAAGAGCTCTACTCAGTACTGAGCGTAGTCCAGATCTATAAATAAATATATTCAGAACATGAATTTACTCTAAACACAACTACCACCCTGTAAAGTATGTTTTTATATTTAAGATATCTTACACTGTTTTTATATTTTCATTCTTTAATATATATTTCAGTGCTAGGATTTATTTGCTGTAGAGTTTTTCCGTTCTATATTTTTTTGTTGCAGCACCACAATTTCCCAGTTTGGGATCCATCCATCTCTCCATGCATCCATCTCTCCATGCATCCATCTCTCCATCAATCCATCTCTCCATGCATCCATCTCTCCATCAATCCATCTCTTCAAGCATCCATCTCTCCATCCATCCATCTCTTCAAGCATCCATCTCTCCATCCATCCATCTCTCCATGCATCCATCTCTCCATGCATCCATCTCTTCAAGCATCCATCTCTCCATGCATCCATCTCTCCAAGCATCCATCTCTTCAAGCATCCATCTCTCCAAGCATCCATCTCTCCAAGCATCCATCTCTCCATGCATCCATCTCTCCATCCATCCATCTCTTCAAGCATCCATCTCTCCATCCATCCATCTCTCCATGCATCCATCTCTCCATGCATCCATCTCTCCATCCATCCATCTCTTCAAGCATCCATCTCTCCAAGCATCCATCTCTCCAAGCATCCATCTCTCCATGCATCCATCTCTCCATCCATCCATCTCTCCATGCATCCATCTCTCCATGCATCCATCTCTCCATCCATCCATCTCTCCATGCATCCATCCTTTTTTCTTTAAATCCAGCCATCAATCTGTCCACCGTTCCATTCCTCATCCATCATTCCTTCCACCAATCAATCTATTCATCGGTCCATCCATCCATCTTCCAAACATCGGCCCATTTATCCATCGATCATTCCTGTTTGCCCATCCATCCACAGTTCCATTGGTCCGTCCATCAACCACCTTTCCATCTATTAACCTGCCCTTAAATCCATCGCTCTATTATTCCATCCATCCTTTTATCCTTCAATCTGTCCATCATTCATTGCATCCATCCATTGGTCCATTGAGCCATATCTCGTACTTTATTCCATCCATCTATCCATTTTCGATCCATCATCAGTCTTTCCATCCATTTATCAATCTGTTTATCCATCCATCCTCAGTTTGATCAATACATTCTTCTTTATATTTCTCATCCATCCATTAATCCACTGCTCCATTCCTCATCCTTCATTCCATCTATCCATTTAATATTCAGTCCATCCAACCATTTTTTCATGCATCTGTTTGTCCATCCATAGTTCCATCATCCATCCATCCTTCAACCATCTTTCCATCTATTCATTCCACCCAGCCATTCATTTTCAAAACATCATCCATCTTTAAATCCATTCCTCATCCATCCATTGATCAATCTGTTCATCCATCCATCCTCAGTTTGATCAATCCATTCTTCTTTCTATTTGTCATCCATCCATAGATCTATTATCCGCCATTCTGTCCATCCGTTGTTCCACTCTCCATCCATCAATTTATTTTTCCATCCATCACCCATTTTGTTCATGCATCTGTTTGTCCATTCATCCATTGTTCCCTCCAGCCATCCATTTATCTTTCCTCTGTTTCATCCATCATTCATCATTCCCTCCATCCACCATCTTTCCCTTTATTCGATCTATCATTCCATCCATCCTTTTATCTTGTAATCCCTCCATTGTTCACTGCATCCCTCCATCCATCCATCCATTCATCCATCCATCCATCCATCCATCCATATCTCATCCATCATTCCATCTATTTATTATTCCATCCATCATTATCCATCCATCCATAGTTCGATCCATTTCTCATCCATCCATCTAAATGCACTTTTATATCACTTTAAGTTTCTCTATTTACTGGCTGTAAACATTTAAAGAAGTGTGATGTAATGTTCACATATCCATGACTCTGACATCTAGTTTAGTTTTGAGTCTGCTCGTTATATTTGATGAAATGTGTACATCAGTGTCTTGTTCATATCTTTATTTTCTCCTTCATTTCATTTCGCTGTCTTGGCATGTCATGTTCTATGAATACATAAATGCTGCCAAAGCAAACAGAGAATGAAAACATGTAGACTCATTAGGATGTCAAACAAAATCAGAACATATTTCATATCATATTCTGATCTCACAGGGAACATCTTGTATTTTAAAACATTTATTTCTGATCTCTTCTAATTAAAAAAAGGCTCCACATCAACAAAAGAGCAATTTAGTCAGCAGCTTTATGCTAACTTTATACGTTGTTTGGCTTTCAGTGTGAATAGATGCAGACTGCTGGCTCCATGAAAGAAGAAATTGCGAAGCTGAGTCAAAATAATCACGTTGGCGTCTAACAACAAAACAATGAGCTGAAAGATTGCAGAGATGTGACACCATCACAGACTATAAGAAATGAAAACAGCCAACGCTTCTTTATCAGTTGGTGTCTCAAAGTTTTAAAGTTTGAGTGACTCCATTTGGAGAGAGAGCGTATCTAATCTTCAGTTAGCAGGTAACACATATGGACAAGATTGAATATTTCTAAAACGTTATTTTCAAAGTAACAGCTGAGTCAGCGCGTCGTCGTCAAACCAAGTGTGTTACATCAGGCTGCAAAAACCCACTTAGAAGACAGCAGGAGATTTCATCATAAAAAACCACTTCAGACTTTCACGTCTAAATAAAGATCAGCAAGGAGACAAAGAGTAAAGCTTTGTCCACTGGGGGCGCCAGAATCAACACAAACTAAAAGGTTTAAGAAACACTATGTTCCAGTTTAAAATACTTCATTGCATTTTGCCAGTTTCCACAAAGTCCATACGCACAGTGGTCCGTCAGGGCTGCACGCTACGGCACCGTTCGCTGCCACTTCAGTCAATGCTCCTGTTTCCACAGAAAGGATCGCGGTCCGTCTCCGGCGCATTCCAGCATCGCCACTTAGCTCTCCACCATTTTAAATACGCTCCAAGTCCATTTTCAACAGAGCTCGCTGCAAGCATTTTTTAAGTCACATAGCGATCATTGTTCTTTATTGATCTGATCTTGTTTTGGAAAGTATGCAGTGTTCTGAGCCCAGAAGAGTCAAAATGCTCGGAATCGTACCGATACAATAACGTAAATCTTGAAAACCAATGGCTATCGACGGATGATAAGATATGCCTGTGGGAACTGTGGCCAACTCTTCGGTCATTCCAGCTAAGCTGGCGGTAAGCGTTAATTAACTTCCAGCCAAGACTTCCCTCTCTGTGTGCTGCATTCTTCACGACTCCTGTGTTCATAAAATAATTAAAAGAAAGTGAAATTCTCCCCTCCAGGTATGTCTCCAAAATAAACTGTCATTTCTTGGTTCATTAAATCCCCCAGAGGAGCGCCCGTTCGTCTGTTTGTGGTATGAGGTATGAACCTGAAAAACAAACTGATCCTCTTGTGATTTACTCAAGGAGTCTTAGGTTCACTGAAATAAACAACATCATGATTTTTAAAAAGTAAAAAGTCAAGCTTTGTGAGGAGGTGAAGAAAACAACTTTAAAGGATGTCAGGAAGTCGTTGCATTCGCTGTACAGACACCAAAGCCTGCTGACTCTTGATTGGTTGATACTATTCAGACTACAAACAGAAAGCAGAACATTTCTCACTCAAATCCAGGCGCCTACCAACAGAGTCTACATTTTGATGCAGAATCTGTACATATCAAATTCATGTCAGACGGTCGCTTTCAATTCACTTCTATGGACACCGGAATGTGTTTGTCATTGGCTTTGACAAAAAGGCTCAGAAAGTGTTAATAGAACATTTTTAAATACATATAACACATGGAGTTGAAGGTAAGGAAGACGTAGGCTGACAGGTTGTTTTACATCTGCAGTCTCAAGGAAAAAAGTGAAACTCCTCGCTCCCTCCCTCCCGGCTGTACTACTCCTCTATCAGCCTCTCTATCTCTCCCCCCCTCCCCCCCCCCCTCCTAATGACAGCCAGCCTGGCTGATAGGCAGATATATTTACACTGGTGGCAGGGGAGGAAGAAGTCATCAGCCAGGCCCTGTCCAGCCTCCGGGCTCTGGTGGGCGGGGCTTAGAGGAAACCCTGTCCGGGTAGCCCCTCCCCGAGCGGGGCATATCTGTGTGAGCTGTCCTGGGCCGGCTCAGAGTTCTCAGCTAGATGGGACCACAGCTTCACCAGCCCCAGACTCACTCACACACTCCCAGAGAGCAGAGACACAACGAGAGCCAGCGTGTGTGTGTGTGTGTTATGAGTTTTCCCCACATCAGTGTTCCTGTAGAGCTGTTGATGAGGCAGGCCGGCTCAGCTCCATCTCATCTCAGTGAGGCGTCCCGAGGTGCCGGCAGGGGTCGAAGTGTGCGCGGCTTCTCGAGTGTGTGTGACTTTATTTTGCCACTTTTGAACACTGGAACTGTACTGTAAGCATTATGACTCTTCTGGGCTCTGAGCACTCCATACTCATACGAAGCAAGTTTAGATCAGGTAAGAACAACAAAGACTTACACTTTCCTTTTCTGTCTGTTCATAAGTGAGCAGTCTCTGTTTAGCCCTGAGCACAGTTTGCATGCCATCACTTGGCGTTTACAGGCGATGCTGCTTCATTATGTCAGTCATCTGTCTTCATGCCAGAGTTGTGTCGACACACTTTGTTCTCCAGCAAAGAGACAGGTGTGTAATAAAGTGTGGTCACGTGCCTTCTCTTGGCACACTGAGTTACGATGTGTCCTGTCACAGAGTGATGGATTGAGTTCTTGGGCGTGTTCTGTGATGTTGATGCTCCTACGCGTCCTCGTTAAATCACTACATGCAGGGTGTCCCGGGCAGGTTGGTGCACTTGCTCCGTGCCCGCCGTTAACCCTGCTGCAGAGGGGAGCCTGTGAGAGTCAGTGTTCACGCTGACAAAGAGAGATTAGACAGCGGAGAGGAGTCAGAGGTTATCTTAATAAGGCTGAATTGGAAGCTGATGTTTTGTGTGTGTGAACGTGGGCATTTCAAAGAGGGAGGAAGGCTGCAGCGCTGATTTAACCTCCCTTTAACACACAGCAGCTGTCAGGTCTTTGTGTACACACACACACACACACACACACACACACACACACACACACACACACACACACACACACACACACTCTTTAATTCTCCTCTTTGTCATACACACACTCTCTTAGTCTTTATTTTGAACATCTGTGAGGCTGAGTGTGTGAAGTGTGTGTAGTCTGACCAACACTGCCACCTCCCTGAGGAACATGTAACTGATGGAAGACGGCTCAAAATGCAGCTCTGCAGTCTTTATGTACATGATCGCCCCTGAAAGCAACATTTTTAAAGCAACCGAATGAGCAAACTGGAGGCTGAAGCAGCTTCTTTCTTACTTTCTGTTTGCCTCTGAGCTGTAATTGCGTTCCAGGGTAAATGATGCTTTTCCTCTGAGTTGTTTAGAGCAGATCGGCAGGGTGGGGAATGACCCCCCAGTGCTCCAGGGAACATGATGAGAGGTGGCGTTCAACAGCAGCAGGAGGTTCAGGTTCTGTGTTGCTCTAACTTAATGCGCTCTAGCTGTTTAATATTTCACAGATGCAGCGATGCTGTCTTCAAAGGTCATCCTCCTACATGTGTGCTTGATGTTACAGTGAGAGGGATTAATGTTCTGCGGTATGAACTTCAACTGCACGGCTTGTTGAGTGAATTTATGGGTGCATGCATGAAATGTGAAGCGTCAGAGGAGTAAAACTCTGCGTATGATAACCGCTGACAGGAGGAGTCTTAAACAATCAGGTCGTGCAGGATTTACAGTTTTTCTTTAAGACGCAGAAGCTCCAGTTAAACTCTGCACCCTGTGAATTCAGCAACTGTTGAGTCTTTTGCGGCGCTCCTGATCTCCGCTGTGGAAGCCATGGGAACTGCTGCTGCACGGTTCAAGCTAAAAGAAAAGATAAGATCTCATTTGAGCGCTCCCTCTGGACCTCTGAATGTTTTGTGAATGTGCATGTTACTGAATAGTTCTCATGCTGATTTGATTAACAGCTCAAAGGGCTGTGGCCCGTGTTCTCGGGCTCGCTGCCATTACATAATCGTACTACAGAGGCCTCACATATAAGTTCAATCAACTCTACAAGGTGTCAACATGTTAAAGAGTAAATCACCACACGAGCCTCACTGAAGTCTCACCTGAGTTATGGAGACATATTCTATTTCTAATCTATGAAAAATAAACTTTACAATCAGTTCTCTTGGGGTTCATAAGAAGATTCTTTGAATTATTTCGCCTTTTTAGATGTAATTTTATTTTGAAATAAGAACAACAAGCCTCTTCTTTCCTTCTGCCTGATTCATCGGTAGAGAAAGAGAGTGGAGAGAACTAGTGAGCTGTGCTGAATGGATTCAAATATCATCCATGAAGTAGTGTAAGATGATGTTCAACACTGTGAAAGAATCAAACTGAGGCTGGTGTTAACAGAAGTCTAAAGCAAACATACATTTATTTATTTAATACTGGTTTCTAAAGATCTCCAGAAAATAACCAAAATGAACCTGTTAACCTACAGGTACATGTCCTCTCAGGGCTTCCATAGTTATTCACCTACAGAGCAGCTACTTCAATGTAACAATGGTTTGTAACTTTAGCGTGTCAATAATTAAGGAGAAATTAGCTTTCATTTGGTATTCAAACTAAAGGAAAATATTAATATTGGACTTACTCACCTTTTAATTCATAATTAATATGAACACAAACATCAGGCCTCGTCTTGATATTAAAATAGTTGATATCAGCGTTCATAAGTAAAACAAGCCTTTGCCTAAGTCAGCTACTGTCAGCTTGCAGCGAGCTCCGTTGAAGAAATAGGCTGCGCGTATTTAAAGGAATGCAAAGCAGAGTGGCGTTTCTGGCACGCACCATAAACTGACCATGGAGCGTGCAGTGCAAACATGAGCATTGACCAGAGAGGGGGTGCGATCAGATCTGAATCATTGAGGGGCACGGACAAAGTGTGGACCTCACGGATGCTGTCGAATGAACCAAGGATGTGGACACATCGGACTTTGGACTTTGGCTTACTTGTTGTCTTCATTTTAATTTCAGGGCTCTCAAAATGAAAAACAATATACAGACTCCTGATCGTATGTTCCATCGCTTTATCAACATTACGCATGAACGGCCCCCCTAATATAACGGTAGGGGAAACACTGCAGTGGGGCAGGGCATGCGCTGTAGGACAGAGCAAAACTGTGACGCTGACGTAACACAGCGCGAACAGACTGTGGAAATTGCGGGGAAGGGGCGGAGCTGCGTGGCAACAAGCCTCGTCACGTTAGCTTGTTGCACACGTTTATCACACAAAGGTGGAACACAAACCAAAATCAATACTGAAAAATGTTCAATGAAAGAAGTTTAATTTTGAACCTCGATGTAGTCCTGCTGATGACTGATGAGCTTGTGATTAAAAGTTTTATAACCTTTATTGTACCTGTGATTGTACCCGACCTAAAAAGCCTCTGCATGTTTCTAATAAGCTCCACGAGCAGAAACGTGCTCAAACTAGGATCAATATTGGAGATGCTTTTGAAAAATGGAGAGAGGTTAGAACGCAGAAAGGTTTACAGACCGATGCAGAGCTGGATAAACACTGAAGCTTCAGTGTCCACCACATGGTGACCTGCGTGAGCATCCACTCTAGAGAGGGGGGGGGGGGGGGGGGGGGGGGGACAGCTCTCTATAATGTTTAGAATTTGGACTGCAGTACCCATTTTAAACACTAGGTGTCAGAGTTACATACTGCTCCTTTAAATTTAAGACTCGTGCTGTTTAACATGACTGACAGAGAATAGATGCCCTCTGCAGAGTCCGATATAAAAGTTTGTACTTGTGAAATGGTTGTGCTTTTTTTTCTCCACAACACAAATCTTTATCAGCCTACGATCCGTCTGTTGACGATCAGTCAGTGTGGACGGAGCTGCTCCAGAAACTGAATCCTAATAGTGAAGTTTTGGCTCACATTTAAAAATCTGCCTTTTACTGTCCAAGACCATTGGAATAAATTACACATGTCCTGTTTTAAGGTGGATTTTCACATTATGCTGAGGAATTAGACTTACATAAACCTAATACTTCATTTGGAAATACCTGTTTATGAGAAGTTATACAGTCACGCTCATACATCTGTCGTGAACACATTCCTGGTTTGGCTGAGGGCGAGTTCAGGAGACTTCATGTAGGTCTAAAACACACACGGTCCCTTTAGCTCAGATGTCGGGGGTTAAGTGTGAAAGTGTGGTGTTATTATTAGCCTGTTTCTTTCTCTTGTGGTGGCTTTGAACGTGTTAGAAGCAATAAATCAGATATCACATCTCTCACTTGTGTAATTATCGCCACTTCACCAGCGCAAACCAGGCCGAATGATAATTTATTTACACTATAAATCTGAAAACTTGTAAATGTGGCTGTGGATTTGTATGTCCTTTGTTGTCAAGGAACTCCGAGTTAAAACAAATGTCTTCAGTTTCAAAGTCAACAGTTGGGGAGGCAGAGTATCGTGCAGTTCAGTGATCTGTGATTACACAGCCTGGCTCTGGTCCTCTCTCTGTAACGTGCACCCTGCAATCAGGACAGAGAGCAGCTTTTTACGAGAAAACACAGATTACATGGCAGCTGCTGCGCTTTTTATACACAACATTATTGATAACTCTTCGGCAAACATAATACAGAGCAGCAGAGATCAGTCCCGTGAGGTGAAACCAAAGACGATCTGCAGAAATATCCAACAGTAACTTTGTCACATTGCTTATTTTCTGACGTAGACGAAACACACACGAATGGTTACAATAAAGACTGACATGAAATGCAGGAGACTTACCGTAACGTTAGCTTGTTAGAACATCTGATCTCACAAAGACCTTTTATTTTCACATCAATACATCGTGGTGGAGGTACCGTGTTTAAATAACATGCTGTGGTAACAGGAACTTAAGTTCACACCTGAGAAGTATTCAGCATTTCTGACACCTAATAACAAGATGATAGTGTTTTTTTAAGTACTTAAGTAATTAAATCAATGTGTTAAATTGAGCAGAGGACAAAGTCAAATGTCAATGTTGACTTTTTACCTGTCAGTTTATTTACAAGGCAGATACATATAGTATTGTTAGCTTGTCACGTTAGCTTGTTAGAACAACGTGAGAAGGTCCAATCAGTGAGCTGTGTAGAGAGTGAAATGATAAAGTGAGCTTACTCTATGATCAGACATTAAGGAAACATGCTATGTTGAAGTGCTGGCTTCTCTGACAACAATGCAGCAGCCAGTATTTCCTCCTTCTAACTTTAGATTCTGGTCCTGAATGGTCTGGATTTGTTTGGACCAGAGAAGGTAGGCGGTTTTAAGGCACCCCCACACGGCCGTTTTGGACGCCCCTCGGTTTGCCAGATATGAGAGCAGTTATCAGGTCAAACCAACAGGTGTTGCAGCGATGGAAGCGGGCAAGAGAACTGGTTCAGATAGAAGTGATTGTACCCGACCTAAAAAGCCTCTGCACGTTTCTAATAAGCTCCACGAGCAGAAACGTGCTCAAACTAGGATCAATATTGGAGATGCTTTTGAAAAATGGAGAGAGGTTAGAACGCAGAAAGGTTTACAGACCGATGCAGAGCTGGCTAAACACTGAAGCTTCAGTGTCCACCACATGGTGACCTGCGTGAGCATCCACTCTAGAGAGGAGGGGGGGGGGGGGGGGGGGGGACTATAAGTCAAGATCTTGAGAAAACAACCAAAGTGTATACTAATCACTGGAAAACATTACATTAGTTTGTGGATGTATGTCCTCTTTGGGCTTCTGTGCAATTTGTTCAGACTTTTTTAAGGGTTGGTCCTCACAACGTTTTCCGTCAAACTTAGAATGTTAAAAAAAAAGAGCTGACAGATGTTTGTATGTGACAGCTGCTGAGCTTTTGAAGTCAGAGTTACAGTAAACATAATACAGAGCAGCAATGAGAAGTCTCTTTACTGAAATCAAAGACGGTACACAGAGTTTACTCACACTTACAGTTACAGTCATACGTCACCAGGATTTTTCCATGACAAGAAGACCAAACCTGAATGTATCTCAACCAAACTAGACAAGGCAGATAGATATACACCAGTGAGTCTGGTTCTGTGTGAGCTTTCTGGGTCTTTAATCAGATTCAGTTGCTGCTGTTACACCCTGCATGCTCCTGATGGATTTATAAGTGTCTAAAAGATTACTAATACACAGAGTAAGGTCTGCACTGGATGCTGTTATGTAGAGTGACATGAGGTATCTTTTTTTAAATTTGGAACATTGAGCCCAAAAAAAGACTATGTACTGTAAAACTTCAAATAACAGCCCATCCCCATTTGATGCCCCGCCCCTTTTACTAGCCTGGTGATGTGATACGTTTTGATCAAGCAGTAACCTCCGGTGTTGAAAAATGAAGCCGATGCACAAGTGCAGAGTCCTGCAGTTCCTGGAGTGTCCACTAGAGGCTGGCTGCAGAAGCACAGGAAGTCACATACACACCCATTCTAAAAAGCCTGTTTTTACAGCAGACATTAACATGTTTACAGCCTGGTTCAAAACACCAAATAGGTCTGATTAGCTCATGTCTCGATCAGCACACACTGTACGGGGGGGTGAATGTTTTGATGACTCATCAGTTTTGATTTGATGAAGGATAAGAGTTATTCACAATAAGGCGTGTAGCTGACCTGATTGACAGGTGGGCGCGGTGTAACGGTTTGTCAGGAGGCTTAAAACCCGCCTCAGCTCCAGCTCTCAGCCTGTCGTTAGGTTGACTGAAAGTTAGGCTGAGACAGCATTTCCAGCATGGAGACCGCCATCGATGGGACTCCAGCGCCCCCTGCAGGAACAGACGGGTGACGTCACTCAGGCTTTAAACATTGATGGTTTTGACATATAAAGGCAGCTCTCTTAGAGGCCCCGATGCATTTAATATCTAAGTAGTTTGTGGATCAAAATTAAGGATAAAAAGCTGCACAACACAAAAAATGAAGCTGAACTACAACATCTGTCCAAGTAAGACAGAATAATGCTCGTGTGTGTGCAGGACATGAAGCAGGTTTGCATGCTGCTTGAGTTTTGTTTTAAAATAATGAAAGGCCCGTCTCGTATCGACGCCTGTCCCAAATAAAGGAGGGGACATTTCATAGACTGAAGTAAATTGAAGCCCGGCGCTTTTAATAGAAGCTTTACGGTATAAAGGATTCAGACCTGCATGTTCATGTGGCTGATGAAAACCGTCCATGTATCAGTTACAGGTTCATGGTCAGATTTCAGTCAGACACTAATATCTGTGTTTGCTGTCTGTGGGTCATGACCCCTCCTCTCTGCAAACTAAAGCAGATGTTAGATGAAGGGAAGGATCTGCTGTTACATAACGGAGGTGCTCCCTCACTGAAGTGCTCTGATATTCAAAATTTCAAAAGACTCATTGGATCGAAAACCCGGTAGTTCTGGAGAAAGTAAAAACATTTAGCCAGAATAAAAACCACCTGAGGGAGATATTAAACTGGAGGGAAGTCGAGCAGGATGTGATCAGGGAACGTTTCCTACTTGTGTGTCCGATCCAGGATCCCATCGTAAGACGTTCAGATAAGAGCGTGGAGCAGAAACACACACAGACACAAATGACAGAGACAGAAAAAGACCCACAGACACAAGCAGACCAACAGACACGGGGGAGGCTCCATGTCTATGACCCCACACTCCCACCTCCACCAATGCTACACACACACATTCACAGAAACGTGCAGACCACACACTGCTCGCAGATCTGTTTAAAAGCCAGGAGCTGTTTATCATTCCCTACATCCTGCTCGCAGAAATATTTGTGAGCAAGCAGCGTTGTTTTTTTCCTCTGTTTTCTGTATGCATTTACACATACATGCTTCTGCTCCTTCACGAAGAGAAGGCAGAACTAGTTTCAAACTTTATCTAGATCACAAAGTAAGAATTGAAAAACATTTAAAGTGGCTTGAATTCTGTCTTCTTGCTTTTTTGTCTGTCCCTTACCTGTCTTTGCATTTCTCTCTCTCTCTCATCTTTCCCCTTCTTTTTTTGCTCTCCCTCTCCATCTATCCTCCTCCTCCTCCTCCTCCTCCTCCTCGCTGTAACTCCAGTCCTACAGTTAAGACTTCAGCAGAGGAGGACACGAGAGCAGCTGGCAGACCAAGGCATCATGCCTCGTGAGTAACGCCTCCTAACATCGAGCCGCCGCACATGCAGGCACACACACACACACGCATACACACACGCACATGCACACACACGCACATGCACACACACACACACACACACACACACACACACACACACACACGCACACACACACACACACACACACACAGACAGACAGACAGACTCACACACTTACATGCTTGTAGACGTCAGTGTGAACAAGACAGACAGAGGGAAAAGGCGACACATTGGTTATAAAATACAAAGGTAACAAAAACTCCCTTCCCTGTTGATGAATCAAACTTAACGATGCAGATGGTTTGAGATTTATTCATTCAGGTTTCAATATTTCTGTCCCCAATCAAATGCAAACGAGGTGAAGATGCTCTCACTGCCCAGTCCACCATTAGCTGCATCATCCTGCACCAATCAGTGCAGCAGCAACATCATCACAGGTTGTAAACTTTTTGTATTTTGAAGTCATTTTTTGGGCCTTTATTGGATAGGACAGCTGAAGAGAGAGAGGAAACGTTACGAGGAGAGCGTGGGGATGACACGCAGCAATGGGCGGAGGTCGGATTCGAACCCACAGCTGCTATAGCCTCCGTACATGGCACGCTCAAAATAACCACTAGGCTATTGGCGCCCCTGTTGTAAACTTTTTCAACATACTCTTATTGTGTTCCATCAATATTCATTGTTCAAGTTTCACAAGTCTTCGGGCAGATAGTAAACTAAGGCCGTGTGTCCACATAGCATTGATATCTGAGCGTCAGCGTCTTTTTTTCACTTGTTCCCACTCGGAGAAAAGGCGCAGCGCCCAGCATACTTTTTTCCGAGCGTTCTGCCGTTCTGAGCGCTCAGAGTTGAAAATCTTTCAACTTTTCAGAAAGGCACTTTTACGTCACCAGTGCTCTTTTGAGAATATAAGATATTCCCCGTATTTCTGCCTCCTAAGGATCGTGTCTCGTACCCACATCCTTATTGTTTGATGCTCATAGTGAAGCACAGCTTTCGAGTATGTTTGCAAAGTAATATCCGACATGCAAAGGTTCTATTTTTAATCCAGTTAAAAAAACTCCCATTATTGGAGTTATTGAAGCTGGACGGATGGATTTTCAGTCTCTCTTAAAACTGTATCAGTTTAAAAATATCCCATAGCTGTCTGCGTCCAGTAGTTATTTCCTTTAAATCAGACTATTTGTATCGGAAAGCTGTAGATTCTGGCTCGTTTCCACCGTTTTTTCATACATCATAGTTTGTAATTGATGCACGTTCCTCCCTGAAAAGGGTGTGACAGGAGTCAAACTGCGTTAGAGCTAAAGGTCGACAGAGGAACTCTCTTTGAACACAAAGAAGAACGACGCTGCAGATTAAAGCATTAAAGACAGACGGAGAGAAACATTCACATGACTGATGCTCCACAGAGAAGCTGAACCAGACTCCAGAGACGGATAAATCCACAGCTAGTGACAGAAACAGAGGTCCATGGAGAGGGAGCAGGTGGATACAAGACAAGAGGAGAGAGACGGGCACGTAAAGTCTGCAGGCAGACAGACAGGCTGATTCATTGTGCAGACAGAGAGACAGGCAGGTGGAAAGTGAAAGTCGATCTCAACCAGCAGGCACATAGTCAGGCAGATAGAACCTACAGACAGACCGGCACAGAAAACCTGCAGGCAGAGAGACAGATAGAACCTACAGACAGACAGGTGAAGAAAACCCAAAGGCAGAGAGACAGGCAGATAACACCTGCAGGCAGAGAGATTAACCCTGTAGACCGAGTGACAGGCTGAAAAACTTGAAGACACTGAGACAGGCAGATTAAATCTGTTGGCAGAGAGACAGGCTGAGACAACCTGTAGGCAAAGAGACAGGCAGTGAGACAGGCAGTGAGACCCACAGTGAACAGATTAACTCTGTAGGCAGAGAAAACACAGTTAGTGAGACAGACAATGAAAACCTGCTGGCAGAGAGACAGGCAGATAAAACTTGCACGCAGGGAGACAGGCAGATAGCGTTAACAGCCAGTGAGCAGACAGACAGGTCGGTGAGTGACCGCAGAGGAATGCTCTCGTGCAGCTCGGCCAGATTTACATGTCCCATACCTGTTTACAGCAGCGCGCCTGCAGAGTGACACATCAAAGCAGCGACGCGTCCGAACACAACAACATGGAGCCCGAGCTGCCGTTTATAAGAGCCAGGCTTTGTACTCTTAATGTCAGGAACGACAACGTGATGAGAACAAGCAGAGCTGAGTGTACGCAGCGTTCTCTTAAATCCTTACAGTGGCCGTGATTCATGTTCGCTTGTGTTCTTTAGGTCATCGCTGCGCTGTCATGTTTGTGGCTCATGCACAAGTGTCACACAAATGTATTTATTTTCTTGCTTTTTCACATCAGGCATGAAAAGCTGACTTTAGAGAATCAAACTTTCTGTTTAGCATGAGATAAAACACGGACAACAGCCATTAAGAATAAGATCTTCTCTCAGTTCTTTATGCCTTAGAGCAGCGGCGTGTTGTCGTGGGCAACCTGGGAGCGGTGTGCGACTCCTGTGTGTAGCTTTGTACTCGGCTGCAGGAACAACACGAGGACTGCAGGTTGGGGATTTGTCCAATGATATCTCTGGCACCGTTTGCCATTTCCCAGCGGCTCCAGCCTGCAGATAAACTGCTGGTAAGTGTGCGGGGGAACGGAATCCAGAGGCCCGGCGAGCCTCTATCAGTTTCTGGGAGTCTGTCACAGATAAGGCAGAAAGGAGGAACGTGATTGGCCAGCGGGGCACCAAACGCGCTTTTAAAAAAGAACGTTTCAATTGGTTGTTTATCTGTTGATTGCAGGCGGAGGCACAGATGGAGGAGGGTTGAATTTGTTGGTGCACACTTTCTCACACTGAAACACGAGATGTGTTATCGGCTCTCTGCAGCAGGGTTTCACAAATAACAGGTACTCTGCAGAACTGAAGGGGGCACTTAGGATTTATTTTGATAGTTAATTGTTAAAGCCAATAACCCCCCCCCCCCCCCCCAGTGAATAACAATCATTTAAGTCAGTCAGGTGTCATTCGGCTTACAAAATATTTTAAAATTGTGTACATCTGTCAACATTTTAAGAATCTGCTCATGATTTGTTCACGAGGTTCTTAAAACACAAGTCTCAGGGTGTCACAGCATCTTCCTCCTCCTCCTCCTCCTCCTCCTCCTCCTCCTCCTGTTGAGCCCTCGGACGTCGGCCGCTCTGCCCGGCTGTGTTATTCCTGCTGTGGAGATGGACACGGCACACGGTCTGTGTATATATTACCCAGGGAACATCTGGTGTTTATTAGGCTATTGAAGAACACGGCCCAGCCTCTCAGGCCCGGCTGGCGTGTGGCCTGCATGGGAGCACACAGTCTGTCTGCTGGCCACGGGTCTGCACACACACATAAACACACACACACACACACACACACACACACACACACACACACACACATCTAATATTTCCTCATAAAGATAATAGAGCGGTATCTGCAGGTTTACGGAGCTTTTTCATGCATAAAAACACATTTTCATTTGCTCTGCAGCGGTGCTTTAATCCTCCGGGGATGGAAACACAAAGAGAATTATTCCCACTAATGCACCATACGTCTTCCCTCTCCGTGCACTGTTTACGTCTGACAGATACAGTCAGCAGGTAAATGCATTACAATAGGTTTAAAGTGCGTTGTGTGTTTTAATACTGCTGCAGATTGTTTAAACGTCTGTAAGCCAGTTCCACACTCATCGGATCAGGTTACGTTTTGCCTCAAAGAGACGGAGCAGCGGCGCTCGAAACACGTCTTCAGGCAGTTTGACTCCACGGTTTAAACACACTTAGAGCGGCGTGTGTCCCTGTGATGTCAAATCAGCTCTTAAATCAGGTCAGAGAGTGACAGGTGAGGCCGGGGACTCGCTTATATACACATGATGTCATCCTGCTGGTGGTCATATGGCGTCCTGAGTGCTGTTTACACCTCAGCTGAGGGTTAATTTCCAGAAATTGCCTTGTTATCCATGCGACGTACTTCAAAAGGCGCAACTTGTTTTTGTAGTCATTATGATAATAACCTTTTTATAAAGAGATATTGCTGCTCCATTATAATAACAATGACTTTGTTCAGCATCTTTCTTTACAAAGATGAATCCCAAAATGCCTGACGGAACAAAATGAGAGAGAGACAAAAGTTATGTTAAAAAATGTGTAAAAAAAAGTGTTTTTTTTTAGGGTTAGGGTTAGTGTACAATAAAAAAAGTGTTTTTCTTGTTTGACTCAAGAAGTATCGCCATCGACTGTAATCCGAAACCAGGCTTCTGCGTCCTTCATACTACGTCGCCTCACGGCCATCTTGTCTCTCATTATATTTACTCCGGCCACTCGAGGTCGACTATCACTTTTAATGTAAACATGTGAATGTTGAGTACAAACGACAACTTTCAGAGTTAAAAAGTGAAGCCATAGCAGAGGTGCAAAAACCTGCAGTTCCTCGAGCGACCACTTGAGGCTGGCTGCAAAAGACATGAATCAGAACTAACCTGCAATATCCACATAGTATGTGCGTGCTGTGTTCCGTCAGCGCCACGGTTTTGCTCCGTCCAACGGCGAGCGCCCTGCCCCACTGGGTCACTTTCTGGAGCATGGGCACAGCCATGAGCCGCTGTACATATGAGGTCACAAGATCACAGGAGAACTACAAGATCACGCGGGAGTAGAGAGAAAAATGTGTAAACAACATGTTGCTTTGTCTTTCTGAGGATGATTTGTTGTCCATTCGCCGCCTGTTTTGACGTCATGTTGATAAAATGATGGAATATACGATCAGGAGTCTGTATGTTGTGTTTTATTTTGAAAGTGACCGAACGCTCTGTGCGTTTCCTTGTCTGACTTCCTGTCCGGGTTGAGCTTGACGCGTGTTTGCAGCGTGCAGACAAACTACTTGTAGTTGGCCGTATGCTTAACCAAATGTTATCGTCCAAACTTTCCTTCATTCCCTTTCTCTTCCTCCGCTGTCATCTTTTCTTTCTACAGTATTTATGTTGTTCTTTTTAAAATGCCTTTCTCGCTCCCTCCACTCGTACGTCTCCTCTCTTTTTTACCCTCTTGCTTAATTTCTCCTATTTATATTTAAATTACAGATTCAGATTCAGTTTGAGTCACGCAAGAAATCACATAAAGACAACACTTAAACAACACACCCAAAAGAAAAGAGCAAATACAGAACCACCATGATGTCTTAATGTCAGATTTGAACAAACAGTTCAATTAAAAGAATGAACGTAAAAAGATATTAGCGGTACAATGATTTGACTCTAACAGGTCATTCTGAAATGTTTGTTTTGTCAACAGGGAATCGATCAATCTTTATTTGTATAGCGTCAATTCATAAAGTAACATCAGAACACTTTACAGAAGAGAAGCTTAAAGACCTAACTCTTTGTTATAAGGCGTCTGATCCAACCTTACCCACAGGGCCCTAACCCCCAATTTCCACGTACTCTAGGCTTGCCGCGGTCTGTCAGCGCCGCCATTCGCTTCCACTCTAGTCAATGATTGAGTTTCCACAGCTCCGTCTCCGCCAGCTGCGCCACTGAACTACGCTCTGCTCCGTTTCAAATACGCTGCGAGTCTATTTTCGACGTAATGCGCTGCAGGCACGCGTCAAGCTGAACAGAATAGATCGACCCTGACAGGATGTCAGGCAACGAAACGCACAGAGCGTCCAGTCACTTTCAAAATAAAATACGAAATACAGACTCATGATCGTATATTCCATCACTTCATCAACATATGTTTTCTAATGGACTCCTGTCAATAAAGATGATGATGATTACGTCAAAACACCGAATGAATAACAAATCATCCTAAGGAAGACAAAGCTACATGTTGTCTGCAAGTTGTTCTCTTTATTCCCACGTGATCTTGTAGTTCTCCCGTGATGTGTGTACAGCTGATCATGGCTGCGCTCACATTCCAGAAATGGACCCAGAACGCACGCCTACCAACGAAGCAGTGGCGCAGTGGTTAGTGCACGTGCCCCATCTATGGAGGCTATTACTCCAAGAGAGCGCCCCGAGGTTCAAATCTGACCTGTGGCTCTTTTCCCCCATTCTCTCTCTCTCTCCCTTATTTCCGACTCTATCCACTGTTCTATCTCTCCAATAAAGGCACACAAAAAGCCCCAAAATAAATCTTTAAAAAAAGTGCTTTGTCTCTGGTCACTTCCTGTCAGCACCTGTGTGTCCAATCAGACTCAAAGCTGTTTGTTTGCACTTCCTGTTGTGTCTCCTTGCTTGTGTTGTTCTTACTTTCTGATGTTCGTTGCTTTGGATAAAAGCGCCTGATAAGTGAATTCTAGAATATAATTTTATTTTACTTATATATTTTGTCCTAAATTCCTGAAGCAGGGGCGTGTCCAGAGGGGTGGCATTGGCCCCCTCTTGGAATCTGATTGGCCAGCCCAAAATCCAAATCAATGATTGGCTCTTTGCCTTATCAGAGACGGGACTTAAGTTGAAATGATTCTGGCTGTTTTCAACAGGCTGCTGGTTATTTCCTTTACGTGTTAGCGTAGTATTTTGTTGTTGTTACGACGTTCAGTTCCATAAAAATGTCCAAAGCAAAAACTTGTGCACACAGTCGAACTTGCAGTACCTTAACTGCCAATGAATGTATTTTTGCAGCTTAGACAGTGACAAGAGTTTGCATCCAATTTTCTAAGAACTTTGAATTGTGAATTTGCACATTTATCTTTGTTTTCGAGCCCAAAAAGAATCGAGCTAAGAAGATTTATATGTTACCAAATTGTGTTACTTACACACTTATCATTATTGGGGATAGAAAGGGTAACATTTTTTTAAATTAATTTCTGCGTGTGCTCACTAACTCCACGTCACCCCTGCATAACTCAGAGCCCCAGGTGGGCGACCCCAGTAACCAAAAGTCTGGACACGCCCCTGTCCTTAAGAGAAGTAGGAAAGATTAGTTGGAAAGAGACATTAAGCTTAATATTTGCTGCATTTGGAGATTAAAAATGCTGAATATTGCACATTAATCGTAACTTAACTCAGATTTTGGAAGTGTCTTATTTCAGGTCCATTTTTCATCAGACCGTAATTCTCCACCTGACTCGTCCAGCACCAAACTCGATATCATTCATTTTATTTTGGCTCTGAATCCTCCGTCCGCCCTCACAAAAATCCCACTAAAATTATATTTGACCAAATAAGTGCTGTTGCTCTTTCAGATAATCAAAGTGATGTGGTTTCTCTCCTCCGTCCTGCGGATGGTTTCGTACACCGGGCCAGGTTCCCTTCAGTCCTGATTATTTATTCTGGATTTAACAAAGGGAGCGGTGGAAGGTAGAAAATCTCCACCGCTGCACACGTTTAATTACAGCAGCTCCATTTATTTTTTCAGCGCTCAAAGTGTCGGCTGCTGAGGGAGTGCAGCAACAGAGCCGAAATCAGAACAGATCCTAAAGCGATATATTGATTATTGAAGGATAAGTGTGGACATGTGTGTTCTGCTTCTTGGGGAAATGTCTGCAAAGATGAACTGCTTACATGAATGATTTCATTAAAACAGAAAAATCACAATTTATCGCATCCAGATGTTTTAATTTAAGAAATGAGATAATGATGGTGACTCAGGGATCAGAAAACCTTTAATCCAGTCCATTTCTTACTGATGATTCTTCTGGCTTTCACTCTCATTCGTCACATAAACCTGTTTTTATAAACCTTCTATTTAGGTTGGAAATCATAAATATTGAGCAGCAGATTAAAGGTCACGTATTATGCAAAACATCCACTTTGCTATGTTTCTTTAACACTAACATGTGTCTCTAGTCCGTCTACAAACCCCCCAATGATGAGAAAAGTCCATCCTCTCCGTCTTTTGCCTGCTCCACTTTTCAGAAAATGTGTGCTCAAACAGGCCGTTTGGAGACTTTCCCTTCATGACATCACAAAGGGCAGTAACTCCTCCCCCAGGTGGGTGACACTCCCACAGCTAGGTGTTTGTTCTGCCCTCTGAGTCTGCCTTCTCACCGTAAACAATAGGACATGGAGCGAGAAAGCCCGAGCCACCCAAGCCCTTCCAGAGAGGGGCGTGGTCAGACACAGCTCATTTACATTTAAAGCTACAGACACAGAAACAGCCTGTTCTGAGCAGGGCTGAAATAGAGGGGTTTATAGGCATGATCAAATACAGGATCAGAGTGGATTTAGAACAAGACACTTCACACACATGTTTTGAGGAGCTCTGAGACTTATTTACACTGAAGAAGAGGAGAATATGTGACCTTTAAATTTGCTTGTAGTGTTCTTCCTTCTGCAGAATTTAGAAAACCGCTGCGAAACCGAAAAATGTTGTTAGAAATATGATGCTACTCAGCGGTCCAAACGCTGAAAACGCAGCTTTACGATCAAACACACAACTTCCCCTTTGACATACAGATCATTTGAATATACTTTGTTACCTTCCTCTCCTTGCAGTTTGTACAGACTTGTGTTCAGTGTTTCCCTGGTGTGTCCCTGTTGTTCACGGCCTCGTCCTGCTGTGTGTTGTGCAGACTCGGCCTCAGACGGCTCCTCTCTGGACGATCAGATGAGGCTAAAGCGAGCGCGGCTCGCCGAGGACCTGAACGAGAAGCTGGCTCTCAGGCCGGGTCCCCTGGAGCTGGTCCAAAAGAATATCATTCCCCTAGACTCTGCTCTCGCAATGACAGGTACACACAGTGGACTGTAGTATAGTGTCACTCACCTGTAACACCTGATGCATCTCTACCTGTGTGACTAAACGTGTGTTTGTTTGGTGAGAGTGAGAGATTTTTGTTTTCATTTACTCATCTGTTAAATACATTTTGCATTCTTAGGGGCGTGGCTGAGTTGACTGAAGGTCTTAAGGTCCGCCTCAGCAGCACCTCTTTGTCTGTTACTAGATTGATCAAAAGTGAAGTGGAGGTCATGACACCTCTTCACAAACCAGTAAATAAATTTGGAGGAGGACTCACTGTGTCAGAGGGGTTACAGTACACGTGCATCGAGGTGGCAAAAAAAGCAAGTGGAGAAATGAGGTAAATGTCCAGCAGAGGGCATTTTGACATTCTGCATTGTTTACAATCCACTTGGCGCTGTCTGCAAGCGGCAACCTCCGCTGTTGAAAAAATGAAGCTGATGCTGAAGTGCGAAATCCTGCAGTTCATCGGGTGTCCACTAGAGGCTGGCTGCAGAAGCACAGGAAGTCACATACACACCCATTCTAAAAAGCCTGTTTTTACAGCAGACATTAACATGTTTACAGCCTGGTTCAAAAAACCAAATAGGTCTGATTAGCTCATGTCTCGATTGACTAACAACTCGTCCTTTTTGATTTGATGAAGGATAAGAGTTATTCACAATAAGGCGTGTAGCTGACCTGATTGACAGGTGGGCGCGGTGTAACGGTTTGTCAGGAGGCTTAAAACCCGCCTCAGCTCCAGCTCTCAGCCTGTCGTTAGGTTGACTGAAAGTTAGAGTGAGACAGCATTTCCAACATGGAGACCGCCATCGATGGGACTCCAGCGCCCCCTGCTTTGGGTGACGTTGTTAAGTCTTCGTCCATTAATATTAACAGCCTACGGTCTGCACATGTCGCAGAGCATCACAGATGACAGACACTGGTCCACAACTGGTATTAAAATGTGTATATTAAAGTATTTGTTCAGAGGCAGCTCTATGAGGACTTTTGCAGAGTCACATAAGCACACATTGAGTGGAAATGTAAGTTTTATTCTAGGTGAAAGTATCACTTTATCTGCTGCTTTATCAACAATCCTGTAACAGTTGGACTCTTCAAAACGTGACTTATTAGAGACCTGTACCAAACAGTCAGCTGCACAGGCTCAGTACCTGTTTCCTGTTTTTGCTCCTTAATGTGATCCTCATTTCTAAGCAGGAAAACTGTTTTTGTTTGTGTCTTTTGCTCGGGGAATGTTATTTACATTTTTAGAACATCGTGCTTCTTTCAGAAAACCTTCTTCAGCGCGGTGTGGACCTCCAGAAATGTTGTTGTTGTGGCTATTTCTCTTCAAGAGGAGGTGCTTTGACATCTAAAGTGTATGTGGAGACCTCCGCTGCCTCCAGTGTTTGATTTAAGAAAATGCACAACATGCATGCTTACACACAGCGGTGATTTAACGCCGTGCATCGCTCTGACCTCGCTGTGTTTGTCTTCGGATGCTCAACATGTTACTCACTCTCTCTATATCACCCGGGGATGTGCAGAAAGTGCTTTTTGGATTCTGGAGCTTCAGCGGTTTTATGTTTGCCTGCTTCATCTTCCTGTAAACATGTTGCGTAAAGGAGCCGGCGGGCCGCGCTCGGCTGGTTTACCTCTGCAGGGCGAGGGAGCGCCGTTTATTGAGATGAGCAGCAGCTGTATTTGGGTCCACCCTTTTCTTTAGAAGTGTTTCATTTTGAGTGTGTCCTTGTGTGTATGTGTGGGCGTACCTGTGTGTATATTTGTGTCCCCCTCCTCCTCCCTCTTTGTCTCTGGCCTGCAGTCCTGCAGAGCTCTGTGACAGGAGCAGGCTGCTGCATTAACCCCTCACCTTAAAGCTCCACATCCCCTCACACACACACTCCCAAAGATGCTTTCAGCCTCGTTTACAAACTATGTGACCCCACGTCACTTGTGAAACAGACACTTAACAAGAGGAAGTGCACGCTGCTCACAGATTTCCTGCAATGCGGACATTTCAATCACCCGGTGAAATCAAACTGACAGAAAGACTCCTGCTTACAGAGTGAACAACATGTCCTGGTTACAGAATGATCACATAGCAGCTTGTTCAGCAGCCCTACACTTCAAAATATGACGTCTAGACCCAGTCCTGCAGAGCTCTGAGGTCCAGGTAGAAATCATTGATATACAACATAAGGAAAAACAAAAAATGTGGCTGGACTTTCAAATGAATCATTAAGGGTCGGCCTGTGTCCATTAACTGCTTTTTTAACGCTAGCAAACCTTAACTTCAGAGCTCATCTCACCTGCACTCACTGCTGCTTGGTGACCAATGTCAGCTCACTGCACTTCCACTTCCCTCGTAAAAGACGAATCAGAAAAGTTCCTCCTCTACCATTGTTTTTGACTAAGTTGATGTCCCGCCCCTCCTTGATTTTTATTGGTGGGTGAGGGGGAAGTGACTATACTTCTTGAAAGAGGTATGATACACTTTAGATCATGAACGCACTCCCGCTTCACACTTCGAGTTTTTGCACGCAGCTTAATGAAGCCTCCATGAACCTCCATGCAAACGCACAGGCACAGTGGAAGTATGCAGGGAGGAGAGGGTGAATGGATCCGTTTGAAAAAGGCCCTCTGACTGAAGCAGACGGCTCTAACTCAGTTCAAACGTTCTTTTCTGAGAGCGCGCTCAGAACCTGAAGCAGAAAGCCTGAGTTAATAGATATAGTTGATAAGCAGCTTTATCATACCTATTATCTCTAACTGCAACTTCAGACTAAAAGCTCTGTGTGTGTGGAACTGTCTTTGTCGTACAGACCTTCATGGCGGCCAGAAGCCAGAAGTGTTAGGCCGATGATCAAGCTGCTGTGATTGGTCGATCTAAAGAGAGAAAATACACAAAGCTGGAGAAGAGTAAAGAGTTCATCGTGAACAGGTGTGAGGAAGTGGCATTCAGGACGAAGCTGTGTGTGTGTGTGTGTGTGTGTGTGTGTGTGTGTGTGTGTGTGTGTGTGTGTGTGTGTGCGTGTGTGCGTGTGTGTGTGTGTGTGTGTGTGTTGGAGGTCATCGAGTTGCACAGAACGTGTCTGGTGCTGTGATTGAAACCAGGGTCTGTTCCTGCCCGTCACATGTTTGGATACAAAGAGAGAATCTTATACAGTACACACACACACACACACACACACACACACACACACACACACACACACACACACAGAGAGTGGCTTCTGTGTGATAGCCACTCTCTGATCATCCAATTAAAACTGCGTTCACTATCAGCCCGGCCAATCAGAGGCGAGCTGAATGTAAAGTGGCGTGTCAGTGTCTCACACACGCAGCGTAACACCTCCCTGGTGAGTGTGTACAAGGTGTGAGTGACACAGGAAGTGTGTGAATACCGGCGCTCACCGAGAGGACAGTGTGATCAACGTGCTGTCGTTCCTAACGTGCATCCACACGGAGAAGTTACACATAATGTCCTCCATTGTCCCTTTATTATGTCAACTTCTGCAGTATTTTCTTTTTCAGCGTCAAAATGACTTCAAGCGTTGGAGTGTCTCCAGTAGACTGATTAAGCCTGCAGCAGTGAGACGGGCTGTAACGGCTGCAATGTAATCCTCAAATCCTCTAAAAGTTGTTTTTGTCCCTGATAGGCTCCGGTTGTCCCTGCAGAGATCGTCCTTTTAGTTACAGAGGACGATGTTTTTTGAAACCACAAACAGCTGTTACTTCACTCTCTACAAATCAGTGACAATAGCGTTAAATGAACTTGCAGAACACAGGAGCTGCTGGTCCATCTCACTTGTAGAGGGTTTACTTTAATAGAGTGCATTAATGGTTGATCTGTATTTTACTGTCGAACATTTTAAAAAGACACGCACATCTCTCAGTGGGTCCTGGATCCAAAAAAACATGAATAGGTAAAGAAAGCAAAACAAGATCTGCACACCAAGAAACTCCTGTCTGAAGGAGGACGAGCATGTTGGCTCGAGACGTCACTTGTTCATAAATCCTTCAAACGGGAGCTTCTTGGTGTGCAGATCCTGTTTTGATTTACTTACCTGTGTTTTACTGTTGCCATCATCTGCACTTCAAATTCAAATTAGATTTTTAGCTCACTCTGGCTCTCATGCTGAGGAGGAAAAGGAAGTTTGAATGTGTTGTTTTCAACTTTTTCATACATTCACTCCTGAAAATGTTCTTAAAACATTCAGGACAGCCTGCATCTGAAATCTTTCTGTATCGCTTATTGAAGTCTAGCCTGTGGGACAAAGGGGGGCGTCTCAGGAGACAAGACCTTGACGCTGTGGAAACTACGATATATACTGACAGTTCTTGCCTTCATTCTTTTCTGTGAATCGTGCTTCATGTTGTCGTACCATCTTGAGTAAATGTTACTGTGGTTTAAACCTCATAGAGAAATAAAACTATGGTAAATGTTTAGAGTTTGAGGAGTTAGGAGTTCCTGGGCCTGACATTGGAGCGTGCTGTGGATGATGCGTTCAGGGATGTGTCGTATGTTGAAGAAATGATTTCTGATGTTGTAAAAATGTAGAAGTATCGTCTGGTAGTTTTGTATGCTTGGTATAATGCAGCAGTGTGATTTTAATCAACAAACTCATCTCTGTTTCCTGATCAGGAACTACAGATGTGAATTAGCCTGTAGCTAAAGAAAGACACAGCCAAGAAGCCGCATACAGTCCCTGCTATGTGAACAAATTCATATCTCACCGAGCAAGAAACACGAGCAGGCATGCGTTCACTTTTTAAACAAGCAGGACAAACTTCTTAGTCGGAGAAAACAAAGGCAGGACGTGAAATCTTTCCCCAAACGGTGGGTAGAAAACAGACATCTGACTCTCTGGATCAATCTGGACCTTCTGTACTTGTGAGGGATTATCAGTGACATTTTGGACGAGCATGTTTCAGTTTTACCCCCTAATAAAGAGGTTTAGATCAGCTGGATTAGGTCTCGGCTCCATCGGACTTACTTTTCACGACCCCACTGTGTTCCCCGGATCTCTGCAGCTAGAAATAAAATGTCTGAAATCTCCACTCTGTTAACCCTCCTCCTGTCTCTGTGCTCCTCTCACAGTGAACCACGGAAAGTTCCCCAAGCAGGAGGACTCGTACGCGTTCGAGGAGGACAGCAGCAGTGAGAGTCTGTCTCCGGAGCAGCACCACAGCGATGAGTCTCCGGGCTCGGCGTGTCCGTCGTCTGAGGCTGTGGGCAGCACGGCCTCCTCCTCCTCCTCGCCCGCCCTCACCAGCCCCAGACAGGTAAGAACTCACCTCTATTGTCCGACCCTCAAGTCTTTCTGCATGTGCTCTTTCTCTCCTGTTGGACCCCCTCCATGTATTTGCCTCTGCTGGCCTCTTGTGGTGACAGAGTGAACTGCACCTCCTCCTCTGGTCTCCTCTGACCGTTGGACTGAGTTGAACCGCTCAGGTGTCACATTCCTGCCGCCACAGCTGCCGTTAATGTCCTCTCCACTCACCCTTTCAAACACACTGACCTCATCCTAACGGACGCCGTCATTAACGGTCAACAGATTTAAACGTGATACCAGAGCAGGATTATTTACATGTCAGACGTCTGTCCCTGAAATGTTCCAGCAGATTCATCGAGCGTAACGTGCCAGATGAAGAAATCTTGTTTATGAATACTTCTGCAAACGAAACGTGCATGTTTTTTTTTACGGTTGGACTTCGAACTATCTCCTCAGCTCAACTTTAAAGTCCTGCAGAGGAATAAAAAGAAAAACAGAAATTCAGAGTGAAACCATAAAATCTGAGGCAGCATTTAGAAAACAACTCGAGCAGTCTGGACACCAAACGTGAAATGATGAAGATATCCTTTGCTGCAGTTTTGACAGAACTGATTCTGATCTTTTATTAAACATGTTATGTGATATTTCTAAATACAAGTTTGTTTTTGTTATGGCGATAAATGCCGTTCTGATTTCAACCACGACCCATTCTTTAAAGATTCATTTAAAAAGAGATTATGATGATTCTGTTTACAGCATTGAGGAGGACAGGTCCATTATAAAACAGATCCAGTTTCTCGGCTCAGATAATAACCGTTATTCTAAGCCGAGACTGGTTTCAAGATTTCTCTCCCCATCATGTGTGTGAAGTGTCTTGTTCTAAATCCACTCTGATCCTGTATTTGATCATGCCTATAAACCCCTCTATTTCAGCCCTGCTCAGAACAGACTGTTTCTGTGTCTGTAGCTTTAAATGTAAATGAGCTGTGAACTGGTCTCATGTCTGGCTAACTGAGGGGCGTCCAAAACGGACGTTTCCCGCATGTCAATCCCCACTCTCTCTCTCTCTCTCTGATTTCTGGCTCTATCCACTGTCCTGTCTCTACAAAAAATCTTTAAAAAAAAACAAAAAAACGTACCTTCTCTGGTCCAAACAAATCCAGACCATTCAGGACCAGAATCTAAAGTTAGAAGGAGGACATACTGGCTGCTGCATTGTTGTCAGAGAAGCCAGCACTTCAACATAGCATGTTTCCTTAATGTCTGATCATAGAGTAAGGTCACTTTATCATTTCACTCACTACACATCTCACTGATTGGACCTTTAAAGATATTCAGGATGCAGACTTCGTCTTAAGGAGCTACTTTGTTGGAGCAGCTCTGCACAGAAACACAAAATACTTTTTTCAGCATGTTGGTTTTGTGTTGTGCACAGGGAGGTGCAGGCCAAGACCCTCCTGATCACAGCCAGGATGAAGGTCAGATTGCTGCCAACAACAACCAGGCCACTCCCCCAATACCTGTTCCTGCTATCGTCAAGGTCGGCATGGTTTGAAGGATTTTCCTCCACCTTTTTCTTTTCTTCTCTTTAAGCTTCAATATGCATGTTCTCACTCTCTCCCTCTCCTCACCCTGAACAGTCAAAGACGTCTGACAAGAACCGGCACAAGAAGCCCAAAGATGTGAAGCCGAAGGTGAAGAAGCTCAAGTACCATCAGTACATTCCTCCGGACCAGAAGGCGGAGAAGTCCCCTCCGCCCATGGACTCGGCCTACGCCCGCCTGCTCCAGCAGCAGCAGCTCTTCCTGCAGCTGCAGATCCTCAGCCAGCAGAAACACGCTCACGCACACACACAGTCCCAGCAGCAGCAGCACACACACACTCCACACACACAAGCCCAGCAGAGACAGCCGGCGTTCAGCTACCAGCCCCACCCACAGAGCCAAACACACAAGTGAGTCTGAATCTAAGTCAAAAACAATTTTCCCAAGAAAGAATTTGTGTAATTTATTTCTCATCAATGAAGCATTGGTGGAGGACTAATCCACTGTGATTCCCCCGCTGTAGAGGCGTCAGTGAGCAGCTCTCAGTCTGCAGCTCCAACGGTCCTTCGAGCCAAACAAACAGTAACTCCTCCTCCCCGGTGAAGAACTCATATCCAAACCAGAGCACCATATCTCCGGTCAAACCTGGGCCCCTGCCGGCTAATCTGGACGACCTAAAGGTACAGTCGGTGTTACGAAGTTAAACGAGGGTTTATGTTCTGCTTTCATTACATAAAGTTTAACATCTCTCTTTGTTTCGGTGTCAGGTGTCAGAGCTCAGGCAGCACCTGCGTATTCGTGGCATGCCCGTCTCCGGCACAAAGACCGCCCTCATCGAGAGGCTCCGACCCTTCAAAGACTCCAACGCCGGCTCCTCCCCATCAGGCTCCTCTGACATCACCACAGTTACCTTCCCCGTCACACCTACAGGCTCCCTGTCCTCCTACCAGTCTCCGTCCTCCTCCAGCGCTCTCTCCCATGGAGGCTACTACCCTTACCCCAGCACCTCCTCCACCCCTCCCATCTCCCCCGCCTCCTCCGAGCTCTCCCTCAGCGGCTCGCTCCCCGACAGCTTTAGCGACGTACCCATGTCCTCGCCAACCCAGTTCAACCTGCAACCGTCACCCGGCCATCTCAGCCTGGAGGACGGCCTTGGGGGAGCACAGAGGGTGGGGGAGGGTGGAGGTATGGAGGGTGTGGAAGCAGAGAAAGATAAAATGCTGGTGGAGAAGCAGAAAGTGATCGAGGAGCTGACGTGGAAGCTGCACCAAGAGCAGAGACAGGTGAGGAAACTGATTTACTAAAGGACTGTGCTGCTTTTGTTCCAGCTAAACGGCAAATGAGTCATAAAGACACGGTCCAATTAAAAAAACACACACCCAAAGGGTTTAATGCTCCCCCCACTGCAGAGTTGCAGAGTAACCAGCGTCTCTGTCGACTGTGCTGTTTGCGTGTAATGAAAGAAAAACTGTTCCCTTTCTATGCAAATTAGCCTCAAAGCATGAGATGAGCCCTAGAGAACCAAACCGTTTCTGGACCAGGCTGTAAACAGTTTTATTTCTGCTGTAAAGTTGGACATTTTAACATGGGGCTCTATGGGGACTGACTCACTGCAGGAGACAGGCTCTAGTGGACACTGGAGGAACTGCAGCTTTTGGTGCTTCAACAGTGGCCTAGGCTAATGCAGGACTGACCTCAAAGTGTTGCACTGCCAATATTTGGTATCAAATTACAGGGACATTTAACAAATTGTTTTTTAAGGCTGACAGAATATCTTTATGGCTGTTCTGTTTTTAGGTTGAGGAGTTAAAGATGCAGCTCCACAAGAGGAAACGCTGCTACGGAGCAACACAAGACACCGTCCCTCCCCCACCTCACCCTCCCCTGCACCACCAGCAGACTCCCCCCATGATGGGACAGCACTTCTTCGGGGTGACGATCAAGCAGGAGCCCATGTCTTTGTCCTCCAGCTGTCCTCTGTCCTCTCCAAAGCAGCTGAAGAGCTCACCTGGCAGCTGCATGGAGGAGATGGGACACTGCAGCGCCCCCCTCTCCGGTATGGGGGGCCCCAGTGGACCACAATGTATGGACACCACCCCGTCCACTGGCAGCCCCTCCACAATGTCTGCCTTCCTGAGTCCACAGTGTTCTCCACAGGACTCCCCCATTGGAAAGCCTTCAGGAAGCCCCCAGCCTTCGTCTCCTAATAACCCCTACATGCTAACGCCTCCGCTGGGGAGGGACGGCTGCCGTCACCCCAACCCCCAGGGCAACAACAGAGTACGCAACATGCAGGTAGCGTGCGTTACACTTTTAATTCCAGATCAACAAAAAAAAAGCTGCTTCATCAAAATGGACCACTCGAGCTGTTTATCGTTAGGTCAGAAGTCATCATCTGTGGATATTAAATGTACGTCTTTATAACCTCAAGGTCGCGTCTGGATATTAACCCTTGAGATTCCAATCTCCTGCACATGCTCAGTTACTCTTTCTCTTTCGCCAATAAGTAATTCATCTTCAACCATGATCTCACCCCAGCCTCACCATGTAGTTTTGGTGTCTTATCTCTAAATTCCAACAGTCATGTAGCCGTGTGGGTTTGGTGCCCACAGCAACTTGAGTAGTTTTGTTGCACTGTTTTGTCACTGTTGTGCGCAAAAATATAGTTTGTTTACCTTGTAGTCTAAACCTCACCAAGTAGTTATGGTGCCAAATATGTACTTCTGGCTTTAATCATCACGGTACATACAGTAACTGTAAAGTTTAGGCGTGGTTTTATCAAATTTGCAGCGTGAGCTGGAGGTGAGGCTTCCCCTCGCTCTCATTGGCTGCTGCAGATATCCCGTCAGAGGCAGCCTGACCTGATGTCATAAATTAGATTTCATATTAGGGAGGGTCTGACTCAATCAAGAACAGTAAAATAATCGATTATTTGAACAGATAATCGGTTGCAGAAAGCATCTATATCTCCTGTTACTCCCCTTTCATATATATATATTTTTGTCTTGTTGATAACCACAGATGCAGCAGAAGAACGGCGGCCCGCAGTTGAACTGTTCTTATCCTTCTGACCAAAGAGGCCTTCAGGGAGTCTTTCCAAACTCTGCCGAGTGTGGTCACAACGGCTCAGTCAAGACCGAGAACCTCAGCATGCACCCAAAGGTGAACATGTTGATCAGCACTCACAGCATCTACAGCGTGCTGTCAGTGTCACGTAGTCATCACCTCACATCCACATACCCGTTTGTCTCTTCTCTATCCATTTGTGTGTTCTGTGTCTGACACCGTATGGTTGTGTTTGTTACCAGTTCATCTGTTTTCATCACACAACAACGCCAACCTTTCTTTTGATCCCATCACAAGGGCCGGATTCTTTATCTTTAATGTGCAATACATTCACATTTGAAACCCCCTCTTACTGAAACTGGTGGGCTAACGTCACTTTTCACCTGTCTCATGTAGATGTCAGTAGTGCCCTCTCCTCGGCATGTTGGCCTAAAGAGCCAGGTGTCCCCCCCAGCCGTCAGTAGCTCAGATTCAGATGACTTAAGACAGCCCCCATGCTATGAGGATGCAGTCAAGCAGGTAAACTCTAAATTTACGCTAAATTTAGCAGACAAATGGCTGGTCAAAAGATTTTATTTGACTCTTGGCGTTGCTCTGATTCCACTTTGTCCTCCTCCTGTCTCCTGTTTTTTTTGTCTCATCACCTGTGTCACGCCTCTTATACTCATCCATTCGCTTTGTTCCCCGCACTAACTTTACACCCTCCTTTAAAAAAGCCTGACGCAGATGGATGTTAAAGTGGTACAGATGTAGCTGTCGGTGGTCGAGTCAAAAATATTTTATGATTTGGTAAATGACGGGGCTCAACGTATATCTTGTCACGATAAAGCAGGCACAGCAAGCTGGCAAATATCACAAGGCGTCCATATTGCCCTCATCATTGCGTTTAAATTGGGAAGGTGAAGTTGGGAAGTTCAAACGCTGCTTTAGAGTCGTTTACTCTGCTGTAGTTCAGGTAACAAATCCTGGAACTCCTCACAAATCACACAAACTTTCTAAATTCCAATTTTCCAGAAACAGCGAGTAGTGAAAGTCTCGGGAGACCTCGGCTGTATTTCAACCTCAAGCTACCACTGAGTTCAAGATTAATCTATTCCCAGATACTATACCGCTAGTTATGTGATGCTCTGTGCGTTTCCTTGTCTGACTTCCTGTCCTGGTCGTTTTATTCTGTCCAGCTTGAAAGCGAGCTTCGTCGAAAATAGACTAGCAGCATATTTGAAACAGAGCAGAACATAGTGGCGCTGCTAGCACGCTCCGGAGACGTTGTGGAAACTAGAGTGGCAGTGAACAGCGGCTTAGTGCTCAGCGCAGATGGACTGCGGCGTACACGGAGCGCAAACAGTGATATCATCTGAATAAATCCTCGGTAACGCTCGATTCATCTCGACTATTAAACTGAACTTTTACATCTTTAACTTTTGCATCTCTTTGTAGACGGCTTGAAAGCGTGTTTATTTTTTAACAACTGTTTGATTGAATTGAACTTCAGTGTTAACGTAGCATTCGATTAACAGTTACTGTCGTGATTCTGTTACAGCAACTGACCAGAAGTCAGCAGATGGATGAGCTGCTGGACGTGCTCATAGAGAGCGGAGGTAAGGACACATTCTGCTCCTACCGTTAGCATAGCTATCACTGCACACGCTAAGAGATTTAAAACCTACATATTAAGCTAGCTGGTCTCAGGTCAGCGTTTTACCCCACAGTGGGGTCTGATCAGAACGTGCAGTGACCCTCCCTCCTCTCCTCTTTCTCTTCAAGAGATGCCCGCTAACGCCCGAGAAGAGAGGGAGCGGTCCTCTGTAACCAAAGTTGTGCCTCACATTAATGTGTCCCCAGGGTGCCCCGGCCTCCTCATCCCGAGGTTCCACCGACACTACGAGCACCTGAGCCCCTCCCAGCTGCCGTACGATCACGCAGCCAATCACATCACAGAGAGCCACCTGGAGACTCTGCTGGGGAGTCCAATCGCTCGGGGAGCGGAGGGGGCTCTCCTTAAAATGGCCGCTGAGGACGGAGGGCAGGAGGACGAAGGGAACAGAGACGTCGAGGGTTACGGCAGCCCCCACAACCATCACCGCCACCCGCACCACCCCCAACAGGACAAACTGATGACCAACAGAGAGCTGATGGACACGCCTCTGTCCCCAATTAGCATTAGCACCAAGGTGTCCTGCGTCCCCGAGGTGCAGGGCATGGTGAGCATGACGTTCAGCGAGACGCCGTGGGAGACGATGGAGTGGTTGGACCTGACCCCGCCCAGCTCGGCTACGGCCTTCAGCGTGGCTCCACCCACCGGGCCGAGCATCTTCAACACAGAGTTCCTGGATGTGACAGACATTAACCTGAACTCTGCCATGGACCTCCACCTAGAGCACTGGTGAACGCAACGCTGCCAAATACTAGCTAGCATCATGCTAACACCAGCCTACGAGGAGCTGTGCAGACTGCTAACATCAGCTCCAACCAAGCCAAAGAACTTTTTAATTCTGCCTTAACCGCTTCAGTCCAAACGCCAGAGTTTGCCTTTTGTATGAAACAGTGGGATGTAAATGAAGCAGACTGTCAGCCGACATAAAGAGATTGTGTGCGATTTAAGAAATGTAACTACAGAGAAATATTTTCACTGACTTCCTCGACATCACTGAGAGGTTTTCTGTTATCATCAACAGAATCCAAAGAAAAGATTAAAACAACCTCTGTCCATTTTTCTGGACATTTATGCTCAAAAACTGCCGACTAGTATCTCAAAGCGAATACAAGAAGGGTTCATGATCGGGATGTGACGATACACGCAACTCACGATACGATACATAATCGGACACTCGGTTCACCATCGTGACTTTTACGATTGAGACATGAGATAGAAGTTAATCTCTGAATAAAATGTATTCTTTCATTTCAATTCTCAGACAATAGAAACATAAAATATCCCTTTTTCTTATTTTCTTTAAACATATACAAAGTAAAACAGCATCAGATCATTAATCGCGACGCGGTTAAGTTCTAAAATTAATTCGCTAGTTTTTTTGTTTCGCAATTATCGTGTGCCATTTTGTTCCTTTCCGTAGATAGCGTCTTTCTGCTCTCGCAGTGAAAAAGAAACGACGCCTCTGTGCCTTTGAATGTCTCATTTCCCTTCAAAGAAAAACTTTGACCTGATCAGTTGAAGAGTCAAAAGTTAAATCCTCATGTCATCAAACGTTTCACTTTGTTACCGTCCTTTTTTCTATGAGGTTTTTTTCCCCTCAAAGTTAATGTTGCCACCTTAGATATACCAGAAGATCCTTATATTCTTTCAAAATAAGAGCATTACAGAAAAAATCTAAACAGGAAGTATTAAGACAATAGAAAAAGCATAAACTTTTTTTTTTTTTTTTTTAATAAAAGAATTATGGATTTTAAACATGGGATTAAAATCTAAAAACAGACGGCTTTTAAAAGACTGTGAATCCACTTTTTGACACCTTAGATAAGTGTTGTTGGGGCCCCAGACCTGTAGAGGGGCCCCTGAGGAGTCACAAACTTTAAACCGCAGCAGCCACCCAAATGTGCAAATTTTGCAATGACAGTGGGAAACCTCCCCAAGGGGGCCCCATTTGACAGCACTTACTCTCGTTGCCCTGCTAAACGTTGCACGTTGTTGCTGTGAAAACCAAAAGTTTCTCTAAAAAGTCAACCAAGGAAAATAAAGAGGAATTATCCGGCTATAGGTGAGAAAACAGAAATAAAGAGACAATGGCAGACACAAAGGTGCGGGTTGTAGGGCCCCCAGATTATTTCTTGCCTGGAGCCTCAACAGACTTGAGAATCGCTGCCGTTCGTCCGCCACGTCTGCCCGCCATGTCTGTACGCCTCTTTCCCCAACTAACACCCAACAACAAAAGCCAAAAGCAGACAGCTCCCTCTGCTGGTTAAAACATTGTATTGAAATATATATTTTTGTCAAATGGATTAAAATGGTCCATGTTTGTATTGATTTTTTTTTACTGTATTGCGTGGTATCGTTACATCCCTAAATAACCAGAGTATGATTACGTGCTTTATTCCAACACTTTATGCAATATCAGTGTTACACCACCTGGACTCGTGACAATCATTGTAGATCCTCTGAGTTTGTATTACTGGAAAAAAACAACAAAAGGAAATACAAGGTGAATCAGATGCTGCGAACGGCCATTTTGTAAATATCTGAACTCTTTGTACTGACAGAGACATGTTGACGTCTGCATATTTTGTCAGCGGCGTGGGAGACGACACGAACCACAAATCAAAGTGTAAAATGTAATCGGATTATTATCGATGTAAATATGACACACTGTGCACCTCTACATAAAAACACTTTTGTCACAGTTTGCTTGAGAGTAGAATTATGTGTGTAGAAATGTTTGTCTTTGCCTTCGAAGGACTTTTTTCATCTGTTCACTATTTGGCATTTTTTAAGTCCACAGAATGACGTAACGGAGAGAAATCAACTTTTATTTTGAAAATCTTTGGTCTTATTGGTTTTAATCACCAGGCAAATATCTGCAACATATTTTAATGACATGTTTATGCTTTTTCCCCCTTTTACAAATTTACAATTAGTTTACTAATCCAACACTGGTTTAATAATGTAGACGCTCCAGCATCAACTGGTTTTATTTCATTTGACCAATTATAATGAAAAATAGTCTTTTTTTTGTACCCAGGCCAATTAACTATTTATTTTGTGTTTTTAATGTATGCTTTATCGTGTATTTATACTGACATTCCTTTCTTATAGATTGGGGCTTTTTGATTTACTGGAAACTTCCTGTGCAGCCGATCTAACCGCAGATATTTCCCAGTAAATTAAGTCTCTTAAAAATGTGATGAAACGTGAAGGAACCACTTTGAAAAGCCATGTTTTCTTATGTCAGTTCACCATATGAAGTGGAAATGACCATTATGAGCACTTGTGAATAGGAAATGTAATATATTCAGATCTCTACTGTGAATACCGCGTATGAGCACAGCGTAAACTTAGCGTACCAGAGCCAGCCATAACACGCAGAAGCTACACGAACTTAAAAGTCAGACTCTAAAAACCTTTAAGGTTTTAGTCAGAAGTCGTCTGTATTTCACACTTTCTCAGAAGTCTGAGGAGAATAATGCTGTCATATCTTTACACGTGTAGCTAAAGATAGTAGTTAGCATTGAGACAGCTAGCTTCTTTAAGCTAACGTAAGATTACCCCTTTTCCACCAAGCCGGTTCCAGGGCTGATTCGGAGCCAGAGTTTAATCTAGCATCAGCTATTTGTGTTTCGACAGTCAAAGAACTTGCTCTGGGCCAGAAAAAATAATGGTTCCAGAGTAGCACCAACTCCTTGCTGGTCTATGTAGAAGCACGCAAAACTTTGTTGTGACCACCTTGTGAACAGACCTGTTAACGTGAATTATAAACTTCAGAAACTTTGTCATCTCAGATCTGCCCCCAAAAATAAGAGTTGCACCGTTTTAAAACACTTCCGCGAGTTGCATGCTATAGTGGGAGGGATGCATCTCTCAGCGTAGCACCGGTATGCCAGCAAACCGGGGTTCCTGAACTCTGCAATGGCGACGCAAGTGTTGGAAGTGATGGTGGATGAGAACGCCACTCCACCAGCAATACATCTAACATTCACAATTTAAGTCATGGTGTGCCAAGGTCAGACTTCACATCATCAGCACAATTTGAGCCCGATCTGGCAGGTCACAAGCGTGAACAAACAAAATGGCGAAGCGAAGGAAGAAGGAAGAATGAAGAAGTGATAACTGGGATATGAAACTACGAGACAGAGGAAACATTCGTTAAGCTCTGGCAACAGCAGATTTTTGTGCGTTTTCAGTTTTCTTTCTGGGTGTCATCTAGCCCCACCCCTTTGCCTTTATGGCAGTGACCATCGTAACAAACAAAAAGATGGTGTCGTCTGACCTCAGCGTTATACTTACGTCCATGTTGGAAACAGAGAGGTAGCTGGTTACTAAACGGCTAAAGCTAGCATTTAGCTTATCATAAATTCTTATTGGAAACCAACCAGTGGCGTTGCCCCCTGCTGGCCATTAGCAATAATGCAGGTTTAAGAAGCTATGTCCACCTCATGTGTAGTCTATTCCCCATCTTCATTTTTATCAGACAGATTTGAGATGTATTCTTTTAAAATGTTAAACTATTGCTTTAATCGCATTGACGATGATGTGTTGTGTTGACGATCGCCCACCTTGTGTTGTTTTGACCAAATATTGTTTAGTATCCTGTTTCTTAGGAAGATTTCTCTTCTTTAATGGGTTCACTGGTTTCATTCAGGATATTAAAGCCAATGTTAATTATGTGACAAAGCTGATATTCTCTATGAGCCGTCTTCTGTTGAAAGATTTGCCTTATTTCTGTGTTTGGGTTCTTCCTGATCACATCTGACAGAAGCCTCCATGTTGCTTGACCACTGACTTGCTTTCCTTTTGTAAAAACATATCTGCCTGCCTCCGTGTATACTACAGAAAGACGAGCAATAAACGTATCACAGCAAAGATCACGTCTGCGGTTGGATTTTTTATTCAAGAATCACACGATAACAGCTGTTTCTTCTTTTCCACGGGAACTTTATTGGTAACCCTTCATAAAGATACAATATAATATTCATCACCCTTAATATTATCTTATAATCTAATATGAACATTCTAGTAAATTGCAATTTTTACAACATGTACCCCGGAGATTCAGGTGCACCAGCGGAAAGTCGGCTTCTTGTGGAGCCCACGAGTGAAGAACAGATGTGGAGACTGTCGTGTCTTCAGTGTGTTTGCATCATTTCACGTGACGGATAGAAACGTAAAGAACAGAACGGACACCACTCGCTCGAGAGAAACATGTCTGGTCTACACTGCAGCTCCTCCGACATGGATGTTTGGTTTGATCCCCTCCTGAAAGAGCCACAAGTCTTCTAAGCGTTTGTGATAAGTGACCCCAAACTCCCAGACGATGGGGACCATTTTCCAACATGGCTGACATCTGTAGATGACTGTGGCATTGAGTTTTAAACTGAGCTTAGACGAGAATTTGACTTTCATACGAGTGTTTCAAATGTCTCATTTGGCCTCTGAGTAGTTGTTTAACGCTCTCTGTGTGTTTGGAGGAGCTTTGACAAGTCTGAAAGGTTTTTAACGTCTTTGGGATTAACGTTGTTTTGGTTTTGAGCTGCATTCAGACAGAAGGGAAGCGAATTCTTGCCTGTTTTTCCACTTAAGTTTTACCAAACCTCAGCGTTGTGTTTATCTGCATTGGTTAAACATAACGTTGAAGTATCCGCTCTTCTGAATATGCAAGAAAACAAACGTCACCTGGACTCACACAGATTGGTAAATGTCCCCTCCTCCATCCACTGTGTCTGGATGAAGTTTCCGTACTACTTCCTGATAGTTGAGGCTGAAACATTCGACTATCAGTGCAAACATGCTGAGTCATGCTGGTCTTTATGGTCAGGGAGCGGAAACCGCGCGAGGAGAGATCGTTTTCCTCTTAAGACGAGACGCCGTTTAGCAGCATCATGGGTGACGTTTTTATCGACAGGAAGTCCTCGCCAGGACTTCTTTTTAAAAAAAGTGTAGTTCCTGTGTTTGCCTCTGTGTGGCAGCATGGTGCACCTGTGATCAGTGTGGATGAGTTTAACTGTACAGTTCTTTGACAGGCTGTGGAGGAGCTTTAAGGCTCATTTTTAAAAATGTAAATAGAAGAATAAACGTTTCATTCTGCAGCCAGCACCAACATATACGGGCGAGTATCGGCGCCAAGACAAAAAGTTTAAATGTCAAGAAATTCTTCCTCCTTTTAGTTCATTTTACACTTCAAGTTTGACTTTATTCTCAAAATGCACAAATTAAAATCTTCCTCAGCTCACCATCAAAAGTCCTGACGTTTTAATTTGATGAGTCGAGCCTTAACGCTCGAGCAGAACCTGCCGGAGACAGCAGATTAGATGTTCTATATACAAAGACATTTACATCAGAGGACTAAAAGTCCTAAAGTTACTTTACATCAATGTAGCATCGAGGTAGCCCCAGTTTGTGCCTTTTATGTGCTGTCAGTATATTTGTTTTATAAAGCTTAAAAACCCATCCATTCTCAGAAAGACAAATCAAACTTAATCAAGAAATAACGACTTCACGAGTCATCATCTGGTCAGCTGCGTCCGCAAGACGACAAGCAAACGACGTCTAAATCGATTGTTTTTTGAATGGAGTCTGGTGAGAACATTTCAGGTTTAACTTCAGGACATCGAAATGATTTTGTGATGTCGTGAATATAAAGATTTTTTTTTTATGATTACAAGAAAATTCAAGATACATTTGCATAATTATAAAACATTGGGCGTCTTGTTAAAGCTACGTGGAAATTATCTCCTCGATATTTTTGGGGCAACAGACAGCTCTCTCTCTCTCTCCCTCCCTCCCTCCCTCTCTCTCTCCCAGATTTCTGTCTCTGTCCACCGTCCAATAAAAGCATTGTTACAGACACGTGGATCTTTATCTCCGTAGCTGAAACTCGTGATGACGTCAAGAAAAAAGCACAAACTGGAGCTAACTTTAAGCGTGAGTGAAGACAAACTCTCACAGATTGCATATTGAAGAAACAAAAATAAAGAAGTAAAGCCACGCGACCGAATCCATGAGCTCTCACGAGAAGCACTTTGCATACTCGTCTTTAACGGTGAGTGTATGTGTGTGCGTGTGTGTGTGTGTGTGTGAGACTGAGTAAACTGTGAACACACAGACACAGTTTACAATCCAACAGGTGTGTTTGTTTGTTCGTGGGCGTCACTGTTTGACGTTTTATTTGGTAGAATCTGTTTTTGTGAACATCGACGTCTTCAAGTAAATATATTTATAACCATAAATGTTTCTGCTCACGTGAAGGACTCATTGCATTCTCCTAAGACAGAGTCATGTGTTCAAGTTTTTCGGGGTGAAGATGGATGCTGATGTTTGACTTCGATGACGTGACGGGAGCGGGAAACGTTTTGTGATTTTTTTCTCGTTGCATCGGGCAGTTTTAGAGTTCTTTTGTTCTTTGGAACGTGTGAATAAACTACGTAACTCTGAGGGGCTAACAAGTCGAGAGTCGCATCACAAAGCTTAGTGTGTACCCCCACCCTGAACCCCCCCACCACCACCAGCAGCTGATCTCCATCAGTCCACGTACATGGGGGAGATGGGCGAGGCGGGGATCTGATCCAGGATGCGAACCACGTACGAGGCGACGTCCACGAAGCGCTCCTCGTATATCATAATGAAGGGATGTTTCTGCAGGAGAGAGATTCAACAGGTAAATAAACAGGTTGAAAGGATGCTGAGACACCCTGAAGACTTCATGATTGGTCGAGAAGCAGCTTTAAAAAGTCTTTATGTGTCCAGGTTAGTCCCACCGAGGGGGACCTCGCCGAGAACAGCCGCAGCACACAGATTCATCATCATAAACACTCAAGACTTCTCGCTAAGGGAAACTGGTTCACAGTTTAAAGTCAGGCTGCAGGTTGTTTCAGAAGGTGCAGAGAAGCTGAAAGCTTTCGTTTCAGACTCAGTTTGAACTTTGACCAACGAGCGAAGGTTGTGGATTCATCCTGGCTTAATAAATGAAGCAACACGTATCTGTCTCATGTAGATCTCCCTACAGGATTAAAAGAATACATGATTTAAAAGACTCGTGAGCGGGTAGTCGTGGTTGACTTGAGAGGAGCAGATCATTTGAAGCGATCACAAAAAAAACCAAAAAAACGTTTTAAGCGATTTAAATGACTTTACACTTTAACCAATGCAATGACCTTTTCTACCACTTGGGGTCAGCAGCGAGTCAGAAATGATTTATTCATCCTGTTAGTATTAAACACTTACAGCAGGAGGAACATGTTGAACAGTGCAGATATCAATGATGACAGTGTTAACCAGCTGGTATCAGTAATACACACACCCTGACCCCGGAGAAACAATGTTCACGTGTTTACAGACTGCACGATCACAGTAACATTATATGATGGAGGAATGTGAAGAAGACATTCAACCTTAAAGCAGTTTAAGGACATTTATTTAGGAGAGGATTTATTTTAGTTTTGCATTGAAGGAATAAAAATACATTAAAAAAGTCTATTTTTCACCTGGCTCTTATTTTGAAAGACTGAGTATTTTATGAGGCTGAATGGTGGTTCAGTGGTTAGTTCTGTCCCCTCACAGCGAGGAGGTTCCTGGTTTGAATCCCCGTCTGACAGGAGCCTCTCTGTGTGGAGTTTGCATGTTCTCCCCGTGCATGCGTGGGTCGGCTCCGTGCGACCCCGAATGGGACAGTGGTAAAGATGATGGACGGAGTTTTTTAACATCTCGACCTTATCCTCAGTGTTTTCATTTTTTCTCGCTGATTTTACCTTTAAATGTTTCTTCTTCATTTCAAACTCTTTTTCCTGATTTCTAACATTTCCTTTAAAACGGATCGTAGTTTAAATTACGTTTGTGCATCAACCTCAAGGAAAAAAAAACATGTAATAATGAAGTCTGTGTGTCGTAATGAAGCTTCGAACTCACCAGAAGCTCTCGGTACTTTGGCCTTTTAGATTCATCCTTCGTCAGGCTGGATGGAAAAACAAACAGAAATAATCCGTCAGCATCAGACGAGAGTTCGATTTCAGGGATAAAAAGACAAAACAGCTGATTAGTGGAGACCTGAGACCCTCTTAGAGATTAAAGGCCCCGACACGCCAAGCAGACGACTAAGAACTAGTGGTGACGAAGGCCGCCTGTGGCGTCGCCTCACGTCGCCTTTAGTCTTGGCCAAAAAGTTGCACTAGAACACACAGATTTGTTTTACTATTCGTCCACTTCCTGTTGTGTTCCGTTCTTTAAATGAGATCTCAGATTGAAGTGTTTCAAGTAACTGGTTTTTAATTTCTGGTTGAGTAATATTTAGCTGGTCAGAAACGTTGAATATTTCAGAGCGGTCGTGTTTCTTCTCACCAAAGGTTTACAAAGTTGATGAACTTTGGGGAGAACTGTCGCTCCTCTGAGTTGCTGAGCTGCGGCGGTTCACCTTTGACCACCTGAGTCAGCTGATCAAACACGCTGTTCCACTTGGGGTACGGGAACCGTCCTGTGGCCAGCTCGTACTGAAACACACACACACACACACACACACACACACACATTAGACACACGCAGGTAAACAAAGGTAACACTGAAGCTGACGTCTTTCTTCTTCTCACCAGCGTGATTCCCAAACTCCAAACATCGGAGCGGACGTCGTAGCCCTGACGGGAAGCACTCGGGTCTATCCTCTCCGGCTGGAACACAAACGAGAGAAGACGCACACACACAGCACTTATTATTTATTCAATGCAAAGACTGACAATAACTAGATCCCGTTGGAGACACGACGACCCGCCCACGGGACCCTTGGCATGCACGAACAACTCGTGGCGTACATCGTTTAAAAGCTTTGCTCATCGTTATAACGACCATGTGAACCGTTTTAAGGTCCGACCAACACATCAGCCACAATCTACTCCTCTGTCAGACCAACGACAACGTAACCTTCTGTCCTTACTGTATTTCAAAATAAAAGAGGGGTTTACAGGCATGATCAAATACAGGATCAGAGTGGATTTAGAACAAGACACTTCACACACATGATGAGGAGCTCTGAGACTTATTCACACTGAAGAGGAGGAGGATATGTGACCTTTAAGGTTCCTTCATCACTTTAAACAGGCAGCAACACACGCCGAGATGACACCACAGTAATGGCGGCCAACGCAAGATGGCAGCGCCCACAAACCGGTCATAAGAATACGTCTATACCTGAACCTAATTCTTTATACATCCTTTATTCTCTTTACTTCATCACATTCTGGAGAACACGATGTTGATCCCAAACTTTGAGTTCAGAGATTCAGATAAAGTTGTATATTTTGAAAAGGCTGTTTTATTTTGAAAATGCTGTTTTTGGTCATAAAGAAAAGTCATGATTTAGAAGAAGTTAACTTTGAGCTCCCCTCGGCGTTCCCTCTCTGACTGAAGAATCTGTTTCTCTTTTATTTCTCACTTCCCTCTCTGAAGTGACAAAAAGGAAACATGCTTCATAAACAGGAAGTGTGAAATCTTCTGGTTTCTTACCGCCATGTACGGCCTGCAGCCGGCGTCTCTGGTCTTTGCTATGGAGTCGACGAGCTGGCCGCTGATCCCGAAGTCACACAGCTTTATGTTCCCTCGCCGGTCCATGAGAATGTTGGAAGGTTTGATGTCTGACAAATAAAAATATGAAACATTTTCATATTTAACCAAATAAACACGTCAAAAAGTGGATTTTTTTAAATGTATAAACATATTTCCTCAGACTGCAGGAGATATTTTAGAGCTGTCAAATGATTAAATGTTTTCATCTCGATTAATCGCATGTTTGAAATTCCATCATTTTCATTCATAAACAACGTTTGTGCTGATTTATTTTGAATTTTTGCTCAGTCTGACATCGTGCGTTTGCCGTATAAAGTTTAATATGTTTGTTAGAACCTTTAGCCCAAACTTTTTTGCAAACAGCACCCGAGCGTTTGATATCGGCTCGCATCAGGCACGATCGCACGCTCGCTGTCCACACTGCACATCTTAAATATTTCATTCTCTGCTCTGTGATTTTCAGTTTCTCTTTTGTAAACATTACAACATGTGGTGCTTTTATTTTGAAGGCGGACAAACTGAAGTATGGTGCTTTGTATGGACGAGCTGTTGACGGAATCTCGATTTCCTCCCTAAACCCTGAGCCCTTAAGGACTTAACCGACGTCTCCTGGAAAGTGATCGAGTGCACGAGGCTGTGTCCGTGTTTAACGTCACAATGCTATGAACTCTGGGTAATTCCCTCACGCTAAGGCTGCAGATATTCCCACTTACAGACAGGATCCCTCACACACGTGTTGGTCCGTCAGTGGGACAGCCCTGAGCCCTCTCGAGTAGTTGACTCAAATCACAACACTCAATAAACAGCTCGGATCGTCACATGTTGTACTCTTTAAATATTGAACCCTAATATTTCTTTTATGAAACAAGTGAAGTCTTACCTCTGTGGATTATTTTCAAGTTTTCCTTTAAGTGGTTCAGTGCTTTAACCGTCTGTTGGAGACAGAAACAGGACGTGAGTTCTCTTTGCACAGCTGGATTTAAAAAGGATGAAGTATAACGTGACTCACTGCTAATGTTATGTTTCCTAATATTTCCTCTGGAATGACGTCATCTGATGAAAAATATACATATTTGTAGAATTTGTCTAATGAGGTAGACATGAGCTCCATGCAGATCCAACAGTCGCCCTGAAACACAGAGGTCAGAGGTCACAGGAACATTAGAGATATATGGCCCCACAGAGAAGCTGCTGTATTATGTTAGCATGCTGTGGTGCATTCAGGGTCACTGATTTTCAGTCGTACCTCTCTGAAGAGCGCTCCGTAGAACTGGACGATGTAGGGACAGTCGCTGCTCCTCATCACCACGTCGAGGTCCATCAGCAGCTGCTTCTGCTCCTTCTCGTCCACCGTGGAGCGAATCCTCTGACAGACACCAAAACACACACTTACAGGTTCTGACTTATTCTTACACTCCTACACCAGCAGCTAAGTGTCCACTGATGGATCTGAGCTGCATTATAAAAGACTTTTAATTAAAGGACCAACAACTCTGACACCTAGTGTTTAAAATGGGTACTGCAGTCCAAATTCAAAACATTGTAGAGAGCTGTCTCCCCCCCCCCCTCCTCTCTGGAGTCGATGCTCACACAGGTTGCCATGTGGTGGACTCTGAATCAGTCCGTGAGCAGCTCACCTTGACAGCCATGATCTGCCCTGTAGGTTTGTGGACCATCTTGTTGACGGAGCCGTACGCCCCCCGACCGATCTCCCCGAGGTCTCTCAGGTCCTCGGCCGTGAAGTCGCAGTGCTGCTCCGCAGAAATCTTCAGCTTCCCCGACGACTCGATGCTGTGCGTCCGCAGACGCTCTCTGACAGGGGGACACACGGAGTTAAAACAACAAGAGCGAAAAACACAGACTACAGATTTATGTCATTTAATGAATATTTCATTATAGAAACATTTGAAGGACTTTTTGATGGGAGTGAAATGAAGATGTCTGAAAGTACACTGGGAAAAAAAAGCTTGCATGTAATGACGAAAACTTCTATTAATGACTTACTCTCTCTGACTCTGACAGATTTCAAGTAAGAGAACAAAACTTAAAGATTGAGTCAGTATCTTTCTCCTTCAAAATAAAATACAGACTTCTCCTAAAGTAAAGCTGCTCCATCGTCCCTTCTGGGCCTCCGTACATGTGTGCTGGTGACTGTGTCTGCAGAGACCCTGTCCTCTGACTGGATTTTACTGTTCTGGTTTGTTTTGGTTGACTCGGGACGTTTCTGGGCGGAGCTGAACACGCCGTTTAGCGCCCTCTGCAGACTTATCCTGGGATTACTCCAACATTCATTTACCTCATGATCTGAAACGTTGCCCACCTTTAGTTTAAACATCCAGCATCGTTACACTATATGAGAGTTTGAAAATGAGGATCAGCAGGGTCAACTTAAAAAGATCAAGTAGCTTGGTTCACTTGTAGCTATTTGAGAAGACGTTCTTGTTCCTCGGATTTGTGAAAATACGGATTACATTGCGCCGACTTGTTATTGAACACAAACACGGCCCCACCATCAGCAGTCCGTACTCACATGTGGGGGTTCTGGAAGGAGGGGGGGGGTTGGGTTGATGGGCAGCCTGGAGGTCGGCTTCACTGGAGGGTTTGCGAAGTTCAGCTTCAGAGCTTTACGTTTACCTGCCAGGTAAAAAAACGCACGCACACACACACACACACACACACACACACACACACACACACAGTGAGTCATCCTGCTGGTGCAAACAGCGGACACACTCACACCGTGTGATTTAATGCTCCTGTTGCTTCTGCCTCTTCTGCCTGTTTGAACTTGAGATAAACCTTTTCATCTGTGTAATGAGCAACACAGCAGCATCATAACGTGCTTTAGATGTTATAAGGTCAGGGGAGAGAGGTGACTGAACTCCGGTTTATCTCACGTTCTGCTCAGGATCAGAAGAAGCACAAAATGCATGTAAACACAGGCAGAGTGCCGGACACTCAGGGGCTCCCAACACTCAGATACTACAACAGGGGCTTTGGGTGTTCAGGATAGTTTAGTCCAGATTCTGTATTTCCTCAAATAATGAGACCAGGTTTTTATTCACCTAAACTGAAGGACGAACCAGGCTTTATTAGAAGCAGTGTGTCTACATGGACTTCAGTATCCTGGTTTTGATCTGGTTTTTTATGTATCCTGTTCTTGTGTTGTGATTTCAGAAATCAGGACATGCCCTTATCCTGACTTTGAGAAACCTGATTTTGCTTCCTGCAGAACTCTGAAAGAAAACAGGATACTGTGGCATATAGACGCCTTACTCCAGTTTCTCACAGCTGCCGACTACCTGCACAGACGCCGCCGCTGCAGCTGCTGCAACGAGAGGGTCTTACTTCTGGAGCAACAGGCTTCCACCAGTCAGAGGTGAGGACATGCTCAATATTTTTTGTTGCTCTCTTCTCCCGTTGCTGGAAATGGTGTGGAAATGCCATAGCTGCAACGCCATGTTGGCATTTCATATAAGCCACAGTGGTCTTATTTTTCTCAGATTTTTAAATTGAGTTTGTGTTGTAGAGAATAAACATCAGAGGCAGCTGCATGAATCAGATGCAGTAATCATAAAGCAGGATACGAGTATTTCTCACGTATACAGGGACAACCAGGTTCCTCTGAGTCCAGGTAAACACCAGATCCTGAAGATGATCAGAGCCAGGATCAGAATCAGAACCAGGATACTCAAGTCTATAATACTGCGATCAATAAAATGCTGAGGTACTGCCATCTAGTGGTGCATGTATGTTACTACAAATTACAGTTTGGTATGACATTAACACAGATGATTCACCGGCTTTGACTGAAATCAGACAAAAACAGTTTCTAAACATCCTCCAGTACGACACGATGAAGTGTTATTGATTCATGTTTTCTCTCAGTCTGTATTTGGGATCGGCCTTTATTCACGTTGCTCCGGACTTTACTCAGGACCAGACTTTTATCTGAGGAAATACAGAAATATATATTTATCAATGCAAAGACGTTTGTGTTGCAATAAAGCCAAAGAGCCGTCCTGCAGAATCCTTGTGTTGGGAATCTCTGAACAAAAGACAATCACAGCTGAACAGCTCCCCTCACATCTCAAAGTGACCCAACACTTCAATCACACTCGCTTAGAAAATGATCAGTTCTGAATTATTAACAGCATCCGTCACCTGTACAGGTGTACAGGGATCATAGACTGTTTATAAGAAGTGGGCGTGGCCACCATGAGGTCGCTTTGTGGACATTTGTTTTGGACGAGAGGCCAGATAAAAATCACTACGACTTTATCCATGTTGACAGGGAGCAGTTTTTATAACTTGTATGTCACAAGCTAGCAACACTCCAGAGCTGATGCTACGCTAATAGCTAATGCTAATGCTAAGGCTAACAAGGTGCATGCACAGTAATGGTGATATCACTTTGGAAATGTAAAACAGGCTTTATACAAAATGAAATCACCAGGAAACAACCGCCTCGAGTATTTTTTAATACAGCTAAACAAGACATTACTCAGGTTGCCATGGTAATGACGTGTCACTGGTAGCCCCGCTCTAACCCCTCCCCCTCTTCCTGGTCTCTGTGACTCTAAATGGGACCATCGTTTACTAAATGAACATCGTGCTGTGTTGAAGAAGACGTGAAACTAGAGATGGAGAAGAGAAACTCGTTAAGAAAATGTTTACTGAATGAATCAATTAACGAAAGGCAGGAACATTTGATCATAGACCTCTTTTTGCAGAGTCTCCCCCCTGCTGGCCATTAGGGAGACTGCAGGTTTAGGACATCAAGGGGCCAGTCTAGTTCTTCTAAACAGTCTCTGATTTGGATGTATCTGTAGAATAGATCTGCTATGTGCTGAGTTTGAAGCTCCGTGCTGACTTTAAGTGTTGAGTCGTTTGTCATGCGCTCCTCAGCCAGCTCTTCAAAGCAAACAGATCCCTGAACCTCTGACCCCCCGATGCAAATTCATTTCCTTTGTGACAGCAGTGAACAGTGGACAGGCTCCCCCAAATACCAGAGCACCACACAGGCTGGTCAGTAGTGTACAGCGGCTTCCAGTGACAGAACAGAAACGTGTCTCAGAGAGAGCCAGCGAGGAAAGGAAACCACTTTAGACTACTGAGATGCACCCACAGAGAGTCCAAGGTCGGTGTGCTTTGTGTGCGAGGTCTATGGCTTACTTTGGGAAACTCCAGACAGGCTTATCTGAAACCCTGAAGTAAAGAGAAAACATTTTACTGCGTGTTCTTTGGGTTTGTTTGAGTGTGGAAGGGGCCTTATGAGCACGTGTCATCCCGGCATGATGGAAGTCAAGGAGAGGTTAGAGGTCAAAAGGAGCACCGTGATCTGGTTGGGTGAACGGTCATGCAACTGTAGGTGAAACTCGATGTGGTTCCATTGTAATAATAATTTAGTCTGGTTACAGAACATCGTCAAATGTGCATGTGCTTCCTTTACTTCATCTTCCCCTGTAGGATTATTATACGGTGCATAACCCTTGATAAAGTTTGAGTGTAGCTGTATGTCAACGTGTCTGACTTTAATAAAGAAGAGCAGCAGCAGTGAATCACAAGTTAACAGTGAGATGTTACAAAGAACTGCAGCGTGTCATCAAGAGAAGAAGAGGCACATTTTGATCGTGTTCAGACGGACAGGTGTCTCTTAAAGTGTCTCATTAATCGGGGTCTGTCTACTGTGTCGCCATGGAAACTGGATTAAAACATGCACATGAGGATCAAAACTCAGGACTGAAATAAAAACTATAAAACAAAATTAACGTTGACACAAAGAGAGGAATGATCAACAGAAGAAGAAGAAGAAGAAGAAGAAGAAGAAGAAGAAGAAGAAGAAGGTGGATGAGGAACATTTGAAGTTTGATTTTCTTTGTTGAACACAAAGAATTTAAAAACCTTCCAGACTGAGAGCTGGTAAAGAAAAAGTGAATACCTGTTTCATTCTGACATCTCCAGCAGGTGTTGGTTTCTGTAAGGTTTAGATCAAACATTTCATACCAAACATCTGCACATCACATCTGGTTCAAAGCAGCTCTGACCGTTCACAGTTCATGACTGTTTATCAGGATATTCAAGATTAAACATAAATCATCTGTTAGGCCCCGTGTCTGCCTGCCGTTTTTTTCTGAGCGCCAGCGTCTTTTTTCAGTTGTTTTCAACGAGTAGAGAGCGTTTGCAGCAGCAAACGGACGCCAGGAGAAAAAGCGAAGCGCCCAGCGGCTTTTTCTGAGCGCTCCGCCTTTTCTGTGCGGCCGCTCCGAGCGCTCAAGTTCAAAATCTTTAAATTTTTCAGAAAGGCGCTGCTGACCTCACCGGCGCTCTTTTCCAAATGTTTGATATTCCCTGTAGTTTAGCCTCCTACAGGTCGTGTCTTGTACCCTCATCCTCGTCGCTCCGTGTCTGATCGGGAAATAAACGATCTCAAATATAAAACATGCAGTAAAAAGTAACGGAGCCGTGTCGGTCGGGCGGCCGTTGTCAACAGACTGTTGTCATAGAGACAGGACGGACGTGCAGCACTTTTCTTCTCGCTTCACGCAAACACTCCCGAGCGCACAGCCAGCTCTTTTCTGCCGGGGAAAACGCGAGGTGGACACGAGGCCTTATCCAGCAGCTAACACGTCTATTATCCAACGCCAGCATGACGTGGCGGTTTCTACGGCCTTTTAAAACAATCAGACATCACATCACATGAATAAAGAGTCGGATGGTTGTAAACCTCGACATAAATATAGAAACAGAAAATGAACTTAAAGTACCAGAAACACAGAAAAGTGTCCCTCAGAGCGGTGAAGGTTTTCATATCGTTCTCTTTAGTGATTTCTGTTTGGATTGTGAAAAGTCATAAACTAGTTAGAGGTGTGTCTCAGGTATTTAGAGCCCGGCCGATACATCGGCCGATATTAGCATACTCAGTGACTATCAGTATCGGTTAACTTTATCGTAGATATGCGCTGATATTACGAGATTTATTCAAACAGCATTTCATCTGAGTGTCATTGTATAACACTAGCAGTTCTCTTTCACCAGCAGAGGGCGCTATCTGGATTACAACACTCATCTTCACTCTGCAGAGCGGTGATCACGTACACGCTCAGTTACTTTCAGCTGAGTGACCATCTTGTCTTCGTGTTTGATAACTGAGGGATCAACACAATAAATGTGATTATCTATATAAATCTATCTCTACATTGAACACAGATCTCAGAAAGATCGGACGATGTATCCGTTTATCTTTTTCCTTCCCAAACATCCCGTATCAGTCGGGCTCTCATTTCAACATTTCAGTTTTCAGGATGAGATATTCTTCACATAATGATCAAACGTTTCATCTTCGATCTTTAGTTTCAGTTTCACTTCAACATGAATCTGTGTTTGAAATTCTCAGCTTGAATGAAGTTGATGTTTCATTAGATATGAAATGGGTTAAAAACTGATTTATTAAACCTCCTATGAGTTTAACAAAGAACACTGAATAATCTTCATCCATGATAATCTCTGTGTTCATCTGTTCCTCCTCCTGTGAACAGAAAACTAATTTACAACACCTAATATCATTATTATTATTATTATTATTATCTGACATGTTATGATCCTTCTCATTGATAGTTGAGGTATAAATCTGTATTTGATTCATCAGTGTGTTTACTTTGTTCAGTTTCATCATTACGCTGGTGTAGTTTATTCTGTCTCATCTGAAAGCTCTGAGGTTATGAAATGTGATTTATAAATACTTTTAATTTCTTTATTTTAATGAAATCAAATCTCGATATTTCTCAAACACTTTAAGGGTCTCTGACGCTGCGTGTCGTCTGCTGGTAATTCATCCTCATGATTAAATGTGTCCATGATAAATAAAGAGAAGTGCTTTAATTTAAACTGTTTGAGTGCTTTAGTTCGTTTCTGAGGGACAGTGTTCCGGCTAACGTGAAGGAGAGAGGACCTTTAGGCCTCGCTGCTTGTTGTAGCTTTGTGATGCTAATCATGTCTGTGGAAACACTTTTACTGGACTCGTCTTTAAACTAATAAACTTTGTTTGATTTTAAAACTATGGGCCTAATGAAGTTTGTTTGATGTGGTTCATAAAATGAAGAAACTTTACTTCATGTCTGTCGGTTCAGCAGCTAAACTGAAGCTCCTGCATCACTGCTAGCCTGTTAGCCATGTAGCTTCGTCAAGCTAGCTGGTGAAAGCGCGGGCTTTAGCGGAAATTGCGGACTTCCGCCTTCAAAATAAAAGCGTGCATGTTGATATACACAACTAGCACTAATGAAACAGTAAAAATCTCATTCCTGTGGGCAGATCTGTGATGACAAACTATCTTAAGTTATAAATAATAAACGTTAAGTGTCCTTATTGTTCTGTAGATGCATTTACATCAGCCTGCGTGAATATTACCTGCAAACAGTGTTTAACTCTTTAAGTGTCTGTACAGGCAAACTCCTACACGCTGTCCAAATAAGACATATATGACTTAAGATTTGGATTTCCATATTACTGATCAACTATCACAATAACAGATTATATCATTTTAAAAAACACGCGGTCATGAAGTAGGCCAGCAAACATTTGGACAACTTTGCATTATGTCTTTAACATTATGTCACAGATTAATGTCAGAGAAGAGTTCTTTAGTCTCCTTGTTTTCTTTAAAGTCTGAGTGTTTTGAAAATAGCTATTTATAAAGTATGCATTATTATTATTATTAATATTATTATTATTATTAAAAACAAGACTCACAGAGCTCATAGGACCTTCCACTTCCTCTGAACACTTTGAAATGAAAATATATTTATCTATTGAGAGCAGACTGTCACTTAAAAGAACCTGATCAAGGCTTAACATTTACATCGACAGAACATTATTACACATGTAATTAACTTAAACAAATAAACGATACATGTTAGCTAGAGGAGCATAAGGGAATTTATTTTGAAAATCCTAGCCGGAAGACGCGCATGTTTCTGTTTAGCATTACTGTGGTTTCTGTGAAGCTACGAGCTCCCCTGTCCCACTAACTCCAGTGTCCCCAGTTAAAACATAACCCCGGGGTTTGTACCTTGCATGCTGCTGCTCTGAGTCTGCGGGTGGAACTGGTGCGACGTGGATCCGACGACGTTTCCGGTACTGGTGGAGCTGCTGGTGGAGTTGTTGTCCGGACTGGGAGTCGCCATTGTTGTGTTGTAGGTTCCGGCAGCAGCGGCCAGGCTGCAGTGCAGAGAGAGAAACTTCGCCCTCTCTGCCTCCGCACGGGACACTGCGACACCTGAACGTATCAGCTGCACTACGGCCACGTCTGTGCCGCTGATGCGTTCATGGACTGTCGGAAATTACAGGAAACCACGACTTCACAGCAAGATGATTGACATATTTCGCTTGTAAAAATTACACATATATTATACTAGATACTACATATACATATTCTACTTTATTTTCATTTATTATATATTTGTGTATTGTTGTTTTCTGGTCAGTTTGGTTGTTGTTGTATTTTCATTTTGTGATCTCAATTTGCTGCTTGAAGTAATTTGTGAAATGTTCAGCAGTTTAAATGTCTGCTTGTTATTTAAAAATGCTGAATAAAGAACAAATACAAGATGTTTGACCGAGCAGCAACCCCTGAAAAATGAAGCTGATGCTGAAGTGTAAAATCCTGCAGTTCCTCGAGTGTCCACTAGAGGCGGGCTGCAGAAGCACAGGAAGTCACATACACACCCATTCTAAAAAGCCTGTTTTTACAGCAGACATTAACATGTTTACAGCCTGGTTCAAAAAAACAAACAGGTCTGATTAGCTCATGTCTCGATCAGCACACACTGTACGGGGGGTGAATGTTTTGATGACTCATCAGTTTTGATTTGATGAAGGATAAGAGTTCACAATAAGGCGTGTAGCTGACCTGGGGCCTGTACTACGAAGCAGGATTTGGGGTTAGCGAGGTAACTTCAGGGTTAACCCTGGGTTTTCAATCCTACGAAGGTCGTTCACTTCTTACCTGGGTATATCGCCACGGTAACTTACGCTGCACACCTAACCTGCTCCGGAGCAGGTTATGTTGGAGATAAGAGATCAACCTGTGAAAATCTCCGCCCACTGACCAATCAGATCTTTTGATCGTGGAGCTCCCGGAGCCGATCGAGAGGGGGGAGGACCCTTCATGTGTCCCGTATGATTTAACATTATAGTCCTTAAAGGTAATGATTGTTTGTTACTGATATCCTTCATCCTTCAACAGAGAGTGAAACCCAGCGGAGCCTTTGAGTAGTTTTTAAGATGTTAAATGATGAAGAGCTTCTTATGTCTTTGAATGATATCTTCATATGAATGTTTAGTGTCTCCATGCCGCTCTGTTTGTGATGGTCAGAGCTGCAGCTGAAATAGAACTTCTCAAACTGTTCTACTCTCCACATGAAAGAGTCAGAGCAACACATTCAGCTCAGAGAAGAAACAGGAGTTATTATGCTCAGTTCAAAGGTCAACTAACGATGGGATGAAAATAAAATACATTTGCACGGATTTTTTCTTGTAGGCTATCTAATTGTCCTTCCTGCATGTGTTCCTGCAGCGGTGTTTTATGTGAACGCCCTCTCTGAAACTCTGGGTTTACCTATCAGGTTCATAACCAGCCTCGTAGGACTGTTAAGCACGATCTCTTATGTTTGGGTAAGTGAATCCAGATAACCCAAAGAGACCCTGGGTCTGTTTAACTCGCTTCGTAGTACAGGCCCCTGGGGTCCGTTTCAGAGAGAAGCTTCAACAAACTCTCAGTCTAACTCTGAGCTCTGAGCTGATTTACCCTCAGGTGGGAAACTGAGTTTCTGGTTCCAGATCAGCTGATTTGAGTTTGTTCTGAGAAGGTTCACTCGCCAACATTAATGGAGCCCCGATACTACGATTCACCATGGCAACAGGTGACAAAAAAGAGATCCTCGTACTCTAACGCTCTCGAAATATAGCCACATCTTCATGCGGACATACGGCGAATATGAACAGGTTTTAAGAAGGAAAAGTAACACTGCTGCAGCTCAAAGGAGAGAGAAGTGGTGTGGGATATACGAGCGCTGGAAATGATATAAATCTGTTTTACTATGAGATCATTTAAAGTAGGCCAACATGAAACATGTAAAGTGGATTTTATACATTTTAGAAAAAGTTATGCGACCAACAAATAAATATTGCCAAATTGAACCAGAAAAATAATTATCAATACTTTAGTTTATTGTTCTGTAAATGTTCTGTTAGCTTTCTGAGTCTTCTCTGATAGTTTGTTTTTCATTTAGAGAATAAAAAACATCCTACAGATACAGAGATAGATGACAATGAACAAATCAAATTAAAGTAGCTCATTATTATTTTATATTTTGTTAGTGGGCCCTTTTCCACATTTATTTGTTCTTTATTTGCTTCTGTTTTCTTTGCTGTCCGCCATTTTTGCTGCTAAAAATATATTTAAATGTTCATTAAAGGAAGAATGTGTGACATGTTCCACATCAATATATCATAGATCCAGTCTCTCCTGTGTAAACGTCTCTCTGAGTCCTGACTGTCTACAATGAGGGAGAAGCTCGAGTCCCGCTGGCTGTGTTGTTGTCAGAGCCGTGTTTACATGGACGGGACGGCCGGCTCCTCCCCTTGTGTATAAAAGCTGTTTTAGTCAAGGACTAGAGAGAAGAAGAAGAACATACTCACTGATTATTTGGATGTCACGTAAGAGTTTTTAGATCACGCTCATTCTCTCAGTTTCCATGCAACGTGAAGCTACGAGCTAACTAAAGAGCGCTAACATTAGCCTGCTAACACAACAACGCAGGACACAGGTGATTGCAGCTCGAGACGAGGACAATTTAGTCCATTGCTTGCGCTTGACTCCTCTGTGTGAACGAGAGTGGAGGAGGGTTGGAGGTAGTGCTGGGAAATAATATTGTCTTATATAATAGCATTGTAACATGCCACAGGCAGTGGGCAGGCTGGTGTTCTTTGCTAAAAACTTGTAGAAACACTTTGAAAGACATTATTTACAAGCACCTAATGTTTGATTATTACATAGTCTATTTGGTTTCATGCTGGTGCTCAAGAGCGACATCTACTGGGTCAAAAAGTCACACATTCTTCCTTTAAAGTTGCACTCCTGTTACCGTGTTTGTCCTCACCGTTCTTTAAAATTAAATAAATACATCATTACATTTTAATCTGCAACATAAACTCCACATGGCTCGCTCTACCTTACGGCCACAGTGTCAGAGACAACGTCAGAGTTATTGTTCATGATCCGCCCTCACATCACATCCCTCTCTGACAACCTTCCCCGCTCTGTTTCAGACGGACAGCTTGGATCTCCCATTTTCCCCATGGACCCTGAATGCAGCACAGAACGTCAGAGATGCACTACAGCTGTTTTCTGATGTTTTTATTGCAGGTTGCATCGTTTTACATCGTAAAACACAGAATTGCAATTTGAAATGATTCCACCTCACACGACACATCCCTCAGAAAAAACAAGTAAGAACAAGTAAGAGTAAGAAACTCAATCAGTGCCACTGTGCAAAAAATCAGCAGAAGAAAATTACCTCCATCTTAAAATGTGAGCGTATAAATATTCAGAATGTGTCATTTAACCTCTGGAATATAAAAGAATCAATGCCGGACAAATATCCCCCCCCCCCCCCCCCCCCTGTCAGGATTAAAAAATAAAAAGTACAATAAATAATCTGTTTCTGTTCAGCTGAGGTAATTCATCACGACTCTGCATTTAGAAAACATGAATCACGTGTTCAACAGAAGGTCAGCGTGTGTGTATGTTTGTTAACACAGACGAGCAGGGCGATCATCTTTACTAAATTAACGGATTCTTTTTGTTTTGGCGTTTCTGGCTTGTTAATGTCTCGTTAAGCTCGCAGACACACATTTCTCCCTCGACCGTGTGTGTCTGCTGTGAAGTTTGAAGTCTGTAACGACTCGAAGCAGCAGCACGACTTAAATGTTTCTGAACTCAAACACGTCTGAACTTTTTACATACGCCTCACCGTTATTAGCCCTTGTTCACGTTGACGTTTTACTGAAGAAAGCTTTCATGTAGCGATGAGCTGCACGGGTTTTGAGTCGCACGTTATGCCGTTTTTTTCTTTACCCGTGTCAAAAACATTCAGACCCGGCTTAGATTCTCTGCATGGTCTGAACACGGAGCTCAGGAGAGGATTGACTTTGTTTGAAACATGTTCCTAAACGGCCCGTTTGAAGAGTTTGATTTAATCTATCTGATCGCTCTCGGTTACAGCAGAGTCTCATTACTGCGTGCAAAACGATTACGGACACGTGCAGGTCGTTTGTTTGACTTCTTCAAATAAAGGAAATAAAATAAATCTGAATTTCTCTCTTTGAATTCAAAGATACTCCACAGATATTTCTTTTAATCTGTCATTGCATTCCTCTTGTTGCTCCTGTGGTCGTCATGGAAACATGAACACCCGATCCTGAACCCTCCCGTATCCTCTCAGCTCCATCCTGTCCTCGTACACGGAGACGGTGGCGAAGGCGTTGCTGTCGGGCGGAGTCTCGATGACGCCCTCTAAGGTGAGGTAGTGCGTTCCTGTGTCTTCGTCCTTGTGGTATCCTCCGTCGTGGTCGTGCCCTGCCATGAAGCACACCACACAGCGGTGAGAGCGGAGGACGGCCAGCAGCTCGTCGTAGTTCCAGGCGAGGCAGATGGGCGTGGTGGAGCGAGGGTGCACAGGGAGGTGACCTGAGCAAGGAAAGAAAGAAAACTTTGACAAATCTATTTCTTTGGAGAAGCAGCATCTGAAGGACCGACAATGATGAACACAACATGACATCATCATCACTTCTCCCTCACTGACAAATCAAAATCATGAAGGGGCGGGACTTCTGATATCAGCTTTGTCAATAACAATGGCGGAGGAGGCGCTTGTCTGCCTCGTCTTTTGGAGGGAACAGTTTCAGAAGTCAGGAAATCACTCCTTCACTTCGTCTTCATCTTTTCTTGTTGATATTTCTTTGAATTAAATCAAATATCAAACAAACGGAGCTAAAACCAACCTAACAGACATTACTGAGGGAAGCAGAGGTTAACTTTCGTAACCTAGCAACAATGAGCGCTGGTGAGAAGCGCTCTGAAGCGGAGGTCGTAAGCGCTAAGGACAGCAGGAATCAGTAACAAGGACAACATGCAGACTTGAGGGCGTTAACTCACAGACGATGGTGACTCGCTCCTGTTTTTCGTCACATGAAGACAGAACAGAATCAAGCCAGTCCAGCTGGACTTTACTGAAGCCTCCGTTAAACATCGTGTATCTGTCCTCCAGACCGTTGAACACTGAAACACAAAATGTTAACATCATTATCAGTCTCCTCGTCCTGTGTGACACCGTGGTGACGGTGAAATGACTCAGCTCTGATAAAGGAGGTCCCTAAAGACAAAATGTGTCCAAACGACGGACATCGCTTCCATGTCTCGGATAGGACGCGTCGTCACGTGACTTTGCCCTGAAAATAATCGACATGGACAAGATTACGTAGGTTAGAGGTTCTGAATGTCGGTTTCGAGTAATTTCCGATTAATTGCCCAGCCCTAGTTCCAGGACCCTTTTTTAAAGTTTGTGTATTTAGTTCAGAAAATATAGCAAAGAATTGTTTCACTTCTCCAACTTTCAAATGTCTCAAATCTACACAGTGCTCCTTTAAATCAGATTGGAATCTTATTTTATTAACATGTCAATCTTTCAGATCTGTCTCTGTTATATTTTGCAGTAGATCTTATCTGAATCAAATAAAAACATAACGGCAGCCGTAAAGTTGGTCACCATGGTAACCTACCCGGACAGTTGAGGTCGTCGTTGTCGTTGTGTTGTTGGATAAGACTCAGGGAGTCCCGGTACCGGTCACTGCTCTCCTCTCTGCCCAGCAGACTCACATCGTAACCGTCCAGAATAACGAAAGTAAAACCGGGCACCGGGCTGAAGCTGTACGCGTACACCTCACCGTCAGCCGGTGCTGCGTTCAGGCTCCTCCCGGAGTGTAGAGTGCTGTTGAGCCGTGAATGCAGCAGCTCGCTCCGGCTGAAGTTATAAAACTCGTGGTTCCCCCACACATGGTGGATCTCGGCGGGCCCGGAGCTGAGCTCGGTCAGCACCGTGTCCAGAGCTCGGTGTGAGGCGCCGTGATTCTTGTTGAAGCCGTCAATGATGTCTCCGAGCTGGAGGATAAACTCCGGTTTCACGGTGGACTCTCTCCAGCAGTCGATGGCGCTTTTTACCAGCTGGAGGCTGCTCCGGTAGTACCTCCTCCGGGTCCGGGTGTAGTTAAACCCGTTGTCGATATCTGCGTACTGAATGTCCGCTATCACCCCGAAGGTAAAGAGCGGCGTTAGTTCGGGACAGCTCTCCATTCTCGGTGTAACGGCTGTCATGGTGTGTTCTCCGAGTCTCCGGAGAAATGTAATGTTCCGGGAAACTCCGAACACATATCTGTACGGCGTGAACGACGTCACATGATGAAACACAGCCAGGCTGTTGTGTTCAGTGGGTACTTCTCACTTCTCTTATTTGCATCGAGTGTCCTCCGAGTTGCCTCCTCCACTTGCGTCTTAGTCCCTCCCACCAGAGATGCATGGAGGAAACGAAGCAGAGGAGAGAGGAACGAGGAGATCTGTTTGAAGAGACATGAGACGTCCTTTCCTCTACAGCGTCACGTGAAGCGACGTCTGTTTGTGATGATGTCATCAGCTGATCACGTTCAGCTGTCAGTCGGCTTTAACTGCTGTTTATGTCCACACAAACACACACTGTATTATTTCTAATGAAACACACACAGTAACAGTGTTCAGTCTGTGGACTTTACCACATGAAGAACAACCTGCAGGCTGATAAGAACCAAAAGGACAATTTCTACTGACTAAAAGATTTCATACTGAATTGATGAATTTATTCTTTGTATTAGTTTGGACTTCTGATTGGACGATGAAGTGTGTATTTTATAAACAGATATTGATGTGAGAATGATTGATGAGGTTGTAAATGATAGAAACTTTGTGAAGGTAAATAAGTGTGAATGTAAAAGGTGTTTGTGAGTGACAGACTCCCTCTGCATCAGACTCTCATCATCATCACACATTCAAACAGTCTGAGGGATCATGAACATGAAGGAATCATTTCTGAACACTTCATATTAACACACTGTTTGTTTGAGTGTGGGGAGTGATGGGCCTACACTCTGATTGGTTTATAGAACTGATGCTTCATATTTGGTTGTTAATCTTCATGTCAGACACTTTTTAATCCCAGCTCATCACAGACTCTTTACAAACTGACCCAGGATCTGTTTAAATGTCTTTTTAATGTCCCTCTCTTCTCCGGTATTAAACTCCGCTCATGTTGATAAGTTTCATTGAAGTCTGATCCGCTGCAGCGTCCAATCAATGAGTGATATTCGATAAGGGGGCGTGTCTGTCAGTAAAAAGACTTCCGTAAAGCCAGCTCTCGTGTCTCCTCGGCCATCGCTCCTCGGATCTCCCTCCTCTCTCCTCGATCCTCTCTCCTCCTTTCAGTGTAAGAGCTTTGGGACGATCCTTAACATGGCGGGTCTAAAACTACTTCCGGTTCGGCCGAGGAGCGAGGACCGAGGAGATAGCAAATAAGAGAAGTGAGAAGTACCCAGTGTCCTCAGTCGTGCTGCATGATGACAGTTCAAAAAACAGCCTTGTATGAGTAGTGCCGGTGACAGCTGATGCAAAATAAAAGCACGCACTTCCGGTCTTAGCCTTCAAAATAAAGCTTCCAGTCAACCTGAATGCAGGTGTAATAAACATAATGCACTCTTCGTTCATTATGTTTGTGCGGGAGAGCACCAAGACACAAAATCAACTTGAGGTGTTGAGAATGAATTCCATTTTTTTCCGTATGAGGGCCAAAAATAAGGAAACATAATCAGAGGAAAATACTTTTTATGTACTTCGACTTAATAAGAACAAAATAAATGAATACAATTATAAATAGCTGATTTTTACCTCCTAAAAGCTGACACTAATCCTGAGAGGTGAACTTTATTTGATTAAAGAAGCCTAACTCTTAGGGTGCAATAATAAAAGAGACTGCTCACACTCTGATGGTAGAGGCTGCTGTGAAGAGTCCATCAGTAATAAAACATTCAGACACATTCACACGCCACTGACGAAGCAGCTGGAGCAACGTGTCTTGCCCAAGGACACATCGGACATGTTGCTGCAGGAACTGGGGATCAAACCCCCGACCTTCTGGTTGAGAGACGCCCGACTCTACCACTGAGCACAGCCTGTTGGTGATGGATTTTTAACGGTCATTACACTAAAGTATCTCTATTGAAGCATTAGGGAAAAAAGCACAACTCATTTATTTACATGTTTATTCATTTGAATACATATTTGATTATTTGTGAACAGATCGTGGTTTGATCACGGTGAGTTCTCTGCTCCCTCCTCTGCTGAAGATGTTTCCTTTTCTCCAGCTGACAAAAGAAAACACAAACAAACCGTTAGTTAGGTCCACATTTTGATCCCTCCTCTTTCAGGGCTGTTTTTGACTTTGTCTGTAGCTCTTATAACTACAACTATGGCCCAGAACCAAACTCCATTATTAGCCAGCATTAACCTGGATAGTATATAAGTATGTACATAATCATATTGAAGGTGGGAGTTTGATTCTGGCTCTGCCCCTGCTCCCTACTGTTATCCTGTTTTTATTAAAGTCCACCTGTAGAGTCTCTCCCTGGAGTCCATGGTGTCAGGCCGGTGATACACTTTGGGATCCACTTGAGGGCGGTGTTGGAGGACAACTCGCCCCACTCGCCCTCACCTCGGTCCTGCAGAGAATGCAGGGAAAGAGAGACTTTGGAGGCAGCATGACTCTGTGTGCAACAAACTCTAAGCTCGCTCAAGATGCAACACACTCCTATGTACATCTCCATCACAAAACTTAATGACATGCACCTTCAAGCTTTTATACAGTCAAAAAATGAGCATGCATCCAAACCAAAGAGTGCAGCTGCTGAGCTGAAAGTAAGTAAAGAAAGAAAGAGACAGCTTGCACACTGAAGATCTTAAATGTCCACTTGTTAGAAAAGTATCTAAGTGACGTTTCCAGCAGAACTGCTCCTCATCAGAATCAAAAGCAAAATGCTCTCTTTGATATGTAGATAACTGACACTGAACTCAAAGGCTAGTGAAAAATGTATATTACTCCTCGTCTGCAATGTGTAACACCGCCACTAATCCGCCATCTGAGGTAGTAACAGATGCGTAATGGGGGGTAAAGCTGGCACTGTGAAACCTCGGAGCGAGCGGAGAAGAATAGTGCGGTGTGTGTGTGTGTGCATGTTGGAGGGTATATGTATGTGAAGCTCCTGCTGTGTGTCTACACGTGGTGCCTCTAGTGCTTCTGCAACGCCATAACGCACTTTGAATCCACACGAGGACACCAATACTACGCTGTGGCAGATGCAACGTGTTTGTACAAAGACCTGATGATGGCCTAACGTTGGCGGTACTTCCTTACAGCTATACGTAAAGGGTTAATGTCAAGTGACAACAAAAACATAAAATATGAATCAGGTGTTTTTTTAACCGCTGTCAGGCTTGAGGTGAATCATGAAGTCATGAGTGGACTATGAGCCTTCTTGTTTCTGAAGAAGGGCTCATAAATGTTGATTCTGGTCTGATGAAGAGGAGTTATGTTCACTCTGAGTTTTTATTAAACATGTCGACCGTGCAGCGTGCACACGTTTTTCTATCGTCACTTACACACATCATCACATCATGCATGAAAAGACTCGTAGTGATCATGCAGGACACTGATGTGGATCAGTGATTATTGTAACAGACATCACACATCTTCATCAGTCATATATAAACTCAGTTCAGCACCTCCTCTGCTCCTCCTGCAGCCCCTAACATGTGACTCCCCTCCCTGGAGACTATGTAGGGCGACCTCTGTGACTTTATATCTTTACCGCTCTCCTCAACAGTCGCTGGCTGGAGTCGAGACAGTTTGGATGGTTAAACATTGTGTCTCATTATGACTGGTATTCATTTAGAGTGTCAGGTTGAATCCAGACCGTAAAGCAGATAAAACAGTTTGTTTTATTACCTGCTCCGTTTGGTGGAATTCTCCGTGCTGCTCACACCCGATGTGAAACACGTACCTGCCCGGACCACACGGCTGAAAATCATAGAACACAGAAGAACCAAAATAATGTGAAGAGATTCACGACTACATTCATCTGAAATCGGAGATAATTCCCCAACAGAGACTATAAATGACCATAAATGAAAAAACGATGATTTTAAATAAACCAGACGTCTCAACAAACTCTCCTCAAGTCAAATATAATAAATGTTTTCATCGGGGGCAGTAGCTCAGTCTGTAGGGACTTGGGTTGGGAACAGGAGGGTTCAAGTCCTGGCACGGACCAAGTCCGGAAGTTGGTCTGGTAGCTGGAGAGGTGCCAGTCCACTGCCTGAGCACTGCCGAGGTGCTCTTGAGCAAGGCACCAAACCCCAAAACCGCTTGCTATGGGCAGCCCCCTCACTCTGAGACCTCTCTATTAATGCATGTCCACAGGATCCTGTTTGTGCATGTGTGTGTTCATGTTCATTAAACAGAGTGTAAAACCAAATTTCCCCTTGCGTGATTAACAAAGTATAAATTATTATAATTTGGCCGAGAATGTTTGTGAACATGTTCCTTCTTTTTCCTTTTTGAAGTTGACATACTTTATTATGTCTTCTTCTGGTTTAATACTCTGTTACTTCTCACACACATGCACAAACAGGACCTGAGGACATGCATTAGTGGAGAGATGTCAGAGTGGGGCTGCTAGACACTGTTATGCAGGGAGCACACCAGAGCAGTTGGGGGTTCGGTGCCTTGCTCAATGGCACCTCGGCAGTACTTGGGAAGTGCCCTGGCACCTCTCCAGCTACCAGAACAACTTCCATATTATGGACTGCATCGGTACTTGAACTGGCGACCCTCCGGTTCCCAACCCAAGTCCCTACAGACTGAGCTACTGCCGCCCAAATGAGAGCTGACTCACATAGTTGTTGACAAAGCTGCCCTTGTATCTGTGGTGGGTGTGGATGTACTCTCCAGCTGACTCCATCTTGCCATTTACCCATGATCCTTTGTACTCTGCGCCAGTGTCATGATGGTGGTAAATGCCCTGACCGTGCCTGGAAATCAGACCACAGCAAAGATGAAGGCAAAGCATACGTTTGATAGAAATGTTCAGGTTTTTCTTAATATAAGATTTCTGTTGATCAAGTAGTTCATTTATTGTCTGTTCACGTTTGTTTATTGTTGTTTATTTATCTTTCTTTGCAGTTTTTATCCTCCATACAGGAATCTGTGCTTTTCAGCCTGTAGGTCTACCTCACATGATGCAGCCACTCTCCATCATACGTGTCTCTGTTCGGGTAAGTATAGAGGCCGTGACCGTGTCTCAGGTCTTCCACCCATGAGCCTGAAAAACACAGAAACAAGATTAGTGTCAGAGCTTCAGCTGGACTCTAAACCTAAAACATAAACGTCATCGTACCTTCATATTTAGATCCATCTGGGTAGTAGAAAGTTCCCTGTCCATGTTTCATGTTCTGACAATAATCTCCTATATATCTCGCCCCATTCTTAAAGCGATATGTCCCCTGTTGGTGAAAACAGTCAAAATAAATATGCATCATCAAAACACTATTCTCTTACAGGTGAAATGATGGGACCTTCAGCAGCACCTCTCCTGCTTCAGTGTTGTAGTACTCGAGATCGGTCTTCACTTTTAGAAGGTCTCATCTCAGAATCAAAAGCATTTTGACTCGGTCTTGTCTCGGTCTCAGACTGGGCAGACTCTGGATTTTAAATCAAGACCGGTCAAGATCACCACTGACGAGCTATTTTTCCACGTCATCACTGTGATTAGAAGGAAAACGCCTCTTCCTAAAAGAACTAATAACTTCAGTTCATTTATAGTTTGATTTGTATCCCCCGGTTACGGCAGAAACCTTCCCGGTGTTACGGTCTAAGTGAGTGACACGCCCCCTGCACACAAGATGATGACTTTTCTGTGATATTTATGGTCTTGGTCTCGCCCTGCCTTGGTCTTGTCTCGGCCTCAGAGTACTCTGGTATGTTTGAAATGTATTGGAAGGATAACCCCTTAAGATGCACCATCTCGTTTTCACGGGGGTCCCTTCCACAAATGAAAACACACAGGAACATTACATAGAAAACATTACAAGACATTAACATTCACACATACACAGAGCGATCCAACACCAACTACAACACTACTTCATTACCTCACTGTCTTCATATTTTTTGTTTTAGAAATGAAGTTCACAAAAACTACATAAAGTACTTTAACTACCTGAACCTCTCTGGCAATATGAATCAAGTCAAAAGAACTTAATGTAGTTCATTATTGTCCCCGGTTGCTCTTACCTCTCCGTGTCTCTGTCCGGTCTCATAATGTCCCTGATAAACGTCTCCGTTAGGTAGAACAGCTTTACCGAATCCGTGTCTCTCTCCTGCTTCATTTCTGTCTCCTTCATATTCCTAAAGCAGTCACAATGACACAGAAACACACATTTATAAAACACACCTCCACTGATAACCACACATCCGCCTTAGAACACAAACACACACACACACACACAAACACACACACACACACAGAGACACACACACACACACACACACAGACACACACACACACAAACACACAGACACACACACAAACAAACACACAGACACACACACACCCACACAGACACACACACACACACGCACACCCACACAAACACACACAGACACACACACACACACAAACACACACACAAACACACACACCCACACAGACACACAGACACACACACACAAACACACACACAAACACACACACCCACACAGACACACACACACACACACAGACACACACACAAACACACACACACACACACACACACACACAAACACACAGACACACACACACACAGCAGCTGTTATCAGGTGATAGCTCATGCTAACCTACGTTAGCTTTAGCCAGCAGACGTCATCACAACAAACATCCTCCAGCTAACAAAAGTCATCTAATTAAACTTTTCACTCACCCCGAGTTTATTTTGTTCATCGTCGAAGTCGTCAGATCCGATATCAGACATTTTCTATGAGTCAGGATGTTGTAGAGTTTCAGTTTTAAACCGAGAGGTAACAGTATTGAAGATGCTCCGTGACCTCTCAGCGCTGCTGGTAGTTGACGGTTGTCATGCCAACGGTAAATTCACAAACGTCAACGTGCTGTAACGTGCCGGTGTTACGGTTGAAGGAGGGACCGTGTTAACTGGTGACTTTCAATCAATGCGTCTTTGGTTGTTGTAGTTAAACCAAAGGGAAAACGAGAAAAGGAGACGTAGCAATTGAATTCGTTAAATACATAACTGATGAGTAAATAAAAAAACAACTACACAAACAAGAATTCGCGAGGAAAGCAGACACACATTTAGCTTAAAGTCACCAGTTAACACGGTCACTCCTTAAACCATAACACCGGTAGCGCATAGATTACCAAATATTTGTCCCTTGATTTAGAGCCTAACAATAATTTTTCTTTACTTGTTTAATATCTCAAACTTTAGTTTAAAGTTTTATTCAGTACAGCATGATGTACATTTAGTAAATTATGCAAAAATTTAGAGGCAAAATGCCGATAAAGCAGGGGAAGAGTGGGGCGGGGCTTCCTGTGATTGACATATCTACACAATGGTGAACTGAGAAATATATTGCTTATCCTTCAGTTGTACTTAAAAAAGAAGAGTGTTTGGGTTCCAAATCTAAGAGGAGCACATTTGATTTTAAAAAAGCCTGTTTGTTTTAGCGAGCCAAGTTACAGTAAAATACCGAATCACCTTGCTAACCGAGCTAGCTTAAGCGATCAGTTACCCCCTCGCGCACCCTTGTGATTGTAAAGTCGCTACCATGGTTACCTGTAAGATCAAACTGTCTTATTCAGCTGTTTGTAGTACATAGAGACACTCTGAGGAGTCTACTGTTTAAAGCCTATTTCTACTCAGCCCAAAGGACCATCTGAAGAAGTGCACCGGTAAATACGAATTATGGATGCCCCTCTCTTACCAAGCTAGCACTAGCTTTAGCTTCTTTTTTTTATTTTCAACAAACTTTATTAACACATTACATTTACAATCAGACAACACAGGAACATGTGAGTACAGGGATGCATTAAACTTACTGCAGAAAGGATCATACATACATCAATGAATAAATAAAGTTACAGGTATACAAAAGAATATATTAACAGCACACATTATAGAAAATAACACATTAATTCATTAAAGAAAAAAGCAGAACAGTAACATATCAAAATAAGTTTGGCACATGGCCGCAGCTAATATTCTGCAACATAATTAAATACACATATTCAATACAACAATGAAATAAAGTGAATCACGTAAAAATGTTTGGTCACTTTCAGCTGAAAACACAAAGTGGCGATAAGAAAACAGAATTTGATCGTACAGATCAGCAGTAAAGCTTTACAGAGATTCAGCAGTGTGAGAATATGTATTCACAGATATCTTAGTATGTTCTCGACAGTTATAGTTAACATGATACTTCTTCAGGGTAACAAGATGTATGTTGTTTCTCAGCAGTGACAATGGAGGGCGCTGTGTGTTTTACCTTTCGTCTGCAAGGTAAAGGGCTCTTTATTATTACAATATGATTTCATTATTGTTGAGAAGCTGAAACAAGGCTGAAGTATTTGTACTGTGAAATGTTCCTGTTTTGTCCTAGATGACTGAATTAGCATCATTTGGTGTCCAACATAAATGAAAGAGATGCACGAGAGGAATAAAATCCTAAAAGTCTCTGCGGTCCTGAATATTTGTTATTATTTGCACTGGTTCCCAGGGTGAGAGAGCACTGAGGAGAAAAGGCAGACAGTGACGCTCCACCCACAGCTCAGGTCGTGAGCGGCTGCAGTTGGCCTGTGTGTTATGAAGCCTAATGCCTGTGGGGACATAAGATCTCCTGAACCTGTCTGTCCTGACATGCAGAGAAATGAGCAGTCTACTGCAGGTACTTCTCTGGACCGGATGGAGAGGATGGCTAACTTTGTCCAATAAAACCTTTCCTTTCCTGTGCACGTGTCTCTCCACCTCCGTCCTCAGTGAGTCCTTACTCCTGCCTAAAACTGAGCCAGCCTTTTTTATCAGCTTGTCAAGTCGCTTAGTGCTCTTGTCAGTCATGTTGCCCCCCCCGACAGACTTCACCATAAAATAGGACAGTCCCCACCACTAGTAGAACACATTTTACATTTCACTGCATACGTCAAAAGACCTGATGCTCCTCAGGAAAAAGAGTCGACTCTGTGTCTTTCGGTATTTGGCCTCAGTATTCACAGTCCAGTCCGGTGTGTGGTGCAGGTGATTGCGTGGATGTGGGCTGCTTTTGATGATAATTCTACATCAAGGAGGAGCCTCCATTGTTAACAGCTGTCCATTAAGCATTATCAAAGTGCATCTGTGACAGATAATAGACTGTGTGACCTCTGATTAGCAGCCCTTTATTTAGACAACTTGAACTTGACTTGACATTAACTCATAAGCCGTGAGATTTCGCCATCTGTTGCATTAAAGATTAGAATAAACTCTGGTTGAAATCCTCTGCATTCACGTCGGCTTTCTGAGACTCACGAGGAAAATGTCTGAAGCAGTTATTCAATCAGTAGAAACACTCATGCAGGTTAAAAAAGGAAAATGAAAGAGCCTGCGGTGATAATCCACATTGCATCATTGTCCTCAAACTGATTGTCCTTTCAGGGCAGGCCCCAAGAATATCTCACTCCTCTTTTATTCCTTAAAGTGACTCAGTAACATGTTTAAGATGGGGGAAGATTTAGCTGAAGGTTCATTGGTTGCTTGTTCATGATTTAACACCCTTTTTGTCAGTTTACATCCATCTAATCTTCCCCTCACGACTCCAGGATTAGGCAACAGTCTGAAGACCTCATATCAGTCAAAACTAGTAAACTGGCATCTGTCTGCATTTAAACACATTTTAAAGTCGAGTTACAGAGAATATGGGAAATATTATATTATTTTCCCCAAGAGTTACATGAGAGGGTCATTACCAAATTTATTTCTATGATTTTTATACTCGCAGCAACTTTCAGAGCTGAAAATGAAGACAATAAAGAGCTGCAGTTCCTCCAGTGTCCACTAGAGTCTGTCTCCTGCAGTGAGTCAGTCCCCATAGAGCTCCATGTTAAAATGTCCAACTTTACAGCTGCAGTTCCTCCAGTGTCCACTAGAGTCTGTCTCCTGCAGTGAGTCAGTCCCCATAGAGCCCCATGTTAAAATGTCCAACTTTACAGCTGCAGTTCCTCCAGTGTCCACTAGAGTCTGTCTCCTGCAGTGAGTCAGTCCCCATAGAGCCCCATGTTAAAATGTCCAACTTTACAGCTGCAGTTCCTCCAGTGTCCACTAGAGTCTGTCTCCTGCAGTGAGTCAGTCCTCATAGAGCCCCATGTTAAAATGCACAACTTTACAGTAGAAATAAACAAGTTTACAGCCTGGTACAAAACAGTTTGAGAGCTCATTTTTCTCTTCAACTGTACGGACTGAATGTTTCTACAACTCACTCATTCTAGTCAGATACAGACAGAACAGTCTGGGATTTCTCCATGATGAAGGCTGTCCACGTTTTGTCCCCGGGGCGTCAGAGGAAAATGGCCGCCATGTGAAAATGCTGAAAATAACAGCTACTGATACCACCAGCACTGACAACAGTGACTACACATCTACCTTTAATAACTATACTGTTTTTGAAACCTTTTCTCGTTGCCTGCAGTCAAGGGATTGGATGATACATGATATTGTAAAGCAGTGGATGCCTCCATCTGCTCTAAATGAAGTTGTTTAAAAACTGCTAAATGTTCAATAAAAAACACAGACCTGTATTTGAATCATGATGATAATAGTGTTCCTTAATGTTCCCTATTACACAGGGTCCTCTTGTTTTTTCATTTCTTTTGTTTTATTTTATTCCTTTTATGACGTGCCATGTAGAGAAATACTTTACATGCACTCATTCTTTTCATTCTCGTCTTCTGTCTCGTTTGAAAGTCTGCAGTATGACAATGTGCCTCTCTGTTGAACCTTGTATTATTCCCCTCTCCCGTCCTGCAGTGTCCCTCTTTGGGAGATGATGGCAGGACAAAAACGAGGCCTCCAAATCTCTGACACGACCATTAGTCCTCCGTAATCTCTAAAGCCGCCCCAGAAGGATCCTGGGGGAATTTCTGTGGGGGATTCAGCAGCTATGCTTTTATTTATAAGCCGTCAAAGCAATCACAAGATGATGGATGGATTCTGTGTAATATTTTAAAAACAGCTAATAATCCTCAGGCAGCGGCGTGATGTGTTGTTCTTTAACACTCACTCTCCTACATCACACTGACATGACACATTCAACTTTAGAATAATCATAGTCAGTTCCCCGTTCATACAATAAAACCATCGAGGGATGTTTTCTAATGAGGGACACAAGTAGACAAAGTAAATAACGTGCAAAGAAAACAAACCCACGTCGTAATACATGTAAGAGTTAGATAAATCAGATTTAAAATAAAAACCTTTTTAATGAAGATGAAAGTAAACACTTCATGAAAGGGTTGTGTTGTAAGAATAGAATAAGTAATTGAGTTAATAACTGTCAGCATTAACGAGTTAATCACGATTAATCTCATGCTATTTTGTCCCTTCAGGCTCACCGTAGATAGTGGTCCTCAGTGTCTCCCTGTAGATAGTGGTCCTCAGTGTCTCCCTGTAGATAGTGGTCCTCAGTGTCTCCCTGTAGATAGTGGTCCTCAGTGTCTCCCTGTAGATAGTGGTCCTCAGTGTCTCCCTGTAGATAGTGGTCCTCAGTGTCTCCCTGTAGATAATGGTCCTCAGTGTCTCCCCGTAGATAGTGGTCCTCAGTGTCTCCCTGTAGATAGTGGTCCTCAGTGTCTCCCTGTAGATAGTGGTCCTCAGTGTCTCCCTGTAGATAGTGGTCCTCAGTGTCTCCCTGTAGATAGTGGTCCTCAGTGTCTCCCTGTAGATAGAGGTCCTCAGTGTCTCCCTGTAGATAGTGGTCCTCAGTGTCTCCCTGTAGATAGTGGTCCTCAGTGTCTCCCTGTAGATAATGGTCCTCAGTGTCTCCCTGTAGATAGTGGTCCTCAGTGTCTCCCTGTAGATAGTGGTCCTCAGTGTCTCCCTGTAGATAGTGGTCCTCAGTGTCTCCCCGTAGATAGTGGTCCTCAGTGTCT
>CM036554.1:1031401-1096401 GCA_020745685.1 Tautogolabrus adspersus | reverse complement strand
TGTGTGTGTGTGTCTGTGTGTCTGCGTATGTGTGTGTGTGTGTCTGTGCGTGTGTGTGTGTGTCTGTGTGTGTGTTTGTGTGTGTGTCTGCGTGTGTGTGTGTGTGTCTGTCTGCGTGCCGGGTGTGTTTCAGCATCCTTCAGAGGTCACTCTCTGGCTTCATTCTTTTCTTCAGCTGACGCGGATTTATAACAAAAGCTGGGGGACATCTTGGTGATATCACATGCTGGAATAATCGCTGCTCTCCTCCCACAGAGCGCAGGGAGGAGAGCTTTGACCTAAATATAGAGGAGTTTGTCTCCTGATGAACTCAGAGGAACCTTATAAAAGCAGCAAAGGGTCAACGACTCAAACATTTTTCAGCTGGGACTCTTCTGGTGAAGAAACACGGCTGTGTCATTGTGCTGTGGCTGCCTTAGAGACATCTTTTTATATTTCAGGTGCTCACAGGTGGAGGAAGGTAAGACTAAGAATTGATCCTGATTTCTGATATCATTTTTTCTTCAGTGTTAAGACCAGAGCCCCGAGGCCTCGTGATAGGTCATCACCTCGATACTTTAAGTCATGAAACCGTATCTTTGGTCTGTCAAACCTTTCAGGATATGCTTGAGTTTTACGATAACCATGAAGTGATATTTCAATGTTATTCCAGCATGGCAGAGATTTCTAACTTCTATTTCATCTAATTAAATGAATCAGTCTGTTTATCTCACGCTGAGTCATTCGTCTGGCATTAAAATTGCTGCAACAGTTGCTTTCAGTAGACAACCTGTAGTGCATCTCAGTGACATGTTCATGTGTGTCGAGTACTGAGCTTTTGCAGGTTTTCTAAACAAAAAGTGATGCAGCTTCATCAGAAGATAAAAAGTAAATAACTGTTACATTTAAGTAATTTAACTCTTCATTTAAAGCAACCTCTGCTGACCTCCCAGAGAAACACTCAGCATCATCAAGCGATCGTTTTAATCTTTCTACCTGCAGAAAAATTACTTTAGATTTTAATATTCCCATAATAATTAAATAACTTTGTTTGGCATCTGAGGATCAAAACAATATCATGTTCTGACCTTTCACCCCTGCCTCTTTCAGTCCCCTCAGGGGTGAGTTGCAGAGATGAGTTCGGATGCTGAGATGAGAGTTTTTGGGGAGGCGGCCCCGTACCTGAGGAGACCTGAACGAGAGAGGATCGAATCGCAGAACCGACCGTTTGATGCTAAGAGCGCCGTGTTTGTGATCGATCCAAAGGAGCTGTTTTTGAAAGGAACTCTGCAGAGCAAAGAGGGCGGCAAAGCCACCGTCAAAACTGATGCAGGGCAGGTACGTCAAAACTGATGCAGGGCAGGTACGTCAAAACTGATGCAGGGCAGGTACGTCAAAACTGATGCAGGGCAGGTAGGTCAAAACTGATGCAGGGCAGGTAGGTCAAAACTGATGCAGGTAGGTCAAAACTGAAGCAGGGGCAGGTACGTCAACTTGCAGAGCAGGTACGTCAAAACTGTTGCAGGTACGTCAGACCTGTGACAGAGCAGGTACATCAGCAGTGGATGAGACTTATCACTCCTCTGCTCTCTCTAATGCTCCTCTGATGAAGGTCGTATCTCTGTTCACAGGTCGTTACTGTGAAGGATGATGAAATCTTCCCCATGAACCCTCCAAAGTTCGATAAGATCGAGGACATGGCCATGATGACGCACCTGAACGAGGCCGCCGTGCTGTACAACCTCAAAGAGCGTTACGCAGCGTGGATGATCTATGTGAGTGAGGAAACATTCTCTGTTTTATGAGGCTCATAACTTCACGCTGTCAGAAGAGCTGCTGCTCACCGTGTTGACTAGCTGCAGAGCTGCAGTCAATCTGCTGAAAATATCAGAGCTGCTGCGAAGAGACAGGAAGCAGGTGATTCTTCTACACACTTCAAAGGTCCAACCAGTGAGATGTGTAGAGAGTGAAATGATAAAGTGAGCTTACTCTATGATCAGATATTAAGGAAACATGCTATGTTGAAGTGCTGGCTTCTCTGACAACAATGCAGCAGCCAGTATGTCCTCCTTCTAACTTTAGATTCTGGTCCTGAATGGTCTGGATTTGTTTGGACCAGAGAAGGTAGGCGGTTTTAAGGCACCCCCACACGGCCGTTTTGGACGCCCCTCGGTTTGCCGGATATGAGAGCAGTTATCAGGTCAAACCAACAGGTGTTGCAGCGATGGAAGCGGGCAAGAGAACTGGTTCAGATAGAAGTGATTGTACCCGACCTAAAAAGCCTCTGCATGTTTCTAATAAGCTCCTCGAGCAGAAACGTGCTCAAACTAGGATCAATATTGGAGATGCTTTTGAAAAATGGAGAGAGGTCAGAACGCAGAAAGGTTTAAACAATAGTTCATGGAGCGAGAAAGCCCGAGCCACCCAAGCCCTTCCAGAGAGGGGCGTGGTCAGACACAGCTCATTTACATTTAAAGCTACAGACACAGAAACAGCCTGTTCTGAGCAGGGCTGAAATAGAGGGGTTTATAGGCATGATCAAATACAGGATCAGAGTGGATTTAGAACAAGACACTTCACACACATGTTTTGAGGAGCTCTGAGACTTATTTTCACTGAAGAGGAGGAGGATATGTGACCTTTAAATCGAGAGTGCAAGTTTAGTTTATTTTCACCTCAATGATCTGTTTGTGTCTTCAGAATGGTTCAAACTTGGGAAAATATCTGGGTTACAGATGTTAAAACACAATACTTTAAAATCTCCAAATGCCATTATGACTGATATGACCCTTTGCTTCTCCATATTTTCTAAAACCGAATGTTTTGTCCTGCATGTCTCAGACGTACTCTGGTCTCTTCTGCGTCACTGTGAACCCGTATAAGTGGCTCCCGGTCTACAACCAGGAGGTGGTGGTGGCCTACAGGGGCAAAAAGCGCCAGGAGGCTCCTCCACACATCTTCTCCATCTCTGACAACGCCTATCAGTTCATGCTCACCGGTAAACTGCCATGAGGTTTTAAATATAATCATCGTGTTATCTGTTTTCTTACTGATTTTATGGAGACATTCTGATATGACTGTGGTGTCCTCTTGTTGTTGCAGACCGAGAGAATCAGTCCGTCCTGATCACGTGAGCTCCATGTTCATGTCAATTCTGCAGCCTGTATTTCCTGTTTTCATCAAAGAGGGAATAAAACATGTCTGCTGTGTGTTTGTCATGTTTGTTTGTTTTCTGTAGTGGAGAATCTGGTGCAGGAAAGACTGTCAACACCAAGCGGGTCATCCAGTACTTTGCGACAATCGCAGGGTCTAGCGAGAAGAAGAAAGATGCTGCTGCTGCCGGAAAACTACAGGTGATGTTATTAAGAGATCCTTTTTTTTAAATAGAGGAAGTGTTTGAAAATAAATCCCTCCTGTAAGAGCGGCAAGCTCCGATGTTGAAGAATGAAGCCGATGCCTGAAGTGCAAAATCCTGCAGTTCCTCGAGTGTCCACTAGAGGCTGGCTGCAGAAGCACAGGAAGTCACATACACACCCATTCTAAAAAGCCTGTTTTTACAGCAGACATTAACATGTTTACAGCCTGGTTCAAAAAACCAAACAGGTCTGATTAGCTCATGTCTCGATCGACACACACTGTACGGGGGGTGAATGTTTTGATGACTCATCAGTTTTGATTTGATGAAGGATAAGAGTTATTCACAATAAGGCGTGTAGCTGACCTGATTGACAGGTGGGCGCCGTGTAACGGTTTGTCAGGAGTCTTAAAACCCGCCTCAGCTCCAGCTCTCAGCCTGTCGTTAGGTTGACTGAAAGTTAGACTGAGACAGCATTTCCAGCATGGAGACCGCCATCGATGGGACTCCAGCGCCCCCTGCAGGAACAGACGGGTGACCTCGTTTAATAACTTTTAATATTCATATGCTCCTATTTTAAATATCTTCTTCTTGTTTCCACAGGGGAATCTGGAGGATCAGATCATCTCTGCAAACCCTCTGCTGGAAGCTTTTGGAAATGCCAAAACTGTCAGAAACGACAACTCGTCACGTTTTGTGAGTAGAAAGAGAAAAGATTTAGCTTAATCAGATTTTTCATGTTGTGTTCTTGATTGATTATTAATTTTGCTTTTTCAGGGTAAATTCATCAGAATCCACTTTGGAACGACAGGAAAACTGTCGTCTGCTGACATAGAAACTTGTGAGTTTGGGTCAAACAGGAAGTTTCTTTTGTGTGTTTAAGACTTTATTTTCTAAGTCCTCTCGTTTTCCTTCACAGACTTGTTGGAAAAATCCCGAGTGACGTTTCAGCTGTCTGCAGAGAGGAGTTATCATATCTTCTACCAGATCATGTCCAACAAGAAGCCCGAGCTGATCGGTAACAAAACAGAGAGATCCGTGTGTTTGAGTTTTTATTTACAGAAACATTTTGTGAAGTGAAAAAATTGATTCTGAAAAAACATTAATCTTCAGTGATGCTTGTTTTGGTATCTTTTCTCATTGTCATGACTTCTTACAACAAGCATGCAGGTTCTCCCGAAGATCTCACTTTCAATTAGCAGGGTTTAAAAGCATCAATTAGGTTTTTACTGGTACTGGTTCAAATCTAAAATGACGTCTGTTTATCACGTCAGACGAGATGAAATGTTGTGTTTTGTAATTCAATGTCATGCATGTCGGGTTTTTTCTTCCAGAGACTCTCCTCATCACCACAAACCCGTACGATTACCCGTTTGTCAGTCAGGGGGAGATCAGCGTGGCGAGTATCGATGACAGCGACGAGCTGATGGCAACGGACGTAAATCACATTTATGATCTCTTCTTCTCCGTCCACTGTTTTAACGTTTGCCGATTCTCACATTAGCGTTGTTACGATGTTCTTTCAGAGCGCTATCGACATCCTGGGCTTCACTGGAGACGAGAGGATCGGCATCTACAAGCTGACAGGAGCTGTGATGCATTATGGGAACATGAAGTTCAAGCAGAAGCAGAGGGAGGAGCAGGCGGAGCCAGACGGCACAGAGGGTAACCTCAAATCCCTCGAATCTTTGTCTTTCGTTGTCTCTTCTCAGATTCTCTAGATGTCTCTCTCTCTCTCTCTCTGTCTCTCGCTCTCTCTCTCTCTCTCTCTCTCTCTCTCTCTCTCTCTCTCTCTCTCTCTCTCTCTCTCTCTCTGTGATCAGTGGCTGATAAAGCAGCGTACCTGATGGGCCTGAACTCTGCAGACCTGCTCAAAGCGCTGTGTTACCCCCGGGTGAAGGTCGGGAACGAGTACGTGACTAAAAGCCAGACTTTGCAGCAGGTCAGGAAACCATTATACCTTTTTATTCACGATAATGTGTTATTTGACCTTCAAGTGGCTCTAATCACTCATTTTATATTTACTTCTGATAAAATGTCTTTTTCTAATATGAAACATGCACGTACCACAAATACACGACAGACTCCCAAGTTTATTCATAGATTGTCACGCCCACAGGAGCGAGAGAGACTCAATGAGAGAGAGTTAGAGAGGTTCGCTGTACGCCTGCCTGCCTGTCTGCCGCTGTGGCTCAGTGGCAGAGTCGATCGTCTCTCTACCGGAAGGTCGAGGGTTTGATCCCCAGCTCCTGCAACCACATGCCTGATGTGTCCTTGGGCAAGACACTTAACCCTGAATTGCTCCCGCTGCTTCGTCAGCGGCGTATGAATGGATGAGTTAATACTGATGGACTCTTTACTCAGCAGCCTCTACCATCAGTGTGTGAATGTGTATGAATGGATGAGTTAATACTGATGGTCTCTTTACTCAGCAGTCTCTACCATCAGTGAGTGAATGTGTATGAATGGATGAGTTAATACTGATGGACTCTTTACTCAGCAGCCTCTACCATCAGTGTGTGAATGTGTATGAATGGATGAGTTAATACTGATGGTCTCTTTACTCAGCAGCCTCTACCATCAGTGTGTGAATGTGTATGAATGGATGAGTTAATACTGATGGACTCTTTACTCAGCAGCCTCTACCATCAGTGTGTGAATGTGTATGAATGGATGAGTTAATACTGATGGACTCTTTACTCAGCAGTCTCTACCATCAGTGAGTGAATGTGTATGAATGGATGAGTTAATACTGATGGTCTCTTTACTCAGCAGCCTCTACCATCAGTGTGTGAATGTGTATGAATGGATGAGTTAATACTGATGGACTCTTTACTCAGCAGTCTCTACCATCAGTGAGTGAATGTGTATGAATGGATGAGTTAATACTGATGGACTCTTTACTCAGCAGCCTCTACCATCAGTGTGTGAATGTGTATGAATGGATGAGTTAATACTGATGGTCTCTTTACTCAGCAGTCTCTACCATCAGTGAGTGAATGTGTATGAATGGATGAGTTAATACTGATGGTCTCTTTACTCAGCAGTCTCTACCATCAGTGAGTGAATGTTTATGAATGGATGAGTTAATACTGATGGTCTCTTTACTCAGCAGTCTCTACCATCAGTGAGTGAATGTGTATGAATGGATGAGTTAATACTGATGGACTCTTTACTCAGCAGCCTCTACCATCAGTGTGTGAATGTGTATGAATGGATGAGTTAATACTGATGGACTCTTTACTCAGCAGTCTCTACCATCAGTGAGTGAATGTGTATGAATGGATGAGTTAATACTGATGGTCTCTTTACTCAGCAGCCTCTACCATCAGTGAGTGAATGTGTATGAATGGATAAGTTAATACTGATGGTCTCTTTACTCAGCAGCCTCTACCATCAGTGAGTGAATGTGTATGAATGGATGAGTTAATACTGATGGACTCTTTACTCAGCAGCCTCTACCATCAGTGTGTGAATGTGTATGAATGGATGAGTTAATACTGATGGACTCTTTACTCAGCAGCCTCTACCATCAGTGAGTGAATGTGTATGAATGGATGAGTTAATACTGATGGACTCTTTACTCAGCAGCCTCTACCATCAGTGTGTGAATGTGTATGAATGGATGAGTTAATACTGATGGACTCTTTACTCAGCAGCCTCTACCATCAGTGAGTGAATGTGTATGAATGGATGAGTTAATACTGATGGACTCTTTACTCAGCAGCCTCTACCATCAGTGAGTGAATGTGTATGAATGGATGAGTTAATACTGATGGTCTCTTTACTCAGCAGCCTCTACCATCAGTGAGTGAATGTGTATGAATGGATGAGTTAATACTCAGCAGCCTCTACCATCAGTGAGTGAATGTGTATGAATGGATGAGTTAATACTGATGGTCTCTTTACTCAGCAGCCTCTACCATCAGTGAGTGAATGTGTATGAATGGATGAGTTAATACTGATGGTCTCTTTACTCAGCAGCCTCTACCATCAGTGTGTGAATGTGTATGAATGGATGAGTTAATACTGATGGACTCTTTACTCAGCAGCCTCTACCATCAGTGAGTGAATGTGTATGAATGGATGAGTTAATACTGATGGACTCTTTACTCAGCAGCCTCTACCATCAGTGTGTGAATGTGTATGAATGGATGAGTTAATACTGATGGACTCTTTACTCAGCAGCCTCTACCATCAGTGAGTGAATGTGTATGAATGGATGAGTTAATACTGATGGACTCTTTACTCAGCAGCCTCTACCATCAGTGAGTGAATGTGTATGAATGGATGAGTTAATACTGATGGTCTCTTTACTCAGCAGCCTCTACCATCAGTGAGTGAATGTGTATGAATAGATGAGTTAATACTGATGGTCTCTTTACTCAGCAGCCTCTACCATCAGTGAGTGAATGTGTATGAATGGATGAGTTAATACTGATGGTCTCTTTACTCAGCAGCCTCTACCATCAGTGAGTGAATGTGTATGAATAGATGAGTTAATACTGATGGTCTCTTTACTCAGCAGCCTCTACCATCAGTGAGTGAATGTGTATGAATGGATGAGTTAATACTGATGGTCTCTTTACTCAGCAGCCTCTACCATCAGTGAGTGAATGTGTATGAATAGATGAGTTAATACTGATGGACTCTTTACTCAGCAGCCTCTACCATCAGTGTATGAATGTGTATGAATGGATGAGTTAATACTGATGGTCTCTTTACTCAGCAGCCTCTACCATCAGTGTGTGAATGTGTATGAATGGATGAGTTAATACTGATGGTCTCTTTACTCAGCAGCCTCTACCATCAGTGTGTGAATGTGTATGAATGGATGAGTTAATACTGATGGTCTCTTTACTCAGCAGCCTCTACCATCAGTGTGTGAATGTGGAGGTGTGACCTGCGGTGTAAAAAGCGCTTTGAGTAGACAGAAGACTAGAAAAGAAACATACAAGCTCAGGTACATTTACCGCTCGAAACTCTTGGCAGCTGCTCTCAGATTTGATGATGTTCAAAGTTGTTATTTCTCTTTCACGACATCGTGCAGGTCTACAACTCCATCGGTGCTTTGGCCAAATCGGTGTATGAGAAGATGTTCATGTGGATGGTCCTCCGCATTAATCAGATGCTGGACACCAAACAACCGCGACAGTTCTTCATCGGAGTCCTGGACATCGCCGGCTTTGAAATCTTTGATGTAAGTCTGCATTAATTACCAGAGTGTTTATGATAGATGATGTAGATAGTCACTGAATGTTTATGCGTTGTGCAGTACAACAGTCTGGAACAGCTGTGCATCAATTTCACCAACGAGAAGCTGCAACAGTTTTTCAACCATCACATGTTTGTTCTGGAGCAAGAGGAGTACAAGAAGGAGGGCATCGAGTGGGAGTTCATCGACTTTGGGATGGACCTCGCCGCGTGCATCGAGCTCATCGAAAAGGTTTGTTTGTAAACGTTTCATATCAGAAAGAAAAACGTCACAAATCGTGTTTCTAAAACGTCTCTTTGCTCGCTAGCCGATGGGAATCTTCTCCATCCTTGAAGAGGAGTGTATGTTCCCCAAGGCTTCAGACACCACCTTCAAGAACAAACTGTACGACCAGCACCTGGGGAAATCCAACAACTTCCAGAAACCCAAACCCGTCAAAGGCAAAGCCGAGGCTCATTTCTCTCTGGTTCATTACGCCGGCACCGTGGACTACAGCATCACGGGCTGGTTAGACAAGAACAAGGACCCGCTGAACGAGACTGTGGTCCAGCTCTACCAGAAGGCCAGCCTCAAACTGCTGGCCTTCCTCTACATTTCCTACTCCTCAGTTGATGGTAAGCAGACGGGGGCAGACTGGGGCGTAGTCCCAATACCCCCCTTGTCCCCGCCACTTAGCCCAACATCTACATTTTGCTCCTTCACGTTTCGGGGTAGCGTGTCCTGATTCTTGTTGGACTGGAGGGTGAAGTGATCGGGCTGCACGTCCCTTTAAACAGAGATTCTTCAGAGGCACAATCCAAACTGAGTGTTATGAGAAATCTCCCAGAATGCCTACCTGGTAACATCGCCGCGTCTGTTTAAGTAACTTAATCATCGACATCTAATGATGACGTTTCAGGGTCTTGAAGGGTCGTCCGCTCTCGTAGGAGGAGTTCTCATCACTCTGTAACTCTGTTCAGAGGGGCGAAGGGACTCTTGAATACGAGGGGAAGGGGTCGAGATTGGAGATTTGGGACTGGGATTCTTGTTCCTCCTCTTATCCACTAAATGTTCATGCAGCACAAACTGTGAGAACACAGAACCACCAACACGTTTAGTGGGGTTGAAAAGTTTACTTTAAACTCATAATAAAATGACAGATATTAATCTCAAGGTGGCGCTTCAGGTTTCTGCAAATGTTCTTAAAGTGTGACGTAGAATCTAAATTCTTTCATCATTTTAATCTCTGGAGTCTTTGCTCCGCTGGTCGGCCGCTCTACAAACGCCAAACATTTGCAACATGTTTTAAAATTATGTAGAAAGGAAATCATCTCTTCATTTTTCTTCATTACCTTTTGTCAGTCCAGACGAGACAGATCTGATCTCATATCGCTCTCGGGTCTGACATTGACCTAATTTACATATTAGATATCGGACTGACGTCAGATCCACGTGACCGATCAAGAAAGACGGTTGGGCACCTTAAACATACTCCACTCACTAGCTTACGTAGAGGCAGAACAAACCGTTTAGCGCCCTCTGCAGACTCATCCTGGAATTACTCCAACATACGTTTACCTCACGATCTGAAGCCCACGTTTAGTTTGAGCATCCAGCATCGTAGCGCTATATGAGAGTTTTTAAGACAAAAATACTCGACTCTTTGTACCCAACTTGTGCAAATATGAACTCTTGGCTGTGTCTTCCGAGTGACTCAGTCAGGATCTCCCTGATTGGTCGATTCAAGGTCAGGTCTTCAAATGCTTTTCACCAAAAATATGACAACTGATGCATCGGTTTTCACTCCAGTACACATTGAAGCATCATGTCAATTAACTCTTAAACATCTATCCAGACACTTGCAATCTGTTTTTATGCATTACCATGAGCAGCTTTTTTCAGACTTGAAATGTGGATAAAAACATTTGTTCTTGTAGACGCTGCAGGAGGAGGAGGTGCAAAGAAGGCCGCGAAGAAGAAGGGCTCATCCTTCCAGACCGTGTCGGCCCTCTTCAGGGTAACCGCACACTGAAATAAGACTCTTAGAATTATTTGGTACCTTTAAATACGAGTGAAAATGATTCTATTTCCTCTCACAGGAGAATCTGGGGAAGTTAATGACGAACCTCCGCTGCACCCATCCTCATTTTGTCCGCTGTTTAATCCCAAATGAGACTAAAACTCCAGGTAATAAGAGTGAAGTCTTTATCACACCTTTTACATGTTACTGAATCTGTATTTAGTAACCCGCCTCTGCTCACTTCAGGTATTATGGACCACCACCTGGTCATCCATCAGCTGAGGTGTAACGGCGTGCTGGAAGGAATCCGGATCTGCAGGAAAGGCTTCCCCAGCAGGATCCTGTACGGGGACTTCAAGCAGAGGTAAAGAGCAAACATTCGTCTTATGACAGAGGTTTTCTTTTACACGGAGTCGCTAACCACGTTTTATTTTTGTAGGTACAAAGTATTGAATGCGAGCGTGATCCCCGAGGGACAATTCATCGACAACAAGAAGGCTGCGGAGAAACTCCTGGGCTCCATCGATGTCGATCACACTCAGTATAAGTTTGGCCACACCAAGGTAACTACATCTGGGCTGAAACTCTCAATGGAACAGTGAAGCCTCATCGTCTATTTCCTGTAACTTTTTGGAAATATTCCATCTGATGCTTACTCCAGCGCAGGGATTGGACAGGTGTTAAGAGTTTACAGTACGGCAGGTTCTGTTTCTGTCAGGAGAGACCGTCCTGAAGAACCGTTATTAAACGAACGTTTGGATGTTTCGAAGACTTGAAAATGCAAGTTTAGGACACTTCAGCAAACGCTTCATTCTCTTCTTATGAACGGTCTTTTGACGGGGCAGAACATTTGCAGGGCTGCGCGGTGCTGCAGTGGTTATTGCTGTTACCTCACAGCGAGGAGGTTCCTGGTTAGAATCCCCGTCTGACAGGAGCCTCTCTGTGTGTGCATGCGTGGGTTCTCTCTGGGTACTCCAGCTTCCTCCCACAGTCCAAAGACATGCTGGTTAGGTTAAATGTTGACTCTAAATTGCCCGTAGGTGTGAATGTGAGTGTGGCTGGTTGTCTGTCTCTTTATGTCAGCCCTGCGTCCGGTCCAGGGTGTAACCCCGCCTCTAGCCTAAAGACAGCAGGGATTGGCTCCAGCCCCCTGTAACCCTGTGTGGTATAGATAATGGATGATGGAGAACACTTGCAGTACAGATGTTGCAACCAGTGCTTTGGACACAGCTTGTGACATTTACAAATAAAACTTACATTTTTAACCTCCATGTTTCAAGACAACAAACATTTCTGAAAAAACATGTTCTTCCATTTTAAATCCTTTTGTCTTATTCTGTCTTTTCAAAGCGAAAACAAAACATGTAGTGATGTGCAGTTTATGTCGTATTGGCCATCCTTACTTTGAGTGAAACCCAGTTTCTGATGAAGCTGTTTCTAATGGTTCTATAATCTGTAGTCCTGTTGGTTGATTGATGTATTATCTCACTCTTATTTTGTGCAGGTGTTCTTCAAAGCTGGACTCCTGGGTCTGCTGGAGGAGATGAGGGATGAGAGGCTGGCCTCTCTCATCACCATCACGCAGGCTCTGTGCCGAGGCTTCCTCAAGAGGAAGGAGTTACAGCATATGATGGAGAGGAGGTAATCTCAGTCATGGCTCATGTTTACATTAAAATACTGCAGATCTGTTTAAATGTTCTGATCCACTTAAACACTCGTCACCTCACAGAGAGTCCATCTACATCGTCCAGTACAACATCCGCTCCTTCATGAACGTCAAACACTGGCCGTGGATGAAGCTCTACTTTAAGATCAAGCCGCTCCTGAGGAGCGCCGAGACCGAGAAGGAGATGGCCAACATGAAGGTGGAGTTCGCCAAATGTAAGGAGGATTTATCCAAATCTGAGGCCAAGAGGAAAGAGCTGGAGGCCAAAATGGTTTCTCTGCTTCAGGAGAAGAATGACCTGAGTCTGCACATTCAAACTGTGAGTACACGTAACACCCTTTGGTGAAGGGTTTGTAGTTAATATGAAATATAGATGAGCTCCACGCAGCAGCTCTGGGTGATCTCTTCCTCGGCCTTTGACTGAATAAAGAAGCGGAGCTTGAGGCTCCTGCTATCCTACTAGTTTGTCCTGATTGGTCCAAAATGCAGCATGTGAACAAATGTGAGATCCTCAGTATGACAAAAACACCCGGATGTCGTACTGATTCATGAAAAATCGACAGTCTGCATCAGACTAGTACTGTTTCCCACAATGCAAAGCGGCAGGTCAGAGGTCGACATGTACCGAGATACCAGCAGTTATCTTTGTTGATTCTCTAAATCATGAAAATCTAAATGAATCTCTCGTCAGCTTTTTTCAGACTGTTTAAGCCCGTTTCCACCAAGCGGTCCGGTTTGGTTCAGTTCGGTACGGTAAACCCTGAGCTTGCTTGCGTTTCCATAGCAACTCGTACCCTTATTTGGTAAACAGAATGTAAGCCAGATGGAGATAGCCGTGTCAGCTATGAAATAGTGTGACATCATAGCAGCTCAACACAGTGTAGCCCGCTATTAATTAAGTTCAACGAAGAAGAAGAAGAAGAACAGGACACAGTAAACAAGAGGGACCCTTTAGGGTCGGATCAGTACCCTTGGCACCCCAACAGAAGGGTACCAAAAAAGTAGGATGGTACGGATCCCTTATTTTGGTACCATTCCCAACTTTAGACTTCAATAAATATGAACCGAACCGAACTGAACCGGACCGCTTGGTGCAAACGGGGCTTAAGTGGACGCTACTTGTTTACTTCCTCATTCCAAGACAGGAGTTTAGCACGGCCTGGTGTACTGCCAAATAACCACCGACTGGAGGTCAGACTACAGACTACTGTCCAACGCAGTATTCAGTACATACTACATACTGTGTAGTAGTATGAATAAACTCGTTCACAGCCTGATTCAGTAAACCAAAGTGGTATCAAACGCAGATTTTTTTAAACGATAGAAACTGTGTGGAGGTGAATTTTTCTGTAACTCATCTGATTTGACTTTGGCTAAAGATTTATTCATCATTTAATAATCAAGGATGTGGTTGATTTAACTGACAGGTGGACTGAAAGCTGTTTGTCAGGAGGCTTAAGTCCCGCCTCAGATCCAGCCTGTTTCTGGATTGATCCAAAGTTAGGTTGCAAAGTAGCATTTCCAATACGCCGACCGTCATCTTTCGGTTTCAGATCGCCTCTCCAGAAACGAATGGGTGACATCACTGAGACCACGTCCATGTTTTGCATGTTTAAAATCAGGTTTTAAAAATTAGTTTGATCCCATCGTTGGTGAAAAAATAGGTTTTGGTATTCTAAGCTTCTAAAGAAACACGAGTTCTTACAGAGTCTACCACAGGAGGCTGTCCGCCACGTAAATGTTAAACTTTGTGTGTTTATCAAACAGGAATGTGAGAGTCTAGCAGACGCAGAGGAGAGGTGTGAGGGTCTGATAAGGAACAAGATCCTGCTGGAGGCCAAAACCAAAGAACTGCGCGAGAGGCTGGAGGACGAGGAGGAGGTGAACGGCGAGCTGACGGCCAAGAAGAGGAAGCTGGAGGACGAGTGCTCTGAGCTGAAGAGGGACATCGACGACTTGGAGCTCACGCTGGCTAAAGTGGAGAAGGAAAAACACGCCACTGAAAACAAGGTGTGTGTGTGTGTGTTAAGGGGAATGGCAGCATGATGGATGAAAGAGTTACTTACGGGTCACTTCCTGCTCCGTCTGCAGGTGAAGAATCTGACAGAGGAGATGTCCACTCTGGACGACACCATCGCCAAGTTATCTAAAGAGAAGCAGGCCCTGCAGGAGGCTCACCAGCAGACTCTGGACGACCTTCAGGCCGAGGAGGACAAAGTCAACTCTCTGAGCAAAGCGAAGATCAAACTGGAGCAACAGGTGGACGATGTGAGTCGACTTCTGTTTACCTTTGGGAAATCACAGCATGCCGAACGTAAAGGTTCAATAATAGAGATGATGATAATCTTTATTTAGAGAACACTTTTCTGCACTCACATTAAAGGAAGAATGTGCGACTTTTTGATCCAGTAGATGTCGCCTTTGAGCTCCAGCATGAAACCAAAACAAACTGCTGTTTGGCCACACCTCCTCCATACTGAAGCCTCCGCTCTCCTCCAGAGACACACCTCCAACCCCCCTCCACTCGAGTTCACACAAAGGAGTTATCAATGAGAACGCAGCATAATTATCACCATAAAGTGCAAACAGCGGACGAAATTGTCCTCGTCTCGAGCTGCAATCACCTGTGTCCTGCATTGTTGTGTTAGCATGCTAATGTTAGCGTTGTTTAGTTACCTCGTAGCTTCACATTCACGTTTTACTGAAACATTGCGTCCACGTGTCAGCTCGAGGGCTCTCTGGAACAAGAGAAAAAGATCCGGCTGGACATCGAGAGAGGGAAACGAAAGCTCGAAGGAGATCTGAAACTCACGCAGGAGTCCATAATGGATCTGGAAAACGACAAACAGCAGCTGGAGGAACGCCTTAAAAAGTACGCTTTGTTAGAGAGAAGTCCTAGCTTGATTGTTAGAACATTTCTTTATGTGTATTTTCTAATTAAAGTGTGTGATCGTACGACAGGAAGGAATTTGAATTCAGCCAGCTCGTCAGCAAAATAGAGGATGAGCAGAGTGTGACGGTGCAGTCTCAGAAGAAGATCAAGGAGCTTCAGGTACGTTGGGAACTGAAGGGTTAACTCTGCTGGATGCTGATGATGTTCAGTCTTTGCTTTTCGCAGGCTCGCATTGAAGAGCTGGAGGAGGAGATTGAGGTGGAGCGAGTCGCCCGGGCGAAGGTGGAGAAGCAGCGGTCTGAACTCTCCCATGAGCTAGAGGAGATTAGCGAGCGGCTGGAGGAGGCCGGAGGAGCGACCTCCACGCAGATCGAGATGAACAAGAAGAGAGAGGTCGAGTTTCAGAAACTGAGACGAGACCTGGAGGAGGCGACTCTCCACCACGAGGCCACGACCGCCGCTCTGCGTAAGAAACACGCCGACAGCGTGGCCGAGCTCGGCGAGCAGATCGACAACCTGCAGCGTGTCAAACAGAAGATGGAGAAGGAGAAGAGCGAGTTCAAGATGGAGGTCGATGATCTGTCGGGAAACGTGGAGGTCACGGTCAAGTCAAAGGTAAGAGCGACTGGTAGAGAAAGTGCTCCTTGATTTAATCGTCCTCGATATAAAAAGTCTCACTCAAATATTTGTTCATCACAGATTCATTTTGAGAAACTGTGTCACTCCCTGGAAGATCAGCTGAGTGATTACAGGACGAAACACGACGAGAACACTCGTCTGATCGCTGATGTCAACGCTCAAAGGGCCAGACTTCAGAATGAAAACGGTAAGCATCGGAGATGAGGCTATCTAAGGCTGGCTGCACCCGAGACGATCTTCAAATCCAGACCACGAGACCAAACACCTGCTGTTTGTAGTAACGATTCCACAGGCACGAGATCTCACAGAAACTCACGTGATCAAACGTGACTTCAGAGGAAAAACAAACATGGAGGACGATCACTGTTGTTAGCTGGTTGTCCTGTCTTACGTTTTGTTCTGCTGCGGAAAAAAGAAACTAGAAAAACAAAAGTTCAGACTCCTGGCTGAGAATACGTTCAGGCGCGGCTTTAAAGACGTTGCTCCGGTGGTTAAGGCTCGCTTCCCAGTCTGCTCGCTCTCATTGGCTGCTGCAGGTATTCAGTCAGAGGCGGCCCGACCGGGAATCATAAATATCAAACATGTTTAGTATTTATGATTCCAGATCGAGGAGGCTCCGACTGATCAGGAGCAGGAAAATGATCGTAGTGACGCAGCACGCCTGGGGAGTCTTTTGATAGATAATCGATTGCAACAAGCCTTGAATTGGCCACGCCCCCTGATCATTTTGGGGGGGCAAATCGGGGCCCCTTAGTGTGTTTAGTTTAGTTTAGTTTATTCAGATCCCCATTAGCTGCAGCATTGCAGCAGCTATTCTTCCTTGGGTCCTCACAGCAGACTTTATAAAGTGTAGAGTAGCCAGCTTAAACCTCTTAATTTGTTCTGACTCTGTTTTCTGATTCTGCTCCAACAGGAGAGTTATCTCGTCTTCTCGAGGAGAAGGAAGCGATCCTCTCTCAGATGTCGAGGGCCAAGTTGGCGTTTACTCAGCAGATCGAGGAGCTGAAGCGGCAGGTGGAAGAAGAGACAAAGGTTTGTTAAATGATTGAACTGGACGAACAAACGAAGCCCAAGATAATGTTGGTCAACAGATTAGATGATCGTCCCCTTTATTTATTAATATTTGTTATGTACATATATATGTATTTATCTATCAGTTTATTTGTGAGGGACAACACATGTAGGCATGTTACATCTAACAATGGACAGACAAGATTACCGTAAAAAAGAATATAAGTAAACTGATATACAAGACGCAGTCTGTGTGTGTCTCCCAGAAAGAAACAAGTTTTAGCTGACTTCCTGCGTGGCAATTTCTATCGGGTTCAGCGAAGTCCACAACGTGCAGTTTCTGTGCAGCTGTGTCGCTCTTTTAGTTCCGTCTGTTTGCACTCCTACTAGCTACAGTACGGTAGTCGAGCTCTCAGCCCCAGTTTCATTTACGGACCAATATACCCGCGTTAAATGCTTGATTATGACCTCATGAGGGAGGACAGATGTTAAAAATGTGCGCAGCCAGACTGGTCCGTGTTGCTATATTTCCCAACACAGCGTGCAATCAGCTTCCAATACACCATGAATGGAGATTTACAATCACATCAGGTGGTGTGCAGTTTGTGATGGTGGCGGCTCATGTTTCACCATTGCATTCACCGGAGCAGAAGATGCAGCGCACACGGAAAAACTAGGTAAAAAGTGTGTCTTGTACACGGTATTTTGCAGTAAGTTCTTTGGGACCAAACAGTTCTGGGGACTTTTTGAAGAGGAACTATCCACTCAGGAGTTCCCTGAGAACTTCACAACATTTTTTCTGTCTGCATTCACACCGCCATGCTGCTGGGAGACCGCCTCTGAAGCAGGAGAGACAAAGGTTCCTCTATTCTAGGAACTAAAGTAGTTCATAGTTCCTGTGGCGCAGAATTAATAAAAAGGGGGCGTTCCAACAGTTCCTAGAACTATGGAACACTTCCTGCGGTCTGAATACGCCTTAAGACGTCTACTTGAAGAAACAGTTGTGCTTCCGCTGTAGCTGTGAAGGACGCTTACAGGATATTTAGACTTTTAGGGACGTGTTCTGATTTATCGGAAGAAAATAATCGATCTGAGAAGTTTAACATTCTCCAGATAAATTCTGATTCCAACAAACGTTTCCTCGACTGATAACCAAAGTCGTCCTCTGTGTCAGGCGAAGAACGCCCTGGCCCACGCTCTGCAGTCCGCCCGCCATGACTGCGACCTGCTGAGGGAGCAGTTTGAGGAGGAGCAGGAGGCCAAGTCGGAGCTGCAGAGAGGGATGTCCAAAGCTAACAGCGAGGTGGCCCAGTGGAGAACCAAATACGAGACGGACGCCATCCAACGCAACGACGAACTGGAGGAGGCCAAGTGAGAGTTCATATATATATTCAGTGTTCTACTTTCACTGTGTTGTTAATGTGACACATCTTCTCATGACTGCTTTTATCCAAGGACACATTTGTAGTAGACCCGAGGTCAAAGACCCTGAGAACACAGGGATCATTTGATTTTTCTCATACACGTAGATATCCATAAATCGGATATGTCCAATGAAAGAAAAACACAATCGTCACATTAACTTATTTCATTTGAACAGGAAAAAACTGGCTCAGCGTCTGCAGGAGACGGAGGAGGCCAACGAGGCTGTGAACGCCAAGTGTTCGTCTCTGGAGAAGACGAAGCAGCGGCTGCAGGGGGGAGGTGGAGGACCTCATGACGGACGTGGAGAGAGCAAACGCTCAGGCCGCCAGTCTGGATAAAAAACAGAGGACCTTTGATAAGGTAACGGATAACCGCCTTTAATTCTGCAGCTCTCTGAATCCTCTACGTGTCAAAGTCTTATAAGCAACGACCTTTTCCTGCAGCATGTTTATTCAGAGTACAGAACAAGTTAACAGTTAGCATGAGGAATAATCGTGATGCATTGCACACATAGATACAGCAGCTGAGATCAAAGACTGCTTAAAGGAGAAAACCGTAACCGTGGTAACAATCTGTGTGTTCTTAGATTCTGTCTGAGTGGAAGCAGAAGTACGAGGAGAGTCAGGCGGAGCTGGAAGGATCTCAGAAAGAGTCTCGCTCCCTCAGCACCGAGCTCTTCAAAATGAAGAACTCTTACGAGGAAGCTCTGGAGCACCTGGAGGTCTTCAAACGAGAGAACAAGAACCTGCAGCGTACGTAAATCACCGCTCGTCACAGGAGCTGCTGCAGATCTCTGTTTACGTAGACTTCGTTCAATCGAACAACAATCAAATCTATGATGGCAGGAACATTTATTCTTTTTGCAACATGAAGCTGAGGGTTTGTTTACATTGGTTGATTACATCATAACTTATTTTAAGTGTGGTTTAAAACGTAGAGTTTTCAGATATGAAGCTTTAAAAGATCGAACGTACGATGTTGTAGACGTAACATCTCAACGGGCCAAAAGAACACCGTCTGTTCGTCTGGAGTTTAAGACTTTAAGTTGTGTTTACAACCCCGATAATTGAAGAAATGAAAAGCATGAAGTTGTGTTGTTTTCCAGCTGGTTGTTAAGAAATGTGATTTATGTTTTTTTTGGTCATTTTTAGAGGAAATCTGTGATTTGACTGAGCAGCTCGGAGAGAGCGGCAAAGCCATCCACGAGCTGGAGAAAACCAAGAAGCAAACTGAGACTGAGAAGACGGAGATTCAAACGGCTCTGGAAGAAGCTGAGGTAACATGAAGGAACATAAAAAAACACCTCTTAATCTATGTTATAAATGTTAGTCAATGTATTCTTTCTCATGTTTGTCCTCCAGGCTACTCTGGAGCACGAGGAGTCTAAGATCCTGCGTGTGCAGCTGGAGCTGGCTCAGGTGAAAGGAGAGGTGGACCGCCGGCTGTCTGAGAAAGACGAGGAGTTCGAGCAGATGAAACGAAACAATCAGCGCGTCGTGGAAACGATGCAGTCGGCTTTAGACTCAGAGACTCGCTGTAAGAACGACGCCTTGAGGATCAGGAAGAAGATGGAGACCGACCTGAACGAGATGGAGATCCAGCTGAGCCACTCCAACCGGCAGGCTGCGGAGGCTCAGAAACAGCTGAGGAACATTCAGGCTCACCTCAAAGTGAAGGATTGTTCGGCACCTTAAACACAATGTTAGATTTTAGATAAACAACACGTGGTTAACGCTTCTGTGTCTCTGCAGGAACAAACCATCCACCTGGACGAGGCTCTGCGCAGTCAGGAGGAGCTGAAGGAGCAGGTGGCCATGGCTGAGAGGAGGTGCAGCCTGCTGCAGGCGGAGGTGGAGGAGCTGCGAGCTGCTCTGGAACAGTCAGAGAGAAGCCGTAAATTAGCTGAACAGGAGCTGACCGACGCCTCTGAGAGAGTCGCTCTGCTGCACTCTCAGGTGAGCGGCTCTGTGTGTCAGTAAAGAGGGACAGATCCAGAATGTAAGAACTCAGTCAAATAAAAACAAAGGAGAGTCTGTGGGGCCCTCAGGTGATCGGGGAGACCATTCCACAATGCTATATTGGTGGCTCTGCCCCCCTTAGAGCAGAGCTTGGGGTCCTGGGGGGTCGGAGGCGGTTGGTGTCGACAGATGGGAGGTGTCTGGTGCGAGTTTGTGGGGTGAGCACTTCTTTGAGATAGGGAGGGGCATTGCCGTGTTTGCATTGATCAGTGAGTAATGAGATTTTGTAATCGATCCTGAGTGAAACAGGAAGCCTGCAGGTTAGTGAGTTCAGGACGGGTTTGATGTGCTCGTGTTTACGCACTCTCATCAGGATCCCAGCAGCGCTGTTCTGGATGTACTGGAGTTTCAGTATGCGTACGCTCTTGCCAGAGATCCCGATGAGAAGTGCGTCACGTTAGTCGAGCCTGGAGGAGCCAAAGGCTTGGACGAGCGTCTCCAGGAGCTCAGCCTGATTGTTACTTCACACAGAGTTGATGACGATACTCTCTGATTTTTCATCTTTGTAACATCACTGCTGCACGGCTGCAACAAAACACTGGACTTCCTTTTAACTTTTGATTTACCTGATCGTCGATCAATTCTCGCACTGACCATCACAACGTTACACTGGAACGTATGGAATATAAATAAGTCAAACAACATGAATGACTCTATGTAGCTTGTTAATTCAAGTAATAATCCCCTTCAGCTCTCTGGGACTTTTGGTTTAACCTGCTTTGTTTCACTCTCATGGCTCTCAACAACCTTACTTCTTTAAGATTTGAGCCCAGCACTAAACAGCAGATAGACTCGGGTCTCAAGTGACAGGTGTTTTTTCTTTGAGTATTAGAGATGAAAACTGAGTTAGGAAAAGAGCAAAAGTCCAATTGCATCACTTCTTGAAATCAAACCATCACTGACCCTTCCTCTTTGGTGTCTTAACCCCCTCTCGGCTACAGAACACAAGTCTCCTGAACGCAAAGAGGAAGCTGGATGCAGACGTGAGCCAGCTGCAGGGAGAGATGGACGACGCCGTCCAGGAGGCTCGAAACGCAGAGGAGAAGGCCAAGAAGGCCATCACTGACGTAAATAAAAAAAACTCTTTATTCAGCAGTTACAGGTTTATAAAGTGTTACTGTGATTATTATTAGAGAGTGCTTTTTTTCTTCCTGTCAGGCTTTATTAAACGTCCCTTGGTGTCTTCTTGCAGGCGGCCATGATGGCAGAGGAGCTGAAGAAGGAGCAGGACACCAGCAGCCACCTGGAGAGGATGAAGAAAAACCTGGAGGTGTCTGTGAAGGACCTGCAGCACCGCCTGGATGAAGCTGAGAGCCTGGCTCTGAAGGGGGGCAAGAAGCAGCTCCAGAAACTGGAGGCTCGGGTATCAAACTCTTTGGTGTGAAACTGTTGGAGCTTTATAACGAGGGATTTGTATCTGAGGAGGGTGTTTTGGGGGGGTTGTCTTGCAGGTGCGTGACCTGGAGGGGGAGCTGGAGAGCGAGCAGAAAAGATCTTGTGAGGCAGTGAAGGGGATCCGTAAATACGAGAGGAAAGTGAAGGAGCTGACGTACCGGACCGAGGAGGACAAGAAGACGGTTCTGAGGCTGCAGGATTTAGTGGACAAACTGCAGCTCAAAGTGAAGGCCTACAAACGACAGAACGAGGAAGCTGTAAGAACTGTTTGGATTTCTACAAACAAAACCAGAAAAAAATGTTTTTGTCTGTGTAATTAATTATATATTTTTAATGTTAACCAGGAGGAGCAGGCTAACACCCACCTTGCTAAGCTGAGGAAGGTGCAGCACGAGCTGGAGGAGGCTCAGGAGAGAGCCGACATCGCTGAATCTCAGATCAACAAAATGAGAACAAAGAGCCGAGAGTTTGGAAAGGTAACACGTCTTACATTTATGTTTTATTTTACACTCTGATCCCTAAGTTTGTTTATTTTCCAGTGAGGTGATTAAAAACACGTATAAATCCACAGACTGTATTCAAGAAGGGAAGCCAGTACAGAAATGACTTACACCTGCATTCTTATTCTTGTCCAGCAGGGGGCGACTTCACGCGTTGCTTCAAAAGTCTCTGATCAAATGTTCCTCCTTCAGCTGATGCATTCCTTCAGTAAACATTTTTAGTTTATCTCTATCTCTAATTTCACATTTTCTTCAACACAGCGTGATGTTCATTTAGTAAATTAAGGTCCCGTTTAGAGTCACAGAGACCAGAAAGAGGGGGAGGAGTTAGGGGCGGTGCGACCTGTGATTGACAAGTCGCTACCACAGCTACCTTAAAAATGTTCTGTTCAGCATTCAGTTGAAGTAAGAAAACAAAGAGGCAACCTTGTGTGCTGAGAAGGCAGACTCAGAGGGCAGAACAAACACCTAGCTGTGGGAGTGTCACCCACCTGGGGGAGGGGTTACTGCCCTTTGTGATGTCATGAAGGGAAAATCTCCAAACAGCCTGTTTGAGCACACATTTTCTGAAAAGTGGAGCAGGCAGAAGACGGAGAGGATGGACTTTTCTCATCATTGGGGGGTTTGTAGACAGACTAGAGACACATGTTAGAGTTAGAGAAACATGGTGAAGTGGATTTTACAGAATATGAAACCTTTAAAACCTTTTTCTTATAAAGCTAAATGTTTCTACCAGAGATAACCTTTACCTCATCAAACTGAAATACTTTGATCTCTTTCCTCCTTCAGGCTGAATCTGAATAAATCCTGCAGCCACGACTCAGAAGATGTCGTCTGTTTGAGTTTGCTGTGCAGTGTGAACAAACATTATTGAGCCTGTTTACGCCTGATTAACAAGCGTCTCCAGTGAACACATCCCTGCTCCACATGATCATAAACAAATGTCCCTTCATTAAGCTGTGATGAAAACTGGCAGCAGACACACAGAGAGAGAGAGAGAGCTGATACGAAACAGCGATCCGTCTCCGCTCCGCAGCAGAGCTGAGTGGTTTCTCTTTAGTCAATGATTTCCATAAAGTTTTGGTTTCCTCTGCGATCGAGTGAGTCATCAGCGTACGAACTTTATTTACGCCCACTTTATTGAGAAAAGAAAACGGTCGGCTAAACATCGCTGCAGGGAGGGTCGACACAGCAGATACGTGTTCCTCCACCTGCGACACACTGATCAGCTGTTCGTGTTTATAGTCTGTGCGCTCGGGAGCGTTTGCTTGAAGTGTTTGTGCGCTGTGAAGAAAAACGCTGCACGTCCGTCCTGTCTCCATGACAACAGTCTGTTGACATCGGCTGCTGTATGACCGTCAATGCTCCGTTACTTTTTACTGCATGTTTTATATATGAGATCGTTTATTTCCCGATCAGACACGGAGCGAGGAGGATGTGGGTACAAGACACGATCCATAGGAGACAAAACTACGGGGAATATTAAAACATTTAGAAAAGAGCGAAGTGACGTCAGCGCCTTTCTGAAAAGTTGAGAGATTTTCAACTTGAGCGGACTTCTCCAGACGGCCGCTCAGAAAAAAACGCTAGGTGGACACGGGGCCTGACAGCTTGCACAGCTGTGATCAGGAAAAGAAACCCTGAAGACGAGGAATCAGCTCCTGTCTCTGCTCATCAAATCATGTGACCAGTCGTGAGCAGCTGATCGGGTCGAGATCGGCCGTCATGACCCTGTGTACACTGCATGTGGCGAGCGATTGGGCTGAAGTTTTGTCCCGACTTCAGAATCAGTCGTGTACGAGCGGTTTCACTGAGTCAGTGCAGCTGGTTTGTTTTGTCCCGTGTTTTCAAGCAAAGCCCGCTCTCATGCTTTGCACAATTGACTGTATAAAAACATGGACGAAGCATCTTTGCATCCTTTGCAGCCAAAATACCCGGACGCCCAGAGGGAATAGTTGCTAACATGTTGCTAAGTTGGAGCAAGAGCCTGTGCGGTAGGGATCAGCTGATGGCGCCATGGTATTGACGTCCCGCCCCTTCCTCTAACCAAAACAAACGTTTAACTTCCTGCTAAAAGGTCAAAGGTCCCACAGGAGGGTTCAGTCCACAGCAGAACAGTTTGTTGTGACGGTTTGAAGCAGACGCTCATGGTTATGGACGGTGCACAGCGCTGCAGGAGGCTCATTTGTCAACAGAACTGTCAATCATAGCGTTGTTCCGCTTGTTAAAGCATCAGATAACTAATTCAAACTAAACTTCCAAGAAACATAAATGACAAACTAACTATAAAGACAGAAACCATGTTTGAGAAACATTTATAGCTTGACACATGCCCCATATGTAAACATGGAGGAGGCGGAGCTTAAAAGCTATACTGCAGCTAGTTAGCAGGGGGAGCGCTGAATGTTTTGGCTTCACTTTTGGAGAGCTGTCATGTCGTCCATCTTTTTATGACCTCTATGATCAGGATGCGTGTTACCACACGGTGTAAACAGAGACTTTGTTTTTGCTGTGAGACTTTAGAAGAATAAAGACGTGTGAAGCATCACATCCGTCTGTTTGATTATTTCTGATTTCCAACACAAACGACTTGAACACGAGTGTTTATGATGGATTAGTGTTCGCTCTGAAGAGCCAATCAGCAGGTCAGAGGAGTGACGGAGGAGTGTGTGTGTGTGTGTGTGTGTGTGACGGTGTGTGTGAGTCTAATCTCAGCGTGTTTGCAGAGATCAGGGCTGATATTTTCCTTCTCAGTTAAAATAACTCTCCTCCTCGCTGTCACTCATCCACAGCAGCTAAAGCTAGCATGAGAGCGGAGGATTAACCATGATTAGAGAAAAATAACCAAAGGAGCGTTTGGACCAATCAGAGCGGCTGCAGAGGATCCCTTTAAGATGGAGCATGACGATGGATCTACGTCTGTTTTCTTTTGTTTCCCTGTCCCTGTCCCTCATCATCACAGGAATGTCATTAGCCTCAGAGCGTGATTAGAAGCTAACGTCACTCTTTCATGCATTCAGGTGTTTCTCTTTCGACACTCTTCAGCCTCGTTAAAGCAGCATCGTTCAGATATTTCATCCATCGCTTTACGAATCCATTCATGTGTTAAGAACTGGCCTCCAGACTTCCAGAAGTTCATAAACCAAATGTCAGAGAGCTCCAGGACTCTGACCACAAAATGTTAAATAAATAAATATATTCTCATGTTTTTCTGCATAAAAGCCCAATAATGAATCTTAAAAACTCCACTGGTAGCCTTTATAAAGAAATAACATGTAGTAGAAGACACAAATGTATAGATACAGTAGCGCTCCTAAAGTCAGTTAGAGTGAGGATTCATTTCTAGTGTTCTCCGTCCTCTGCTGCAGCACAGAGTGACTCCTCGTGAGTTCAGGACTGTGTCAGTGCAGGAGAACATCCTGAGCTCTGACAGCCTCGTAGTTTGAGACGAACGAGGACTCAGCGGTGAAGGCCGAGCTCACTGAGGCGTCTGATGCTGCCTGCGTGATCGATGTCACGCTAAAGTGAGCTGATCAGATGTGAGTAATAAACCAGTCGAATGATCTGGTTTATTTGTTGACACCTGCAGGTTTTCCACCAACCCTTAGGTCTGTTAAAAACACACAAACGCAACTCCACATTTCTGCAACTCGTCTCATTAATGTCTCATCAGAAAATACGAGATATTCCTCCTAAATGACATTGCACTAATATTCTGTCTTAAGCTGTAATGACACCGTCACAGCAGCTAGAGGGCTCCACAAAACAAGAACAGAAGAAGTGAGGAATGAGTGTCTATGAATGATGAATAAACAAAAGGAAGTTAAGATGTTCTTTAAGTTTATAATAATTTATTAAATATGTCTTATTTTGTGCAGCACATCATGTAGAGCGAGCAGCTGCTGTGATTCACTCCTCGGAGGACTTATTGATCATCTTAGTCCACATTCCACTGAAGAAGGCTCCAAACGACTTCTGCTGCTCGTTCTTCTCATCTAGAAAAAATCAGACAGAAAGTACGGTGGCCTAAAAGGGCAAAACAATCGGCAATGGCCAAACAATTAACATGCAGCAAATTCAGAAATTATGCAAAATGGAAAACACGCAATTTAAAAACACTTGGTGTCCCTCACTCTCTCCAGTTCTCCTGGAGCACTTCCGTTTAAGACTGAATCTGCAGCGTGTGTTTTAACCAAGAGTCAAACTCCGGTTTTAAAAAATGATGCCGATGCTGTGCAAAATCCTGCAGTTCCTGGAGTGTCCACTAGAGGCTGGCTGCAGAAGCACAGGAAGTCACATACACACCCATTCTAAAAAGCCTGTTTTTACAGCAGACATTAACATGTTTACAGCCTGGTTCAAAAAACCAAACAGGTCTGATTAGCTCATGTCTCGATCAGCACACACTGTACGGGGGGTGAATGTTTTGATGACTCATCAGTTTTGATTTGATGAAGGATAAGAGTTATTCACAATAAGGCGTGTAGCTGACCTGATTGACAGGTGGGCGCGGTGTAACAGTTTGTCAGGAGTCTTAAAACCCGCCTCAGCTCCAGCTCTCAGCCTGTCGTTAGGTTGACTGAAAGTTAGGCTGAGACAGCATTTCCAGCATGGAGACCGCCATCGATGGGACTCGAGCGCCCCCTGCAGGAACAGACGGGTGACGTCACTCAGGTTTCGTCCAATAATATTTTTTTATGCATCGTTTCGTTTTTTGCAGCACGTTTTTTCTCTTCCACAGCGCGTTATCATCGTTGCATCTGTTTTGGACGCCTGCATGTTTGTTTTGTGTGACTTTGCATCATTTCTGAATTTGCTGCGTGTTTTAATCATGTTAATCGTTTTGAAACATCATAAGCCCCTTTTTTAAAAGAACTCACCTGTCTTTCCTGCAGCCGCCCCATGATGCACCTCTGCAGTCTGAAACAGGAAGTAGTGAAGCTTTAACTGAACTTATTCTTTCTTTTCACTTCTACAGTCTTCTCAGCACAGATTATTTTTTTTACCTTTGGCTCCTTCTCAGTACAAACTTGATGCGGTTCCCAGCTCAGTGCATCGCTCTGCAGTCTGTCGTCCATCATGTCGTGGACGATGGCGAGGACGCTCTCTCTCGCAATGAAGAAACTTTGATCAAAGTCGAGCAGGTGGAAGCTTCTGGAGCGCTCAGTGAATCTTTTATAAACAGCTCGGACGATGTCTCTGCTCACTGCCGTGCACACATGCAGCAGACGAGCTTCAATGAAATCTGTTTTCAGACAGAAACAGGAAGCTGCTGCATCAGCCAGCTGTCGGCCAATCACAGCGCTGGAAGCTTCAGTCCTGATTCCCAGATCAGAGTTCCTGATCTCGCCCTGATTCTGGGTGGTGCTGTCATCCACACGAGGGTCTGGATCTTTCAGGAGGAGGCTCAGGGCGGTCTGAACAACCTGAGGGACTAAAGGTTCTGTCGCCCTCTGGAGCTTCGTGATCAGAGCCAGTTTGAAACGCGTCCCCGTGTCGGAGCTGGCGGAGGAGAGGAGCAGCTGGTTGGACAGCTGGAGGAGACAGACTCGGACATCCTGCTCTGCTTTAGAGCGGATCACTGACAGAAACATTTGAAGGCCCTCCAACGTCACCTTTGTACGGCAGAAAGAGAAGAAGAAGCAGAGTGAGAAACTGAAGGATGTTTAAGTTATGAATTATTCGAGTGTATTTGACCTTTCTCCTGAGCAGCGCTGACAGACGTTTCTCTTTTTCGATCTCCTCCCTGATCTCTCTCTCCAGCTGGTCCACACTGAGACGCCTCTCTGAGCTCCACGCCTGCACACCACAACAAGGAGGAACTCTTTGTACAGGCCTTTGACTTCCTATCACTGTCAGAGATGCTCTAACTCCTCGTTTAAATGACTTATAATGAAATCCTGTATGGCTCAAAAAGCGCCCAGAGCAGAGACAGTATTTTGGCTCATAATTCAATACGCTCTGTAAAGCACAGGTGGCGCTATGCTCTTTCTCAGGATGTCTTTGATCCATCTTACCAGGTAAGAGCGCGGTTTGGATCCTTCTTTCTCAGGTAATCAAACAGACTGTGGGTAAACCCAGTACGAGGTCATTGTTGCACAGTTCCTGCAATGCAAGTCAGCGGTGCAATGGCGCCCACAAAATGATGAATCCAAACCGAATATACCGGAAGTTAAAGGTTTTGATTATTGTTTTTCAAATGAACATTCACTTCACACACTTCTGGAAGTGAACTGCTTTACAGCCTGGTTCAAAAAACTGACTTGATCTGAATAGCGATTCTCTTTATCGGAACACTCTGCACAGACTACTCGTCCATTTTGGAGATAATAAGGCGAGTAAGGCCCCGTGTCCACTGGCACTTTTTTAAATTGTTTTCGATGAGGATAGAACATTTGCAGCAGCAGGCTATCCCCGACAAAGCTTTTTTTTCCGAGCACTCAAGTTGAAAGTCTTAGGCTCACGCTCCTTTCCAAATATATGATATTCCTCGTGTTTTTTTTTCTTCTTCTCAGCGCACAAACGCTCCATGCCCACGCACAGCCAGCGCATTTCTGCCTGGAAAAAACGGGGCTTAATGCATAATACCAGCATTGACCAGCAGGCTTAAGGTTCGCCTCTCTGTCTGTTTCTAGTTTGACTGAAAGTTAGCTTAAGGCCCTGAGTCCACCTAGCGTTTTTTTCTGAGCGACAGTGACTCTTCTTTCAATTGTTTTTTTAATGAGTAGAGAGCGTTCACAGCAGAAAACAATGGACGTGTTGAGCTACCGCTGCCTCAACCGGTGTCTTGTTTTGTGTTTTTGTTTGACATTAGTGTTGAAATTGTTTGTCTGGATGTAACACAATGTCGATGGAGTCTGGTATCTTTGAAGAGAGCGGCTAACGATGAGCGATGATGAGTTTTAAATGTACCTTAAAACACTCTAAATCTGTTTTATTTACCAGTTCAACCATGAGCAGCTTCCTCGTCTCCACTCCTTTAGCTGTGTCCTGGGAACTTTAAGAGCAGGAAGAACCATGTTTTTTATCCTTTTCGGTTGAATGTATTAATATGAGTTTATGTTAATATCCAGTGTTGGACTCACTCTTTGAGGAAGCTCCGTCCAGCCAGCAGCCACCTCTTCATGTCTGCAGCAGATAAATATACAGGAACTTCCTGCTGAAGCTCCAAGAGCACAAACTGCCTCAGGAGCATCTTCTGCATGACACGTTCAGATCACAGACTCATGAGCTCGTCCTGTACGTTAATATAAAGACCACAGAGCTGTTCACAGTGACGGACTGACCTCTGCTCTGTAGAGCTGCTGCCCTCGCTCGGAGAAAGACGACGGTCTCATGTGGAGAAGTTGCTGAAGATTGAAGTCGCTGTTCATGTTGAACTGAAGTGAAACTCCTGAGAACAAACAATCATGTCATTGAGGTTTGGACCATTAAAGCCTGATACACGATAAGATGTACTGCAGGTTGATGTCCCGCCCGCCCTCCTCTCTAGAGTGGATGCTCACGCAGGTCACCATGTGGTGGACACTGAAGCTTCAGTGTTTATCCAGCTCTGCATCGGTCTGTAAACCTTTCTGCGTTCTAACCTCTCTCCATTTTTCAAAAGCATCTCCAATATTGATCCTAGTTTGAGCACGTTTCTGCTCGTGGAGCTTATTAGAAACATGCAGAGGCTTTTTAGGTCGGGTACAATCACTTCTATCTGAACCAGTTCTCTTGCCCGCTTCCATCGCTGCAACACCTGTTGGTTTGACCTGATAACTGCTCTCATATCTGGCAAACCGAGGGGCGTCCAAAACGGCCGTGTGGGGGTGCCTTAAAACCGCCTACCTTCTCTGGTCCAAACAAATCCAGACCATTCAGGACCAGAATCTAAAGTTAGAAGGAGGACATACTGGCTGCTGCATTGTTGTCAGAGAAGCCAGCACTTCAACATAGCATGTTTTCTTAATGTCTGATCATAGAGTAAGCTCACTTTATCATTTCACTCACTACACATCTCACTGATTGGACATTTAAAACTTCTCTGATAGATTGTTAATAAAAGTCTTTTTCTGTGGTTTGAGTCACCAGCACTACTTCCTGTTGTGGTTTACTCACAGTTTCCTTTTTATTGAGGAACTCGAGTTTCTTGTGATCACTTAAATTAAAGTGGAATCACTGGTGACACAGAAACATTATTTTAAATATGTAAAAGATGATGGAACAAACGACAGAATGAGTTGGAAAAACAATGATCGTTGGTGCGTTCCATTTGATCTCCGAGTTGCCGGTCTCATCAGGAACGCCCCCTGAAGTTTGAATTTCGACTGGGAAACTCCGAGGACCTTCAGTAGTCCGAGTTAAAATCCAACATGGCTGCTACGTGCATCAACCGTAACGTGTAAGCTGTACCTATTGTGTTTATCAGCAGCTTAGTGTGTAATTAAATCAGTCACACCGATAGTATCGTGCAACGGTGGACATGTTGTCATGTTATTTTTACGCACAAACTATCACGTAGTGTGTTGTTAATCCTTAATGTCTGATCATAGAGTAAGCTCACTTTATCATTTTCAAAATAACCAGTTTAAGATCATCTTTTCTTTGAGTTATTCCAGTTTAACTTTGAGATCTTTCAGTTATATTTTCTTTCAGGTGTTTAGGAGCTGATCATCCAGCCTCTGCATGTTACTCAAATAGGTCTCATCTGTGAGAAGAGGATTTTTACATTTCCATGTTTGTCTCAATGATGGGACAATAACATTTTTCAGATCCTCTGATGAAAAGAGGATAAAAAACAAAGAATACAAACAAAGACTTGACGTACCCGACACGAGGAGAACGTTTCAGGAGGTCGCAGAGACACGAGCTGATCAGACGGGGAGAGAGAAACCTGGAGCTCCTCAGCTGGACAGAGAGAGAGAGTGAACGAACAGGAGAACATCGTCTGAATCATTCTCAAGTTTCCTGTCAACAAACGTTTCCATGGCGATCCTCTCAAAACAAAACAAAAATACAGCCATGTTGACGTGCATTTTTTAAGCATTCTTAAAGAGACAGTAAACATACAATAAATAAAAATAAAATAAAACACATGGAAGCTGGATGATGCTAGTTTGAAACTTGACTGTTGCCAGGCAACCCAAACATTCTCCTCACAGAGTCGCTGTGATTGGCTGGATGCATACAGGAAATAGAGGTACTAAGAAGAATTGAGTTCAGATTGATCTGATTTCTGATTTAAGTGATGATGTTTTAGCGCTTTGCACCTTTTTCTCTTGTTTCTCTAAACATGCGGTATCATGTTTCACACGTTTATGACACACAGATGTTTGTGACGTTAAATGGTAAATGGACTTGAGCTTGTTTAGCGCCTTTCTAGTCTTCTGACCACTCAGAGCTCTTTTACCCTGAGGTGGAGGTCGGAGCGGGCCGTGCATGAATGAGGACGGGGTTGGTTGTGGGGACGACACAGTCCGATGGTGGTGACTGGGCGTCGGGCGGTTGCTGGGACGACACAGTCTGATGTCAACATGTCCACAGGTAGAACTCGCTCCATACTTTCAGTCAGACTTAGGTCGTTTCCACATTAGGCACGAGGATTTTGAACCATAGCTCGCTTGCTCTCTGCGTTCCATAACATCGTTCCGTACACGAGTACACTTGTGTATGTACACAGTCCGATACAGCAGGGGGCGGTATGCACACAGTTGGTTTGCACATTCCAACTTCCGAGTTAAAATGGAACGCACCCTAATCCCATTCATACACATTCATACGCCGCCAACGAGACAGAGGGAGCAACTTGGGGTTAAGTGTCTTGCCCAAGGACGCATCTGACATGTGGCTGCAGGAGCTGGGGATTGAACCCCTGACCTTCTGGTACAGGATCAACCGACTCTACCACTGAGCCACAGCCACATATTGTGTCTTGTAAGAAGGAATTTTACAAAGTTTTCGTTAAACGTGGCGGGCTGAATCTGTCAGTGAAAACGCTCCGTGTTTCATCGACATGATGATTCCTGCAGGATGTTTTTGAGAAGTTAGAATCCAGACTGTGACGCGTCTCTGTCTCTGTGCAGGTCGTGATAACTTCAGTACACAACGATGTGTGGAAACGACGAGCTGCAGGTCAAATGAGGAACCAACAAACTCTGGATGTGTCTGTCACGTTCCACTTTCCCTCCAAAATAAAGTGTTTCTTTTAAAATGTTCTCTGAACATAACCTTTTCTTTCTCTCTTTTGTAAAGTTGTTGTTGTTGTTGTTGTTGTTGTTGTTGTTGTTGATATAGTTGCTGTGTTGCTGCAGTTGTGTTGTCAGCATGTGAACTGAACTCGCTGGTTCTTCGGTTTTTAATGTTTTTTTTAAATAAAAACCTGACATCATGTAATCAAACTGGCATTTAAAGGGTTAACATCCTCAAAATAATTAAATATTTAAAAGTCTTGAATGAATTGAAAATGAATTGAAAGATTGAACCCCAAAAAAAGTGGGAAAAATATTATTCTAAAGTCTCAGGGAGCGGACGAGTGGCTGGTCGCACATTTGAATTAAAAACCGGTTAGAAAAATTTAAATTGGAGTTTCAAAATGAATCTAGATAAATGTGCAGCCACGTGGTCAAAATGATTTCAAAATAAAACATTCACGCCTTAATGTCCGGAGTGAAACCGGAAGGGTTAAAATAAACAAATAAATCTCCACATCATGACAAAGACACCTCTCTATCTGCGCTGTGAAACACTTTGGATCACCCCCCCCCCCCCCCCTTCCTTCATCCTTCAGAATAAAGTGTGTTAATAAACACATCTGCTCATTTCAGTTTATTTCAGTGAAACATAAAAACAAAATAAAAACATCAACAAACGTTTTCATGATGTTTGGAAAAAAGCAGAGCGCGAGGGGAGTTCTACAACTTCTGTTAAGTTTACCACAATACGAGAGAGAACTTCCGGTTAAAATTCCAAAATAAAACGTCAGAATTAATTCAAAAATTTAAAAATGTATTAGCACAAAAAATATTCCAGTGGTAACATTGTTCTCATATTTTGAAAATGTGTTCAGTATAATTTATAAAAAAGTAACTAGGTGTCTGAAGTCTTTAATCCCACACTCTGCACGCTACAAGGAGGTTTGTTTTAACATCTGATTTCCTGATAACAAGGAGACGTGTTCAGTTCAGACCTTTATCGTCTCTGGAAGAGAAGTATGATTTACAGAAGTTTGTGAAAACACAACCAATAAAAACGAAAACCTGATGAAATACAACCAAGAAAAAGAAAATGTAACTGTTCGTTAAAAATGGAGAAGTCACGGTTTAAAGGAGAGGAAGAATGATCGTTGATGTTTATGTGGAAGTTCATTTGCAGTAGCGTCTTCTGTGAACAGGTAAAGACTTTTCTGTCTGATTTTGATTTGTTGTCGTTGAAATGGGGCTTTATTTTATATCAACATATTCATATCACCAAAGGAAGTGTAAAACAACTCTAAACTAAGGACGATACCAAAATATTTAGATATTAGAATCAGAGACGTCAGCTTTTTAATCGCTGATTGAAATTAAATAATAATAATAAAATGAAAAAAAAAAACTCATTTATGATGTTTAATTATCTCTTAAAATATATTCAGATAAGAAAAGATCACATTAGAGAAAATAGAATAATTAAAAATGTCAGAAAAATGTGTAAAATAATGTTTTTGGATAAAACAGAGAAAATCTTTCTAATTAAAAACATGTTTTATTCTGAAATCGGTCGTGTTGGGCTTCGTGTTTTTCCGTCTTTTCCCGGGTAACTTGACGCCACTTCCTCTCTCTCTCTCTCTCTCTCTCTCTCTCTCTCTCTCTCTCTCTCTTCAGACAGAGGGTGTATGTTCTGTGTTTACAGTCTGTGGTGTGCAGGCAGGAGGAGCAGAGAGAGGAGCAGGAGGAGAACCTGTTCACCAACTTCACACAAGTTTTCCTCCGCGAGCAGCACGAGACACAAACTCTGGATTTAAACCCTCACGTGCTTTAAAAAAAGTTTGTTTTTCTTTCACGAGGAGCGGTTTGGACTATCGCCATCATCATCATCATCATCATCATCATCATCATCATCATCATCCTGAGAAAGTTCCCGCGGAGATGTCCGGGTCTTTCTGTAAGAGTCTGTATCCATTCAGCGGGGAGCAGCACCAGCAGGGTCTGAGCTTCCAGGCCGGGGAGGTCATCAAGGTGGTCCAAGCTCTGCCCGGGGGCTGGTGGGAGGGCGAGAGGGACGGGGAGAGGGGCTGGTTCCCCTCCAGCTACGTGCAGGTCCTCGAGGTAAGGACCAATCATTTATCTTCTCATTAATGGACATCATGTGTAACGTCTTGGTTGAAAAAAGTGCACGTTCTCCTTTCTCATGCACGCAGACACACACACACACACACACACACACACACACACACACACACACACCCACACACACACACACACACACACACACACACACTCGGGGATAAAGGCAGCATTGACAGACGCTCTGGTGAATAGTTTTCCCGTGCTGATTTGATCAGATTAACTCTCACCCCTCCGCCTCACTGACCGGCTGCACACTTCCTCATTCCACGCGCACATTCCTCTCATACTCTCAGGTCTCCTCTCTCTCTGCGCGCGTGAATGCTCTCCTCCCTGCACATGGACACACACACCAGCCCCCCCTTCTTCTCCTTGTTAAATGAATTCATGATTCGTCTGATTTCTCTTTGTGGTTTTGTTTGTGTCCATCGTAAAAACTCGTCACGACTTGTGGACTCTCCCCTCCGTCACGACTGCTGCTGAGTTGATCCAATGTTCTCTGTGAATGTGCGCACACATTAACAGTAATGTGATTTTGGAAGCGGAGCAGTAGCTCCTGATTAAGATACGATCACATGAACCTGACGCACAACATCTCTTATCTTCTTCACTTTGAGGAATGTGCATTGATGGGTGGAGCAGCAGGGTGTCGTCTGTGGGAGAAATGATGTTCTGCTGATCTGTCCTGTGTGTAGTGAGCCACACGGGGGGGGGGGGGGGGCTTCATGTAGAGCTCTGTGATGTATCACACTTTAAATATGACTAATGCAAACCTTACAATAACAAAGTCTGTTGTCTCCATCATGATCGAAAGGCGATAATTGAACTTTATGAGTCGTCTTAAGTCCGCCTCACTTCCTGCTCTCTGCTTTTATAAAATCAAGATGAAATGTTTTGGTTGTTTTTGCCTGAAACTAAAACGTCACGTTACCTTAGTGACCCACACATGTTAGTAATTATTCAAACACTTTTAATCCAAAGGTGTCAAATGTGAAAAGTTTCTCATCGGGCTTCTTTTAAAGGAGCAATATGTAACTCTGACACCTAGTGTTTAAAATGGGTACTGCAGTCCAAAACATTAAAAGAGCTGCCCCCCCCCCCTCCTCTCTAGAGTGGATGCTCACGCAGGTCACCATGTGGTGGACACTGAAGCTTCAGTGTTTATCCAGCTCTGCATCGGTCTGTAAACCTTTCTGCGTTCTAACCTCTCTCCATTTTTCAAAAGCATCTCCAATATTGATCCTAGTTTGAGCACGTTTCTGCTCGTGGAGCTTATTAGAAACATGCAGAGGCTTTTTAGGTCGGGTACAATCACTTCTATCTGAACCAGTTCTCTTGCCCGCTTCCATCGCTGCAACACCTGTTGGTTTGACCTGATAACTGCTCTCATATCTGGCAAACCGAGGGGCGTCCAAAACGGCCGTGTGGGGGTGCCTTAAAACCGCCTACCTTCTCTGGTCCAAACAAATCCAGACCACTCAGGACCAGAATCTAAAGTTAGAAGGAGGACATACTGGCTGCTGCATTGTTGTCAGAGAAGCCAGCACTTCAACATAGCATGTTTCCTTAATGTCTGATCATAGAGTAAGCTCACTTTATTTATTATACTTTACGGGGTGGTAGTAGCTCAGTCTGTAGGAACTTGGGTTCAGAATCGGAGGGTTGCCCGTTCAAGTCCTGGCAAGGACCAAGTCTGGAAATTGGCCTAGTAGCTGGAGAGGTGCCTGAGCACTGCCGAGGTGCCCTTGAGCAAAGCACTGAACCCCCGACCAGCTCAGGAGCGCTCGCTGTGTGCAGCCCCTCCCCCTCCCTCTAACATCTCTCCATTAGTGCATGTCCACAGGATCCTGTTTGTGCACGTGTGTGTGTTCATGTTCATTAAACAGAGTGTAAAAACATGCGGGATCATAAAGTATAAATTATTATTATTAACATTTCAGTCACTACACATCTTACTGGTTGATCCTTAAATGACATTCTCTCCTCACCACAGCTCTGTTGTTTAATGTAGACTTGTATTTGAGTGAAATACTTTCATGTTTCCTGAAGCACATAGAGCGCAAAGTTCACTGCGGTTAAACTCCGTGTATGTGAACACAGAAAAGAACTCTGATTCTGATTCAGTCATTCTAGCTGTATCCAGATGTTGAGCTTTCAGCCCAGGTTTCGTCTTCTTGTAGTCCATGTCTAGACTACTTCAGCATGTTGGTCAGTTAAACAGTTACCGGGGTCAAAGTTTAACACCCAGTTTATTCGGTAAAGACATCTTTGATGGCTTTAATGGATGAAGAAAGTAATAGTTGTTGGCAGCCATGATGGACAGGATAAAGGCGAGAGGAGAGAACATGTGAGTGTGAAGGAGGGTCTTTTGTCTGCTTTATAAAAACAGCTCAGTGTGTCCTTCATGCACTCTCTCTAAAACACTGATGTTTGAGATAAAGGCTCAGCCCTAAAGCGCGGCTCATTTCAGCTCCAACAACACTCTTATCTGATGCTGGATCCTCTTCAGCGTGTGGACAGACCGTGTGTGTGCGCCTGCAGCTCGTGTCGGATGTTTGTGGCTTCAGATTCTCACCGCTAACCCTCCTTCCTGTCACTCTGTTCTCTGCAGTGGAACCGCTAAAAATACCCAGAAAGCATGAGTGAGATGGCTCTGTGGTGAAGGGAAACACTCTGCTCTGTTTGGGGTTTACCTGTTCTTCCAGGCACACGCAGTGGGAGCTGCTCCTTCATCATGACAACTTTCACTTCATAAAGATCGAACAGCTCGGAGCGTCCTGCTCTGACTGTCATCATTACCTTCTCACAAAGCTGAGCTCACTGCTGACTGTAGACTTCTCTTTAACAGAACAGTGTTTGTGATAACTGAAATTAAAAACTGAGATATGATTCTTGTCAAAATGAAATGATATAACCTGTCTCGAAACCACAGCACCAAAAACCGAAGTCTCAGGGGCCTTTCAGACAGGATGTGGCTCACCGCGGAGTAGAAGGGGGGCGCACACACGCACAAATCAACGGAGCAAGTAGCTAGGTGAACGAAACGATAGTCGTGAAAATATCTACATTTTGGATGCTCAGTATGTTGGTATGTGTCCACTCTTCAGTAGAACGCTCTGACCTTTCTCCTGCTGAGGAGGGGGACTCGAGCAGCACAGAAGAAGAGGGCGTGGCTTCATGAAATCCTCAGGGCACGACAGGATGTGGGAGAGTTTAGACTCGTCCAGGAGCTGCAGCTCTATAACGAGCGCTTCACGAACACGCCACACATTTCTCCTGCTGTTTGAAACTCACCTGGTACGCACAAACTGTGGGACATGTCTTTACAAACTCTCTCTCTCTGACGTCCCGGTACGTCTGTAAACTAGAGCTCAGGAAAGTTGGCCACCGTTTGTTGTGATCTGATCTTCTCTTCTATTGGACGCGCCGAGGTGATGTCACTGAGCGCTGCGCCCAAGTTGAAAATATTTTAACTTCTGCGCAGCGGAAAGTGCGACCTTGTGCTTCTATCAGCTCAGTGACACGTAGATATGCTCTCAGGCCGTGTAGCTCATAGACAATAAATGGGTTTGAGAGGGGCATCCTCTCTGAAAGGCCCTTTAGGAAACGAATATCAGCTAATGTCAGGAACAGGTATGTGTTAGGTCAGCTGATCTTCATCGTGGATTAAATCTGAACTCCCAGTTAATGAGCTTGTCTTTGTTGTGTTTTTTTAAAGCTGCCAACCTTCTTTATAAACGGCTTAGAAAGAGTTAGAAAGAGGAACTGGGTGAGGACATTTGAGAACTTTTTTAGACCTGGATTGAGTAAAACCAGTTGCTCAGATTCAGTGACGGCTGGTGCATTATTCCGTGTTTGGGAAATCTCATCGTTTCGTGAGTTTAGACAGTTTTTTTTCTGTCGTGCCCCCCGATGGAGGAGGAAACTTGTCACGTAGGCACAACTACACATCATGAAAGTGCACATTTCCCCCTGCTCGCTCTCTGAATGATTCGTCTGCAGGCTGATCTGACGTGTTCATGAGGATGTTTGATGGCACAATACAGAGACACGTCTCTGTTTCCTCATTCTGGGGTTTTCATTTGAGCCCTCAGAGAAATCTCATAGTGTAGTAAGTCAGTGTTGATTGATCCTAAAGTCTCGCTGATGTTCCTTCATGTCCTGTCAGAGATTTGTTCAGCTGGTACCCCGAACAATGCCGCTCGGCTCTGCTGTCGCCCTCAGTGTCGTGTCTTTGTTCTACAAACAGCTCCTTTATTCCACACACAGTGACTCATTCAGGACCTGTTGCTGCCTGGTGCCTCACACACTGATGACAAACAATGATCTCCTCTTTCAAAATAAAAGAGATGAATTTAGAGCAAAAAAGACACCTTTGCTTTAATGACTCAAAGTCTCCCGTCTGACTGCACGCACAGGCTGCTGGGAATACAATTCTTTTGAAAACCAGAATCAAGAAGGGGCGGGACTTCTTCGTAATCAGCTACGTCACCAACAATGGCGGAGGAGACTCGTCTTTTCGATGGAGCAGTTTCAGGTCAGAATCATTTCTGACTCTTAAAAGTCGCTTTGTGTCGCATTTCTTAATTCTATTGAATGAAGTTTGAGACTTTGACGTCTCGGAGGACCTCTTCACTACTTCTGTCCGTGTGTGGGGGAGACGAGACCCGCCCGAGGTGAACACAGGTCACACACAGACAGACTGACGGGCGCTGCAGCGGTCGACTTTATCTGTTCATTTAGCTCAGGGGCTCGGACACACACACACACACACACACACACACACACACACACACACACACACACACACACATTTCAGCAAATTCCCTGATTTTAAAGTTGATTCCATTTTCAATGTGGAATTCAGTGATTTCCGTGTTTCCCGCATCGTGGAAATCATACGGCTCTACCAATGCCAGGACACGATTCATTTACGATGTTTTCATGTTCTCTTGGTGAAGTTTTCTTGAAAAAAAGCAAGAAAGCGTACAGAACTACAGTATCAGAACAGACCTGACAAGGGAAGCAGAAGTTACATTTTGTAGGCCAGCAACAATGAGCGCCGACGAGAAGCGCTCTGAAACGGAGGTTGTGGGCGCTGCCAGCACAATGAGCGCCATCAATGGACACAGGCCCTGAAGCGCTCAGCAGGACAGATTATAAATCGGATATTTACATTAAAATCTCCAAAGGGGTAACGTAGACTTGGGTCAGTGCTCAGCCAAAAAAACAAAAAAAACAACCACAGAGCCCGAATGATGTACTTAAAAACAGAGCCCTACAGAACCCGAGGCGGGCCTCGGGTTCTGTAGGGCTCGGGTCGGGTTGTAGACCTCTAGTGTGGACGCTTCAGAAAAATGAAGGAGGAGATTTTTTTGCAAATATTGGATGATAGCAGTCGGTTGTCTGACATTTGGACACAGAACAACATAACCTTCTTTTTCAATAAGCTACAAACACGGGAGCGGAGGAGCTCGTCTTCTCTTCTCAAACAGAACATCATATTTCAGGTGGAATGATGACGAGCAGCAGAGCATCATGAGTCATACAAACTGTGATCCACTCAGCGTGCCGCTCTGCAGTGTTCACCTAAACAGAGGAAACAGAGAAAAGTGTCAGGACAAAAGCAGCAGCTGAAAACCGTCAGCGGTGACTCCTTCCTGTGAGCGCGGCGATGACGTCACCCGCTCAGCTTCAATGGAGGACATTATGTGAATGAGACTCAAAATGCTTGAATGTTTTTCAGCTTGGATTAACCAATGAAATGCACCGATTCATTAATTTAGTGACTCATTCGTGTCGGCTCTCCCTGCTGTGTTTGGAGCTGTCGTCACGGCTTCAGGACGGATGTGTGTGCTTCAGGGACAGTTTGTACCGACGCCAACTCTCCCACACTTTTGATTGGTTCAAACCTTTCATCAGGTTTCAGGGACAGTTTGGGCCCTTAGCATTGGCAGCTTACTTCATGCCGAGCTACATGTTTTGTGTCTTATCACCTGGTATGAAAATGTGTTTGTGCACGGTGTAACTTAAAGTGACTTCAGATTCGGTGATAACGTTGTTGTGTTCAGGTGCAGCAGGAAATCTGGACAGCGGCATTGTTCTGTTCAAGTACGACAAACTGGTTTCTACTTTTTACAGAATCAACATGAGCAGGAAGTAAAAAGCATTTCAGTCCTACCTGTGAGTCCAAACTACACATGAAGACAGATAACAAGCTTGATTCTTTTGTTTCCTGTCCGAGTGTCCTAACGGCCCGCAAGCGACGCCTCGTTTTTATTTTCCTCTCTGTCGCTCGCGTAGACAGACGAGGAAGGAGGAAGCTCTACAAGACACTGTCACTCTCTCTCCTCCCTCAGCAGAGCTCGTTAGCTTGTTGTACAAAATGGAGATAGTGGTGCTTTAATAATATCCACATCATGGTTGAAATGTTGACCTTTGACCTGTGTCAACGCGGGGGGAAAAACTTTATTCAGCTTACCAAGAGCCGTTTATTGACGAGCCTCAGTGTTGTGATTTGAGTCAACAGCTCCTCGATACAAAGCACCACACTTCAGCTTGTCCACCTTCAAAATAAAAGCACCACACTTCAGTTTGTTCACCTTCAAAATAAAAGCACCACACTTCAGTTTGTCCACCTTCAAAATAAAAGCACCACACTTCAGTTTGTCCACCTTCAAAATAAAAGCACCACACTTCAGTTTGTCCACCTTCAAAATAAAAGCACCACACTTCAGTTTGTCCACCTTCAAAATAAAAGCACCACACTTCAGTTTGTCCACCTTCAAAATAAAAGCACCACACTTCAGTTTGTTCACCTTCAAAATAAAAGCACCACACTTCAGTTTGTCCACCTTCAAAATAAAAGCACCACACTTCAGTTTGTCCACCTTCAAAATAAAAGCACCACACTTCAGCTTGTCCACCTTCAAAATAAAAGCACCACACTTCAGTTTGTTCACCTTCAAAATAAAAGCACCACACTTCAGTTTGTCCACCTTCAAAATAAAAGCACCACACTTCAGTTTGTCCACCTTCAAAATAAAAGCACCACACTTCAGTTTGTCCACCTTCAAAATAAAAGCACCACACTTCAGTTTGTCCACCTTCAAAATAAAAGCACCACATGTTATAATGTTTACAAGGAGAAACTGAAATTCACAGATTATAGGATAAATTATTTAACCGATGCAGTGTGGACAGCGAGCGTGCTCAGGACACGGTGTAAAATTTAAAATAAAAGACAATAAAAAAAGCAGAAATGCAGTTTGGGTGTAAAGAACTCTGGAGTCCGCCATTGTTGTTGGCGTCCACCTACTCGCTCATGGCTGATGACTGGAAGCATAATGAGCATGTCTGAAAAGTCTCTGTTGTCAGAGAAACAGCGTGTTTCCAGTTTACTCGATGATGGTGACGCTGCTGTTTTCAGAAGTTTGCACTCTGAGCCCTTTTTTTAAAACGTGTTTTTAGGCACCAATAACGGCGTTGTTGTGTAAACTAACAGCGTGAATGCAACAAGAGGTTACCATGTTCATCTGAAATCATTGTTGATTAAACACGGCTTCAGTGTGATGTTAATGTCATCAAGATGTTTGTCCTTCATCGCTCCGTGCCCTCAGCTCCCGCCCCAAAACACCAACATCAGCATTTATTGTTTCACTTTGGACTTCAACATCTGGCAGTTCGTTCGTCATCACCCGGCCTGTGTTGTGCCTCGTGTTTCAGTAGACGTCCTATCAGCTGTTGCTGGGGGACGACCTATAAATGGGCTGTAAAACCAGTTAAATTCATTGAACTGGTGACACACTGGGTTACAACCTGTAACGGTCAGTCAGAGGGCAGTAAACTCTAACGAGTATGACATTCACATCACAAGTCAGGACTCACATTAAACACCTGAAGTATCAACATGGGCAGTAAAAATGTAATAGAGGTCCTGCAGATGGAGAGGCAGCGGCCGTCTGTAGGGACCCCCGTCCCCCTGCGACACCCCCCCCCCCCACCCCTCCTGACTCCTTCATGAGGATGAAATATGGCGAGTACAGGTCGCTACGTTCTCTTCAGGCAGGTGTGACCTTTTTTCTTCCACTTCAAGAGAAGCATGTAAAGACAAACAATATATCAGTCTTTTTTTATTATCAGAGAAATGGACCAATTAGAGATGGACTGTACGTTTGTCCAGCAGGGGGCGCTCTAATACATAAGCCTTCTTTACATTTTAATAAAAAGGTCAGCGCCGTAACGACCTCCGGCGTCACGCCTCAGTGCTTCTAAATTGAATTTGCAATGATGTAATATTGGTGTTCCAGTGTGTGAGTTTACATCCAATGGGAGCTCACGGGCGTGATGTGAAACAGAGTAGCGTCATCATCCAGAGCGATGCATTCAATCGTCGATGTCAGCGCCCAGTGCTTCCAAATCAACGATGCATGTTGTGCTTTATCTCCCTGCACAGAGTCTGCAGACTTCAGTTAGGTGGATCTGCATTCTGATCGACGTGATACGACTAACAGCAGACTCTAGGGACGCTTTTTCTTTGTTGGTCGCACAAATTACACGCCATCAAACGTCACATGTCACATCTCTGTTCTGTTCTGCCGACTGTTTTTCCTCTTTAACATCTCTGTTTCTTCCTCACATGCTGACTCAGCAGCAGGATTAATTTTTCCAACGATCACGTCTTAATATTGAGGCCCCGTGTCCACCTGCCGTGTTTTTCGGGCAGACGAGCGCTGGCTGTGCGCTCAGGAGCGTTTAGATGAAGTGCTTTTGCACTGAGAAAGAAAACACTGCACATGCGTCTTGTCTCTATAGCAACAGTCTCCTGACAACAACCTCTGTATGGCTGACACTGCTCCGTCGCATTTTACCGTATGTTTGATATTTGAGATTCACGATGAGCATCAAACGGAGGATGCTTCTCCTCCTACTTCATCTAGAGCGGGATGTCTTTAACTCCTGAGCGTTTTCAAAGCTATCAAATAGTGAAAACCCGATTTGTTTCCATGAACCCTCAGCTGGTGGAGTATCAGCTGTGGTTATTCAGAAACTGTAGAGCTGAGAGTGTGTGTTCATGTGAGTGTGTGTGTGTGTGTTTATGTGTGTGTGTGTGTGTGTGGGTGGGGGGGCTTCAGGCAGAGCTTCGGATGCTGATTTAGCCTGGCATACTGTAACCCTTGACGTGGCGTGCGGGGGTCTGACCGCCACTATAGAGCCAGGTGCTTCCCCTTCACGCTGGAAAACTTACACCACCCTCCCGCTCTGATGTCACTCCAACATACAGTCATCTCTTTTTATTTGTTACTCATGCGGAGGGGCCGAGAAACTTCAGCTGAAAGCACCTTGTTAACCACAAGCTGCTGTTTGTTTTGACACCGGAGAGACGGTTTGAGGGTTTCACACCTTCAGTCGGAGAAATGTGAGTCTGTGGAGATGAAGCCTTCCGTAGTAACAGGCAGAGAAAGGGAAGAAAGGCTTTAGACAGAGTGTATATTTAAAACCTTTAAAGTAAGTATGATTAAAATAATGAGGTCAATTTAGAGCCAGATTTTTGTAATTGTGCTGGTAAAACTATTTTGGGCCTTCATCTCTTCGGTCTTGGTCGACTCCAGCGCAGCTATTAGAGTTAAAGCTTGAAGAACATTAGCTCAGTTAAATGATAATTACTGTTATTTTCAACTTAGGCCTCCTTTTCTCCCTTTTTCTCTTCATACCAATGAATTCACCCCAAACCTCTAGAGCTCTCAGAGATCAGAGATGGTTATGGTTCAAACTATCGAATGAACATTAAAGATGTTTGTAGAACATTGCATTATAGACTGAAGCCTGCATTCTTTCTAACATCCAGCAGGGGGCGACTCCACTGGTTTCACAAATCCGTTTGATTGTATTTTAAGTCTATGATAAAATGCTCCTCCTACTTGTAGGTTTATTTCTCGTCATTGAATATTTTCCTGATGAGTTTATGGTCTCCATCTCTAGTTTCAAGTCTTCTCAAAACAGCAAGATGTTCAATTAGTAAATGATGGTCCCATTTAGAGTCACAGAGACCAGAAAGAGGGGGAGGAGTTAAGGGCGGGGCTACCTGTGATTTACAAGGCGCTACCAAGCCTTCTGGAAAATGTCTGGTTCAGCATTTGTTTGTACACTCAAAGATGCCAAGCAGTCTAATGTTCATTTTTGTGATTAGAACGTGTTGTTTAAAGCCAGGGCTGCACGATGGTGCAGTGGTTAGCGCTGTTGCCTCTTGGTTTGAATCCCCGTCTGACATGAGACTCTCTGTGTGGAGTTTGCATGTTCTCCCTGTGCATACGTGAGTTCTCTCCGTTCGACCTTCGTACTGATCCTAGCTAACAGGTCATCAGACTGGGACCTGGTACTGATCCTAGCTAACAGGTCATCAGACTGGGACCTGGTACTGATCCTAGCTAACAGGTCATCAGACTGGGACCTGGTACTGATCCTAGCTAACAGGTCATCAGACTGGGACCTGGTACTGATCCTAGCTAACAGGTCATCAAACTGGGACCTGGTACTGATCCTAGCTAACAGGTCATCAGACTGGGACCTGGTACTGATCCTAGCTAACAGGTCATCAGACTGGGACCTGGTACTGATCCTAGCTAACAGGTCATCAGACTGGGACCTGGTACTGATCCTAGCTAACAGGTCATCAAACTGGGACCTGGTACTGATCCTAGCTAACAGGTCATCAAACTGGGACCTGGTACTGATCCTAGCTAACAGGTCATCAGACTGGGACCTGGTACTGATCCTAGCTAACAGGTCATCAGACTGGGACCTGGTACTGATCCTAGCTAACAGGTCATCAAACTGGGACCTGGTACTGATCCTAGCTAACAGGTCATCAGACTGGGACCTGGTACTGATCCTAGCTAACAGGTCATCAGACTGGGACCTGGTACTGATCCTAGCTAACAGGTCATCGAACTGGGACCTGGTACTGATCCTAGCTAACAGGTCATCAAACTGGGACCTGGTACAGATCCTAGCTAACAGGTCATCAAACTGGGACCTGGTACTGATCCTAGCTAACAGGTCATCAGACTGGGACCTGGTACTGATCCTAGCTAACAGGTCATCAAACTGGGACCTGGTACTGATCCGAGCTTACAGGTCATCAGACTGGGATCTGGTAAGCCTCTGGAAGCTGCAGGATAGACCCAGTTGGTGGAGGAGGGAGATAAACCAGCTGAGAGAGGAGATGATGTTAACACAGTTTTGATGGTGTTTGTTTTTTAGATGCATCTTAAAGAGTGAATTTTAGCGGCTTATTTTTAAACAATGGTAAAAAAAAATCAGTTTACCTTTCAACGTTGACTTTGCACGAGTGACTCGAGGCTTGAATTCACATCTCTTATTGTGTGAAACCAGCACCACAGTCTCACTGCAGCTGCTTCACACTCGGCTGTAAACTCCTCGATTGCACCTCGAAGGATCAGGCCTGCAGAACGACCTACATGTTACACTTGTGTGTGCGATCTCGATCTAGAATGAACATTGTTGAGAGTATATGTTTAAACGTGCTTCTTTACCTACAACAAACATTTGGAGGGGAAAATCCAGAATATGTGTACAGTTGTTTCAGTATATACACAGTGTAAACCACTGGCATGCACACTCAGGAATCAAGCTGCATCTGTTTAGAGAGGGGGGGCGTGGACCGCGTGCAGGAAGCTTCAACCAGCTTGTCTGAAGCTGCCAAACTTTTTCTGTACGAGCCGAGTGAAGCAGTCATGATTTTAACTGCATGTTTGAGTGGTCGCAGCGAGGCAAGCTTTAGTTCCTGTGGAGGTTTTCAGAGAGTTTGAGTGAAAACAGATTGATACACTCTCATATCTGATGCAGAAACATCAGCAGGCCTGTTCAGATAAGAGCTGCACACACATCAGCATACACAGCGTGTGTCACACTCGTCCTGTCTCTGTCACGTCATCTTTAGATCGAGAGAGAGCGACGGACAAGGCTGCAGAAATTCACATAAACCGGACGAAACAAAACAGGCTTTGTTAGCTGCCTGCAAGCACACACAAAGACACACACATGTACACCCTCAGCAGACAATAATGACAGTTTGTGTGTGCGTGTTCAGTACATATGTGCATGCTTGAACCCGCATGTGCATCCCTCCTCCTCCTCCTCCTCCTGCTCCTCTCCGAGTGTCTGAAGAGCCCTCATCTGGGAATGTGGCTTCGCTTCAGGCTCCCACATCTGCCCAAACCAAAACAATGTCTCCCAAATAAAGATACGCTCCATGGCCCCCATCGCTCTGCTGCCTCCTCCCCGTCTCACTCCGAGGATCCTTCTCTCACTCCTCCTCCTCCTCCTCGGCCGTATCTTGACACATTCCTCTCTCTAGGTCTGGTAGTTAGCGGCTGGGCGGATGTGTGAGAAATCTCTCCCTGTCTGTATTTCTCACACTGGGCTGAAGTGATCTCAGAGGGCTGAGACTTTGAGCTTCAGACCTCCTGGGAGCGATGTTTAAACTTCGCTCTCCTCTGTGGCCTGCTGATGACAGCGGTGATGATCAGACGTAAATACGCTGCTCTCTGGAGTTTGTGTGTTAGTTTGTGTCCTTGTTTTATGTGGGTCATTGGAGGAATTTTGGTCCCCAGCATTTAGATTTTTACGGTGGCTGACAAGAGCAAAGGCGCTGCAACAGCACAAAAAGACAAAAAAGGGTCTTCAACTTTAATGACAAGCAAATTCAGAAACATAAAAGCCCAAAATAGATGAAAAACATGCTGCGAATGAAGAAACATGCTGCAGAAAGACACTAAATCAACGGCAACAATGCAGTCAAAAACAAAGAAACAGATAAAAACAGTAACAGGCAGATAAAGCTCGTTCTAAACGAGGGTGAACCTTGTGTTGGCTTTTACCCGTGGACGTGGAGTTGGTCTGCTTCCTGTTGGACAGGCAGGTGATAAACACCGGCGGTTAGCTTGTGCTAGCATGCGGTAGCTTGCAGTGTAGGTACAAGCTGTAACGTACACACTACGACCTGCAGTGAGTGAGAGCTTCTGCGGGTGATGAGCCCAGGAGGAGGGGCTCGGTTTGAATGTTGAGTTTACAAACTGTGACTAACAATTCTGCTGATTCCACCTTTAACTGTTTGCACGATATTTGCAAACTTTGCCTCATAGATTGCCCCTTCCTCTCAGTGACATAATCGGTGCAATCAGAGTTACAAAACCCTCTGGAAGCAGGATGATGATCTCAAACCAGTTGACCTCTGATGTGCTGCTGTATGGTTCTCTTTTCTGGGGAACAACATGCGGGAAAGGAGCCACAGGTCGGATCTGAAACCTGGGCCGCCGCTTCGAGGACCTCAGCCTCCGTACGAGCGTGCACGCTAACCCCCTAGGCTACCTGCACCCCACAGGGGTTCTCTTTCTTTAGTGGTATCTGTGGATTCCTTTTTCTATAGACGTCTGAAAATGATTAAAACCTTGATGACTTTCGGAGCGGTTTGAAGTTAAATGTCCATGAATTTTCTCCTTTATGACCTGAATCCTGACCTGACATGTTAACCTGAGACGGCTCTCGTGTTTCTGCAGACTCATCAGGCCTCAGATTTATTTTAACACTGACAGTAATAATTTAATCTCAGCTGGTGTTGCGTTCGTGTTTCCGTGTTAATCAGCTGTGTCTCTTCTTTCACTCTGACATCAGCATTAGCGTTTGTGTGTGAACTTCCCGGTGACCTGATGAGGTGGCGTTTGCAGATTCAGGCACAGAAAGTGAAGGTGGAGGTATGTTTGAGTAAATAAAGGGAAACAGACACTTCCTCTGTGTGTCTCACCTCTGATCCTTTGACATGATGAGGGAGGCGGGGTTTAAAAGATCCACAGGCTGCGGACTGGAGCGTGCCTGTGCTCTCTGAGTTTGTGTTGGTTTACAGCTCTGCTCCAGCATGTACACAGCTGCAGTTTATTTGGCTTCATGCATGTTTACAGTACAACATATCTTAAGATGCAGCAGCATAGAGGAACGTTGTTCACAGTGTTTACTCAGTAACTGGAATGAAATGTGGACATGACATATTTGCAGTTTGAACATCAGCAGGTGTCTCCGAGGCCTAGGATGGATTTTCTCATCTAAAGTCTGAAATGATTAAACCGTGAGTTTATATCATCGGTCTAAAGGTGGGAGAAGAGATACTCAGGGTCTGATCTGACTGAAGGAGGTTCAATATCTGACCTGGGACTGAAATGTCGTATTTCTGCAGATGGTTTAGTTACATCGGTATCGGCTGATATCAGCCCTGTTGACAGACATCAGCAAATGTGGCATGAGCCGATGTCAGTCGCCGATGTTTATCTGTTGTGCCAAACCAATTTAATGCTGACATCTCTTAGCTACTGATTGAGGGGAGAGTTTTTTATTGGGCAGATGACGTCTCCTGTTGGACAAACTCTGATTTGTTTACAAACATGACAGAAAATGTCGGCATCGTGGGAGTCTGACACCAAAAGGAACTCGTCGTGAAACAAACATCAGGATTGGTATCGGTCCTGATTTTCCCAATCGTACAGCTCTACTTTTGAAAGATGTAAGTGTGATAACTTCAGCGAGTCTTAAAGCATGAGAAGATATACTCTGCCACTGTCTGATGTGACTAAAAGAGGTTCAATATCTGACCTGGTGGTTTTTGCGGACTGTGGGCTCGCCTGAAATGTCGTGTTTCCCCAGATGGTTTGGTTTTAAAAAAGATAAAAGTGTGCAAACCTCAGCGAGCTCTGCGGCTGATACAGGGAAGCTTTGATTGTTGTTCAAAGAGACCACTGTGTCCAAAATACAATCTCAATGTTTTTTTAACCAAACCCAGACCTTTCCCTGAACATCACCAAAGTCGATGACGAAACAAAACCATCACAGTCGGGTTGGTTCAGGAAAATGTTTCCTGGTTTGTTCTCTAATAATAATCTACGGGCATGATGGTGATTTTAGCTGAACCACTCAGAAGTGTTGGGTCGTAGCGAGACCATTTAGAGCTTCATAAACCAATAAAAGAATCTTAAAAACACACAGGAAGTCAACGCAGAGACTTTAACATCGATGTAATGTGTTCTCTGTCTCGTCTTTGTCTGCAGTCGTGCAGAAATATTCGTCTCAGAGTCACGATAAGAGATGTAAACGTGTGTGACGATGAACACTGAGGGTCTGTTTGATACTCTTGCTCATGCATTGTTCTCTGCACAACCATCAGTGTAGAGCACTGTTATTATAAAGTAACTTGTTACGTTCCTGCGTTACCCACTGAGAAGGTAACACGTTAGAGAACTCTCGTGTTAACAGAAATTAATTAATTCATTATTAAATGAAAGCCCCTTTGCGGCTCTTGAACCACGACGGTTAAACGGTCCGGACGTCACGTAGCCGACTGAACATCTGCCTTTGAATGTATCGACTCTCCTGTCAGTGCACGGCGTCTCTTACAGCCCGTCATCTGTAACTCTGCAGACCAATAACACCAATGACACATGCATTAGAACATAAAACACAAAGTAAAAGCTCCCCTCTCCGCCATCTTACTTCCTGCTTTATCTACGCATGCACGCTGACACATGTGAAGGCTGACCTTCTGCTCATGTGCAGTAACCTGCTCGGAGAAACACAAACTGCAGATGCTTCAGGGATTTCTTTCATTTTCTTTTCTTTTGAGGCGACAGAAGGAAGAAGAGGGAAATGCAGTTTTTTTAGTAACAGATTACTTTGATGAGAAAGTGACTAATAATCGATTCCTTGATTTGTCTAACTAACACGTTACGTTACTTGTCACTAGATAAAAGTAATCTGGGGACTCTAGTGGATTGCATTGTAACGTGTTGACCCGCACAGTTAGAAAACAAAAGTGCAGAGATTCAGCTGATAGAGTACGAATCTGCTCTTTGACCTTTAGGGGTCAGAGGGTCGGCCGGCCTCGCTGTAATGAGCTTTGATTCACGTTCAATCAGAATTTACGTCATTACACAATTCTACAAACCTTTCCTTTAGCAACATTATTTCTCTGACTAAAGTCGTCTTTAAACTTCTACATGGAGGGGGAGATATTTCTAAATGTTCGGGATCACTCCACATCCTGCACAGCTCTGCTTTCAGCTCAGGTTCACGTCCAGGACTCTGTGACTCTGGATCCTTCCAGCTGGAAACTGGACAGATGTTCAGACAGACCCTGACCCTGCACACTACAGACCATATGTTTCCACTGAGGTCAGCTAACACACACACAAACAGAGCTGCACTGCTAAAAAGCTATTTCACACACTCATGTAACTACACACCCACACACACACAGCCTGTGTGTGTGTGCGTGTGTGTGTGTGCGTGTGTGTGTGTGTGTGTGAGAGAGTGTGAGAGTGTGAGTCAGGCCTGTGTGAGGAGCTCAAGTCCAGTAATCCTCCGTGTTTCAACACAACTCCTCCACACAAACAGAGAGAGTGAATCATGTGATGTCGGACTGCGACAGTTTCACCTGATGACTCACCTTCACGACAATTGGCGTCTGTACCAACGGTGCTGACCTGCAGAAAAACTCAGACAGAAAGAATCCATGTTCGCTGGTTGCTCATTAACGGAGTCTGCTCTGAATCTTTAGAAAAAGCGTTCCTCTGACGTCAGTGAAAGAAGGAACTTCTGCTCTTTGTGTCACACTGAGCCGAGGATGTGATTTTATTTGAAATGACACAACAGTTACTTTCAGGATCGTTATGAAACACATGCACATTCAGGATGAGCTGCATGTGTGAACACAAACATCCAACATGGACTTTTTTCAACAGGGTTGCAGGTTCAAGCCCCAGTGTGGACCAAAGTATGGTTGCTGGAGAGGTGCCAGGTCACTTCCCGAGTACACACACTTCCCGGTGCCCTTGAGCAAGGCACCAACCCCATAACAGCTCTGGTGCGCTCCCTGTGTAGCAGCCCCTCTCCGACATCCATTAATGCATGTCCACAGATCCTGTTTGTGCACGAGTGTCTTAGGGCCTAGCGTGTGAGTCAAACATGTCTGATTGATTTGATTGTATTGTCTCCTTAAATAACTTGAGACATGATGCGGAGTTCCCTCCAGAGTTCAGACGACCCCCCGAGTTTGAACTTTCTGTCTTGTCTCTTAAAGGAGGAGTGAGTGGAATTATTCTCTGCAGCTCTCGGCTCAGGTCGTTAACATCCAGGTGAAAAACCAATCATGAAGTTTACTACACGGTGATTCTGCCTCTGACTGAACTCACAGTAACACCGAACGTTTATTACAAGATTTTCCCAACAAATTACTCAGAGTTTTCCAGGCAGAGAGCCAGTGTGTGTGTGTGTGTGTGTGTGTGTGTGTGTGTGTGTGTGTGTGTGTGTGTGTGTGTGTGTGTGTGTGTGTGTGTGTGTGTGTGTGTGTGTGTGTGTGTGTGGGAAAAATCTCTAATATTTGAAATAAAATGCTGGACTCTCTTTATTATTCCAGGGGGACCAGTGAGGGATCTGGTTTGGCCTTTTTTTAGCGTCATAAATATTTGACATAACACAGTGCGTCTTCAGAAAAGTGAACTTTGACCTAACGATGGCTCTGAATCCAGCAGTGAGGACTCCACGTTCATGTTAAATAGAAATACCTCAAATCAAGGTTTTTAAAAGTACTAGTTTGAGTCTGTAATCCTGCAACAAATGATACGGTTCATGCAACAAGTTGTCACCTCCAATCTGCCCTTGCATCACCTCATTAAAGGGGCTATATGTAACTTTCAAAAATACTGTGTTTGTAGCGATACCGCATGGCGGTCAGGCGAACCGCCTAACGGCCTAATGATTTATATATAGCTACAGGTTACATATATATGTCACTTTTTACATCGTTTTTTATCGCCCACTAATAAGCGAACGTTTAACTGAAGGTAAAAAGTAGATGTTCACTGTCTATCTGTGTTGCCTCTATACAACTTGCCCGGGTCTGATTTCTCCACTAAAGCTCCAGGCAGTGTCATTTTATTTGCGTTCTCAACGTCCTCCTCACTCCGCTCCGCTTACAGAAATCAACAGTACAAACTACAAACTCATCACACACTCCCGGTCTTCACCTGCACAGCCAGAGGCCGCCTTCACCACACTTCTATCCGTCCTAGGAGCTCTCACAGGCGGACAAACTCATCACACACTCCTGCTCTCAGGCAGTGCCTGCTGAGACTGTCGTTTGTAGGATGGAGAATGAGACACACAGACTCCTTCACAGACTCTCACATGTGTATGACCACTTACCTCCTCTGGAAACATTATGCCGGTAAATATCCAGTGTTTCAGGGGCCATGTTGATGCTCGTTTGTGTGCGTACGAGCAACAGGTTACTGGTGCAGTTCGCCTGACGGCCATGCGGTATCGCTACAAACGCAGTATTTTTGAAAGTTACATATAGCCCCTTTAAGGATGTTTGTTCTATGTTTCCAACGAGTGACATCCGAAAGGTCACATATTCTCCTCCTCTTCAGTGTAAATAAGTCTCAGAGCTCCTCTAAACATGTGTGTGAAGTGTCTTGTTCTAAATCCACTCTGATCCTGTATTTGATCATGCCTATAAACCCCTCTATTTCAGCCCTGCTCAGAACAGGCTGTTTCTGTGTCTGTAGCTTTAAATGTAAATGAGCTGTGTCTGACCACGCCCCTCTCTGGAAGGGCTTGGGTGGCTCGGGCTTTCTCACTCCATGTCCTATTGTTTACGGTGAGAAGGCAGACTCAGAGGGCAGAACAAACACCTAGCTGTGGGAGTGTCACCCACCTGGGGGAGGGGTTACTGCCCTTTGTGATGTCATGAAGGGAAAATCTCCAAACGGCCTGTTTGAGCACACATTTTCTGAAAAGTGGAGCAGGCAAAAGACGGAGAGGATGGACTTTTCTCATCATTGGGGGGTTTGTAGACAGGCTAGAGACACATGTTAGAGTTAGAGAAACATGGTGATTTTACATCAAATGTGACCTTAAAGATGTGTCCTTGGGCAAGACATTTAACCCTAAGTTAAGTGTTGGTGTGACCTGCGGAGTAAAAGTGCTTTGAGTAGTCAGAAGACTAGAAAAGAAATATACAAGCTGAAGTCCATTTACCATTTACCATGACCTCTTTTTCTTTTCAACTGTAAGGACGAGAAAAAGAAGCAGAAAGAGGAATAAAAAACTGTCTGGATGCTAGAGAGCAACGAGGGCTGGGAGAATGCTTCAGTGTCTGCTTTGGTTACTTTTTGTGCAACTGAAAATGAAAATGTGCAAACAGAACTCAAGTATTGTTGGGACAGCAGGTCTGCAGACAAGATATGCTTTGCTCAGCCTAAAGCAACAATCTGTGATTCTTCCACCAGTCCATCTAATAGGACAATAACTCTCAACAGGGAGAATGGCGTCTGTCTCATAAAGTAAGAATGATATTTCTCTCCCCCGCTGACTCCTTTAATGACTGCCGAGTATCTTTGAATCATGGCCATGTTGTGAGCATGTGCAGATCTTAGACGGCAGCTCTGATTGTTGTGGTTTCTCTCGCTCCGTCACGACGATCGTCTGTTCTCTGCCAGCGGCTCTTCCTGCAGGCTGAGAGCGAGGAGCTGCAGGCTGTGTGGGCTTTACGGGGTTAACCATCTGGATGGCTGCATTATTTAACGCCGCGTATGTCGAGACAGGCCGGCTCTGAGATCCGTCACACTTTAAACCACAGAGGTGCTCCCATTCTCTCACTCCTGTCTGTTTGTTTTCACGTGTGTGACGGGAGAGGCAGGTCTGTCAGCGGTCTGTCAGGAGGGAGACCTCATGCTGGGCTCAGAGCAGAGGAAGAACGAGGATGTTTGAAGAGATAGAAACTTACAGTTCTGTATTTGAAGCAGGAATAATTCAGCGTAAATGACTTCTTGTCCAGGTTTGGTGCTCATGCATCGTGACCTTTTGACTCCAAGCTTCCCACTCCCATCTGTCCGTGCTGCTTCTCGGAGAGTTCCCCGCTCGGTCCAGAGAAAGACAACACTGTGCTCTCCTTTAACTGAGAATGAACGAGACTGAACGGATGCAGAGAAACGTCCACAGGAGACTTTGGTTGTCTCAGACTTGATCGCACAGCCGAGGACGGAGTTTTCAGTCGCTCAGTCGTTACAGGAGGATGTTGAAAACACAGAGTTTCTCATTGATGTCTGATATCATTTGGAATACGTTCTTGGGCCTCTTTGCCGTGAAAGCCATGACCGGAGGCGTTATGTTTCTGGGTTGTCCCTCCGTCTGTCCTCATCTTGTGAACATGATTTTTGGATGAGTGCCTGGCAGGAATACCCTCAGTGTTGTCGGCACAAACATCGACTTTCACTCAAATTTTTAGAAACAGTGATGAAGGGTGAGGGTCACTCTGACTGCACGTGTGACCCCTGAAGGTTACACCTCAGGAACACTACAAGTGTATTCCTCTAATTTGCAGTCAAAAATATCTCATTACACTTTAAATAAACAACATTCACCTGACAGGTCGGGATACAACTCTTAAGCTGTCTCCACACATTCACTCCTAATGTCTAGATCATTTCAGGAGGACTGCTGCTGACAAAAAACAACATACAGATAATAAAAACAGGAACAAACAATACTTCATGAAGTCCTGCTCTGACCAGGGACAATAGTTGGCCCAGTCAAACAGTAGGTAGACTTGGTGGACCTGATTACCACCCGACGTCCCTGACGCCCAGCCACCACCATCAGACCGTGTCGTCCCCACAACCACCGCCGTCCTCGTTCATGCACGGCCTGCTCCGACCTCCGCCTCAGCGGCGAGGAAGTGTGGACAAGGCGAGGAATACATTATCCCATATGCTCTTTTGTAAAGCGTCTCTGGATAACACTCGTTATGAATTGGTGCTATACAAATAATGACTGATTGATTGATTGATTACCCATAGGCCTGTCTAAACAGTGATCAGCTGCTTTTTAGATCTTCAGAGTGATTCGTTTCCCATTAACCTGTCTTAAAGTACAAACTAAAGAAAATATGATATGTCAAGAAAACTACCAGCAGCCTTTGCAAAACATTTGCATTGCACATAAGTCCCGCCTCTGACAGGGCAAATAACCAATCACAGTTCAGGATGCTTGGGGTGGCACCTGGGGTGGCCAATCAGATTTCTAGGGGGGGGCCATGCCACCCCTCTGGACACGCCCCTGGAAACAGATTAAAAACATCATACTGAGAGAAAGTGCGCACATCCCTCCCCTCCTCTTTTTACTTTGTTTTTCACGTTCACGCTGAAAACTAACGCAGAATAATCCTGTTGTGTGAACACCTGAAGGACACGCACGCACGCACGCGCGCGCACGCACGAACGCACGCACGCACGCACACACGCACACACACACACACACAGGCTCATGTACTTTAGCTCTTCACTGTAACTCTGTCTGCTGGATCGACTTTTTCTCCGTCAGTAAACAAACAGAAGATCACGTCTCTGGAAATAGCTCATGAATGAAACGTGATCACAGAGAAGAGATTCATCTTCACATAATGCTTTTTAAATCGATCTGATATAAAAACTTTCAGAGCCGGAGGGTTTGATTCTCTCTCTGTAGACGAGGGTGAGAGCATATAAACGACATCACAATAAGAAACCTCATCAGTGTTTACACAAAGGTTTCTCCTGCACAGTTTAAAGTCTTCACAGAGTTATCTCATTGTGTTTTCATTTCTGTGGGAAGTTTCTGGATCATTGAAGCCGTTCTGTTTCTCAAAGAAAGTTTCATGAAGGACAAAAATATGAGCGTGACCGCTGAGACCATGAAAGAGAAAACATGGCCGCTGTGCTGTCAGAAAGGCTGTAGTTACACACGGTCATAACTCATCCTGCAGCCTTGAGAGAGGAGGAGTTTCTCTATCTTTACTCCTCCTCCTCCTCCTCCTAGTCATTGTCCTCCTCCTCTTCTTCCTCCTCCTAGTCATTGTCCTCCTCCTCTTCTTCCTCCTCCTAGTCGTGCTCCTCGTCATCGTACTCCTTCTACTCTTCCTTCTCCTTCTTGTCCTCCTTCTACTCTTCCTTGTCATCCTCCTCTTCCTCTTCCTAGTCATGCTCCTCGTTATCGTCCTTCTTGTTTTCCTTCACCTCCTCGTCCTCCTCCTCGTCCTCCTCGTCATCCTCTTCCTTGTTGTCCTCCTCATCCTTGTCCTCCTTTGCCTCGTCCTCCTTGTCCTCGTCCTTCTCATCCTCTTCCTCCTCCTCCTCTTCTTCCTCATCATCCTCCTTCTTCTCGTCCTCCTTCTCCTAGTCCTCATCCTCCTCGTCCTCTTTCTCCTCTTCCTTCTTCTCCTCTTCCTTCTTCTCCTCTTCCTCCTTCTCCTTCTCCTCGTCCTCTTCCTCCTCGTCCTCCTATTCCTCCTCCTCTTCCTCCTCCTCCTCCTCCCACTCTTCCTCTTCCTCCTCCTCCTCGATCTCACAATGACTCTATTCTGTGAGCTAATGCTGCTTTTACCTCCCGTGACTCTTTATGCTTAAATCAATACTAACTGCGGCCTGATTAGCCATAAAAACAGCTGATTAGACGGTAAAAGATGATATCCTCCCTCCTCTGTGTGCAGATGTTTTATGAAGAAGAGCAAACACAAACCATGACCCAAACTCGTCTCCCCAGCAGCTTTTCTTCACGTTTTCTTTCTACGATCTCAGATATTTACGTCTCTTTTCTACATTAACTGTTTTTCAGACAACATGAGAGCATTTCTGAGCTTTAACAAATGTCAGGACAGTTTCTGCTTTCTGCTTTTAATGGTCATTTAATGAATTACAAGAGACGGTTTATCACTCCAGATGTTTTAGTAATTAAAAAAAACTTCTTAAGTTGTATCGCAAAGCTAATAAAGCTAACTTGAGCTGCATAGCTTGACTGAAAAAAGCCGTCCATATAACTCTTAAATATTTAAATTAAAGGTGGAGTCAGTAGAAATGTTTGTAAACATTCAAACGTGGCTCCTCCTCCTGGGCTCATCGCCCCCAGAAGCTCTCACTCACTGCAGGACGTAGTGTGTACGTTTACTGCTTGTATCCGCACTGCAAGCTACCGCATGCTAGCACAAGCTAACCGCCGGTGTTTGTCACCTGCCTGTCCAACAGGAAGCAGACCAACTCCACGTCCACGGGTAAAAGCCAACACAAGGTTCACCCTCGTTTTAGAACGAGCTTTATCCGCTTGGTGTTTCTCCTCACTGTGATTATATTTTCTCTTCTTTGCTGCTACGTCCACGTCCGTCATATTCGCTGGTTTGAATGGCGTCCAATCCCTGAATTGTATCCACTCCTAAACTCACCTGCTGCGCTGTCATTGGCTGGAGGAAACACACCAGCTCCGCCCAGAAACGTCCCGAGTCAACCAGAACAAAGCAGAACAGTAAAATCCAGTCAGAGGACAGGGTCTCTGCAGACACAGTCACCAGCACACATATAGAGCAGCTTTACTTTAGGATAAGTCTGTAAGTCTGTCGGCTTTGAATCATTGTTCAAAACTCTGCAGCAAACTGAAACAACGAAGACTTAAAATGACTCTGAAGCATTGTGACGTATTCAACAGATACTCAACGTAACGATTGTGATAGTCAGGAAGAAAGTCGTTCAACATTAAATCACTTTTAGCAGCTCTTATTGCAGCTGTATTCTAGTGATTGAACATCCCGCCTGCAGAGACTGGATGGGGTTTGTTTGCAGAGAATAAAACTAGCTTGTTGTTCTGGATCTGTTGGATTGAACCAAACTGTGGCTGAGCTGGAGCTCGTCGTGTCTCTGCAGAGTCTCAGACCTCGTCTCCTCCGTGTGTTAAACGGCCTCGCCGTGTCGTTTTCCTGATAATCAGCTGCAGATGTTCAGAGCTTCTCAGCTGTACGATGTGAGCTCACACTCTGACTGCAGAGACGCTCCGTTGTTCCTCGTGTGGAGGACGCGCTGCAGCTCGGCCTGTGATGATGATGATGATGTCATCTGCTGCTGGTTGTGAAATCTGTGAGGAAATGAGAACCTCTTTGAACCCGAGCTGAGTGAAGCTGGTTTCTGCTGCATCTGCTTTGCAGCCTGCTCCTCAGCGGTTCAGTTTCATCTGCTTTAATCTGCACCAATGATTGAAATGTTCACAGACCTCTGAGGGATACATCTTTGTCTTTGTATCTGGCGCTGACGTTGAAAATGTCAATTTGTGGTTATTGACACTTATTCATGTTGTCATTTCTGTTTCCACAGAGGACAGCGTCTCTGAGTCAGCTCCCCGTCGAGGACCTCAAAGACCCCCTCCCTCCTCAGTGGAGATGCTACATGTCGCCACAAGGGCGGCGATACTACGTCAACACAATCAACAACGGTAAGAAGAAATATAAAACTCAGAATTTATTATGATCTTTATTGCGATACACATTTTTAATATAACTTCTCAGACTACCAAGATGTTTCCGTATCCACGATGTTGTTATCTTAAGGTGAAAGTTTCAGGAGCTCATTTTATCGACTCTACATTAAGGGAGACACTTAGAAACAACCCCACAACTGTCTGATTTACACTATTAGAAACAAACGCTTACACTGTTCACTCCAAGAGCAAAGCACAGCCTTAAAGGTCACATATTCTCCTCCGTTTCAACGCGTTTAAATAAGTCTCAGAGCTCCCAAAAAATATCTGAAGTTTCTAGGGCTAGGATTGGGTAGCGGCAGGATGTGCTTGGCTTCCACTAATATCTAAATAGCTTACGAGAATGGGGGAGGATAACTATAATGTACCACGACGACCTCTAACACACGACCAAACTGCAGCCTCACAACATGGCCACAACGGTTTAGCCATATACTAATAGCTGCTAGCTGTGGAGCTAGCTTGGGACCTTGTAGATAATTCGCCAAGAAAATCGGCTTCAATCATTGGCAATAACTGTGACACCTAGTGTTTAAAACAGGTACTGCAGTCCAAAGATTGCAGAGAGCTGTCTCCCCCCCCTCCTCTCTAGAGTGGATGCTCACGCAGGTCACCATGTGGTGGACACTGAAGCTTCAGTGTTTAGCCAGCTCTGCATCGGTCTGTAAACCTTTCTGCGTTCTAACCTCTCTCCATTTTTCAAAAGCATCTCCAATATTGATCCTAGTTTGAGCACGTTTCTGCTCGTGGAGCTTATTAGAAACATGCAGAGGCTTTTTAGGTCGGGTACAATCACTTCTATCTGAACCAGTTCTCTTGCCCGCTTCCATCGCTGCAACACCTGTTGGTTTGACCTGATAACTGCTCTCATATCTGGCAAACCGAGGGGCGTCCAAAACGGCCGTGTGGGGGTGCCTTAAAACCGCCTACCTTCTCTGGTCCAAACAAATCCAGACCATTCAGGACCAGAATCTAAAGTTAGAAGGAGGACATACTGGCTGCTGCATTGTTGTCAGAGAAGCCAGCACTTCAACATAGCATGTTTCCTTAATGTCTGATCATACAGTAAGCTCACTTTATCATTTCACTCACTACACATCTCACTGTTGGACATTTAAAACTTCTCTGATAGATTGTTAATAAAAGTCTTTTTCTGTGGTTTGAGTCACCAGCACTACTTCCTGTTGTGGTTTACTCACAGTTTCCTTTTTATTGAGGAACTCGAGTTTCTTGTGATCACTTAAAATAAAGTGGAATCACTGGTGACACAGAAACATTATTTTAAATATGTAAAAGATGATGGAACAAACGACAGAATGAGTTGGAAAAACAATGATCGTTGGTGCGTTCCATTTGATCTCCGAGTTGCCGGTCTCATCAGGAACGCCCCCTGAAGTTTGAATTTCGACTGGGAAACTCCGAGGACCTTCAGTAGTCCGAGTTAAAATCCAACATTGCTGCTACGTGCATCAACCGTAACGTGTAAGCTGTACCTATTGTGTTTATCAGCAGCTTAGTGTGTAATTAAATCAGTCACACCGATAGTATCGTGCAACGGTGGACATGTTGTCATGTTATTTTTACGCACAAACTATCACGTAGTGTGTTGTTATCGCCGGTTATTCTCCTGGAGGCGTCCATGTTGCTTGTCCGACTTGTTGCCGACTCGCAACTGGAACGCGTTTAACTCGGGTGTGACGTCATTGCCAGTTCTGAGATCCGAGGTAAATGGAAAGCACCATATTCCTTAGATTTGTTTAGTGAACTCGGCTTCGCTCGTGTTGAAACTGAGCGTCGCTGCTGCTTTAAATGATGCACAGCTTCTGTTTAAGATTTCTGCTCTGTCATTTCGAAACACAGCTCTCGAGTTTAGAAGTTTTACCTTCTGTTAGTTTAGCACGGCAGCTCATTTTATTAAAGAACAAGGGTAAAGGGTAAATGGACTTCTGACGACTCAAAGCGTTTTTACCCCGCAGGTCACACCTACACATTCACACACTGATGGTAGAGGCTGCTGAGTAAAGAGTCCATCAGTATTAACTCATCCATTCATACACATTCACTCACTGATGGTAGAGGCTGCTGAGTAAAGAGACCATCAGTATTAACTCATCCATTCATACACATTCACTCACTGATGGTAGAGGCTGCTGAGTAAAGAGTCCATCAGTATTAACTCATCCATTCATACACATTCACACACTGATGGTAGAGGCTGCTGAGTAAAGAGTCCATCAGTATTAACTCATCCATTCATACACATTCACACACTGATGGTAGAGGCTGCTGAGTAAAGAGTCCATCAGTATTAACTCATCCATTCATACACATTCACTCACTGATGGTAGAGGCTGCTGAGTAAAGAGTCCATCAGTATTAACTCATCCATTCATACACATTCACACACTGATGGTAGAGGCTGCTGAGTAAAGAGTCCATCAGTATTAACTCATCCATTCATACACATTCACTCACTGATGGTAGAGGCTGCTGAGTAAAGAGTCCATCAGTATTAACTCATCCATTCATACACATTCACACACTGATGGTAGAGGCTGCTGAGTAAAGAGACCATCAGTATTAACTCATCCATTCATACACATTCACACACTGATGGTAGAGGCTGCTGAGTAAAGAGTCCATCAGTATTAACTCATCCATTCATACACATTCACTCACTGATGGTAGAGGCTGCTGAGTAAAGAGTCCATCAGTATTAACTCATCCATTCATACACATTCACTCACTGATGGTAGAGGCTGCTGAGTAAAGAGTCCATCAGTATTAACTCATCCATTCATACACATTCACACACTGATGGTAGAGGCTGCTGAGTAAAGAATCCGTCAGTATTAACTCATCCATTCATACACATTCACTCACTGATGGTAGAGGCTGCTGAGTAAAGAGTCCATCAGTATTAACTCATCCATTCATACACATTCACTCACTGATGGTAGAGGCTGCTGAGTAAAGAGTCCATCAGTATTAACTCATCCATTCATACACATTCACACACTGATGGTAGAGGCTGCTGAGTAAAGAGTCCATCAGTATTAACTCATCCATTCATACACATTCACTCACTGATGGTAGAGGCTGCTGAGTAAAGAGTCCATCAGTATTAACTCATCCATTCATACACATTCACACCCTGATGGTAGAGGCTGCTGAGTAAAGAGTCCATCAGTATTAACTCATCCATTCATACACATTCACACCCTGATGGTAGAGGCTGCTGAGTAAAGAGTCCATCAGTATTAACTCATCCATTCATACACATTCACACCCTGATGGTAGAGGCTGCTGAGTAAAGAGTCCATCAGTATTAACTCATCCATTCATACACATTCACACCCTGATGGTAGAGGCTGCTGAGTAAAGAGTCCATCAGTATTAACTCATCCATTCATACACATTCACACCCTGATGGTAGAGGCTGCTGAGTAAAGAGTCCATCAGTATTAACTCATCCATTCATACACATTCACAACCTGATGGTAGAGGCTGCTGAGTAAAGAGTCCATCAGTATTAACTAATCCATTCATACACATTCACACACTGATGGTAGAGGCTGCTGAGTAAAGAGACCATCAGTATTAACTCATCCATTCATACACATTCACTCACTGATGGTAGAGGCTGCTGAGTAAAGAGACCATCAGTATTAACTCATCCATTCATACACATTCACACACTGATGGTAGAGGCTGCTGAGTAAAGAGTCCATCAGTATTAACTCATCCATTCATACACATTCACACTCTGATGGTAGAGGCTGCTGAGTAAAGAGACCATCAGTATTAACTCATCCATTCATACACATTCACACACTGATGGTAGAGGCTGCTGAGTAAAGAGTCCATCAGTATTAACTCATCCATTCATACACATTCACTCACTGATGGTAGAGGCTGCTGAGTAAAGAGACCATCAGAATTAACTCATCCATTCATACACATTCACACCCTGATGGTAGAGGCTGCTGAGTAAAGAGTCCATCAGTATTAACTCATCCATTCATACACATTCACACACTGATGGTAGAGGCTGCTGAGTAAAGAGTCCATCAGTATTAACTCATCCATTCATACACATTCACACACTGATGGTAGAGGCTGCTGAGTAAAGAGTCCATCAGTATTAACTCATCCATTCATACACATTCACTCACTGATGGTAGAGGCTGCTGAGTAAAGAGTCCATCAGTATTAACTCATCCATTCATACACATTCACACCCTGATGGTAGAGGCTGCTGAGTAAAGAGTCCATCAGTATTAACTCATCCATTCATACACATTCACACACTGATGGTAGAGGCTGCTGAGTAAAGAGTCCATCAGTATTAACTCATCCATTCATACACATTCACTCACTGATGGTAGAGGCTGCTGAGTAAAGAGTCCATCAGTATTAACTCATCCATTCATACACATTCACACCCTGATGGTAGAGGCTGCTGAGTAAAGAGTCCATCAGTATTAACTCATCCATTCATACACATTCACACCCTGATGGTAGAGGCTGCTGAGTAAAGAGTCCATCAGTATTAACTCATCCATTCATACACATTCACACACTGATGGTAGAGGCTGCTGAGTAAAGAGACCATCAGTATTAACTCATCCATTCATACATATTCACACACTGATGGTAGAGGCTGCTGAGTAAAGAGACCATCAGTATTAACTCATCCATTCATACACATTCACTCACTGATGGTAGAGGCTGCTGAGTAAAGAGACCATCAGTATTAACTCATCCATTCATACACATTCACACACTGATGGTAGAGGCTGCTGAGTAAAGAGTCCATCAGTATTAACTCATCCATTCATACATATTCACACACTGATGGTAGAGGCTGCTGAGTAAAGAGACCATCAGTATTAACTCATCCATTCATACACATTCACTCACTGATGGTAGAGGCTGCTGAGTAAAGAGACCATCAGTATTAACTCATCCATTCATACACATTCACTCACTGATGGTAGAGGCTGCTGAGTAAAGAGACCATCAGTATTAACTCATCCATTCATACACATTCACTCACTGATGGTAGAGACTGCTGAGTAAAGAGTCCATCAGTATTAACTCATCCATTCATACACATTCACTCACTGATGGTAAAGGCTGCTGAGTAAAGAGTCCATCAGTATTAACTCATCCATTCATACACATTCACACACTGATGGTAGAGGCTGCTGAGTAAAGAGTCCATCAGTATTAACTCATCCATTCATACACATTCACACACTGATGGTAGAGGCTGCTGAGTAAAGAGACCATCAGTATTAACTCATCCATTCATACACATTCACTCACTGATGGTAGAGGCTGCTGAGTAAAGAGTCCATCAGTATTAACTCATCCATTCATACACATTCACTCACTGATGGTAGAGGCTGCTGAGTAAAGAGACCATCAGTATTAACTCATCCATTCACACACTGCTGATGAAGCAGTGGGAGCAACTTGGGGTTAAGTGTCTTGCCCAAGGACACATCGGACATGTGGCTGCTGGAGCTGGGGATCGAACCCTCGACCTTCTTGTTAAGAGACGCAGACTCTACCAACTGAGCTACAGCTGCAGTTATATAAGTATTCAAAACACAAAACGCTGTGATTTAGAAGGGCTGCCCCGTCATCACTTTTTAATTAAACAGGCTGATATAAAACACATTCAATGTTTTCAACAAGAAGTCAACACGTGGGGCGCAGATAGCCTAGCGGTTAGTGCATGCGCCTCATGTGCAGAGGCTGTAGTCCTCCGAGCAGGCGGCCCAGGTTCAAATCCGACCTGTGGCTCCTTTCCCGCCTGTCATTCCCCACTCTCTCTCTCTCCCTGGTTTCTGACTCTACCATCTGTCCTTTCTCTAACATAAAACCCCAAAAATAATCCTTGGGCACATTTTGAATAAATGTTTTTCTTCTCAGGACTCTGGCACAAGTGATATTTAAAAATGTCCCCTCCTGGATCCTGTATTTATCTTTAAAGGAGATTTCTGGTCAGTGATGGAGTCAAACTGTTTCTCAGCAGCGTTGATGGTACCAGAGAGAGAGAGACAGAGGGCGACCGAGAGCTGATGCTGCTGATAGAAACATGTTGACTGTCATCACAATCACTGCTCAGTGTGACACACTGTAACACGGCCTCTGTTCTGCAGCCTGTTGACTGTCCCCGTGTGACCTCAG